>CM041776.1:399817333-400218546 GCA_023374045.1 Limonium bicolor | reverse complement strand
TCCACCTAAGGAAGTTCCCAAGGAGAAGGAGTTTCCTGAACCTTCTACTTCTACTACTCTTGCAAAACATCTTCCCCCTCTTCCTTTTCCCAATAGACTCATAAAGAAAAATTTGGATGAACAATTTGGGAAGTTTTTAAGCATTTTCAAGAAATTAAACAATTAACATTCCTTTTTCTGATGCCTTGAAACAGATGCCGATCTACGCTAAGTTCATGAAGGACATCATAGCGAACAAGAGATCGCTGGAGGAAGCAGAAACCGTTCACCTCACCGAAGAAGTGTCGGCGGTTCTACAAAGAAGCCTACCTCCAAAGCTTGGAGATTCCGGTTTACCTATTGTCCCTTGCTTTATTGGTGAAATTGACTGTGGTAGTGGGTTATGTGATTTAGGTGCTAGTATCAATCTTATGCCTCTCTCAACTTTTAATAAGCTTGGAATTGGTAAATGCACTCCCACTCCCATTCAATTGCAACTAGCGGATAGATCTTTGGTTGTCCCTAAAGGGAAGGTAGAAGACTTGGTAGTGACTGTTGGTTCATTGTTTTCCCAGCTGATTTCATTGTAATAGACATGGAAGAGGACCAGAGAGTGCCACTAATTTTGGGCAAACCTTTCATGAGAACTGCTAGGGCCTTATAGATGTGGAGAAAGGCAAAATAATCCTCGACTTCATGATGAAAATTAGAATTTGACATGTCTAAGGTAGTGAAGAGACCCTCACAGGCTGAGGCTGTTTTTGCCATAGATGTCATAGATTCAATTGTGCAGGATCACTCTCTCTCTCTTGTTAAAACTGATGCTCTTGAATTAGCTTTGTTTGAGGCTTTTTTTGAACAGGAATTTCACCCAGATATGATTGAAATGGTGACTGAGTTGAACAGCAGATTTTCTGGCTATAGACCACGCTATCCACCACCCGAACCATTGGACGAGCTGCTCAGAAGCCGTTGCCCTCGGTTGAAAAGCCTCCCATTGTGGAGATGAAACCTCTACCCTCTCATCTTAAATATGCTTATTTGACTGATCCGTGCGTTCTACCTATTATTATTTCTTCTTCCTTGACAGGTGCGCAAGAGGAAAGTCTGATGGGGGTGCTCCGGAACCATAAACGGGCTATCGGGTGGACTATAGCCGACATCAAAGGGAACAACCCTCATTTCTGGACCCACCGGATATTCATGGAAGATGACTACAAGCCGTTGGTCCAACCTCAGAGGAGATTAAATCCCAATATGAAGGAGGTTGTCAAGAAGAAAGTTCTCAAACTCTTAGATACGGGGATTATCTATGCCATCTTCGACAGCAAATGGGTAAGCCCCATGCAAGTGGTCCCAAAGAAAGGAGGCGTTACCGTCATCCCCAATGAAAAAGTGAGCTGGTGTCTCAGAGGACTACCACTGGTTGGAGAGTTTGCATCGACTACCGGAAGCTGAACACCGCCACCAGAAAAGACCACTTCCCTCTCCCGTTCATTGATCAAATGCTCAAGAGGTTGGCGGGACAAGACTATTACTGCTTTCTGGATGGATATTCGGGTATCTCCAAATCCCCATAGCTCCTGAGGACCAGGAGAAGACGACATTTACATGCCCATATGGGACGTTTGCCTACACCCGGATGCCTTTTGGACTTTGCAACGCCCCGACCACATTTCAGAGATGCATGATAGCGATCTTCTCTGACTTCCTAGAAAAAGTATTGAAGTCTTTATGGACGACTTCTCCGTTTCGGCACCTCCTTCGACACTTGCTTGGATAACCTCGAGGCTATCTTGATCCGGTGTGAGGAGACCAGTCTTGTGCTCAATTGGGAAAAATGCCATTTTATGGTAAAAGAAGGAATTGTTTTGGGGCACAAGATCTCTTCAGAAGGTATTGAGGTAGACAAGGCTAAAATTGAAGTAATTGAAAAGCTACCTCCTCCAACATCAGTGAAAGACATTCGAAGCTTCTTGGGTCATGCCGGTTTCTACAAAAAGTTTATAAAAGACTTCTCCAAAATCTCAAAGCCTCTCTACGACCTTTTGGCCAAGGATGTAAAATTTGAATTCACCAAGGAGTGCCTTAATGCCTTCAACACCCTCAAACAGTGCCTTATATCTGCGCCTATCGTGGTTTTCCCCCGATTGGAGTTTACTGTTTGAGATCATGTGCGACGCCAGTGACTATGCAGTAGGGGTGGTCCTCTGTCAGAAGAAGGAAAAGATATTGAGGAGTATCTACTACGCTAGTAGAACCCTCAATGATGCTCAAAAGAATTACGCCACCACTGAGAAGGAGCTGTTGGCTGTGGTTTTCGCCCTCGACAAATTCCGATCCTATCTCTTGGGCAGCAAGGTTGTGGTGCACACAGACCACTCGGCACTGAAATACTTGTTCAACAAAGGCGATGCAAAACCTAGACTTCTCCGATGGATTTTGCTCTTGTAAGAATTTGAGATAGAGATCTGGGATAAACCGGGTGTGCAAAATGTGGTAGCTGATCATCTGTCACGAATGGAGGTCCCTGATGATGGTGTGCCTATCAATGAATTCTTCCCAGATGAGAGCATCTACATGATTTCAGAGACCGGAGACCCTTGGTATGCGGACATTGCAAATTATTTGGCAAGGGGAGTGGTCCCACCGGAGATGACCTATCAACAAAAGAAATTCTTCTCCAACGTCAAGAGGTATTTCTGGGAGGACCCTTTTCTTTTCAAAGTTTGTGCTGATGGGGTGATTCGGAGATGTGTGCCCATAAAGAAGTGCAGGAAATTCTGATTCACTGTCACTCGGGTGAGGCCGGAGGACACCATGGTCCGGCACGAACAGCAGCCAAGGTTCTTCAAGCCGGGTTTTTCTGGAAAACCCTTCATAAGGACTGTCACTCGTTCGTTGCCTCCTGTGACCAATGTCAGAGGCTTGGGAACACCTCACACAAGCATGAGATGCCGCTCAACATAATGATAGAGGTTGAGCCGTTTGATTTGTGGGGAATCGATTTCATGGGCCCCTTCCCATCTTCTTGTTCCAACTTGTTTATTCTTGTGGCGGTCGACTATGTGACCAAGTGGGTTGAAGCAATTGCAACCCCGACTAATGACGCCAAAGTTGTAATCAAGTTTTCTGAAGAAAAATATTTTCACCCGGTTCGGGGTACCGTGAGCCATATTGAGTGATGGCGGGTCTCATTTTTACAACAAACATTTGAAGCGCTGATGAGTAAATACGGAGTGAGACACAAGGTTGCCCTTCCTTATCACCCTCAATGTAATGGCCAAGCTGAGGTCACCAACAAGAGCTTAAATGGATCCTCCAAAAGACAGTCAACTCCTCAAGGAAAGATTGGTCCATTAAGCTTGATGATGCATTGTGGGCATATCGGACTGCCTATAAAACTCCAATCGGTAAGTCCCCGTTCCGGCTTGTCTATGGGAAGGCTTGTCACTTGCCGGTTGAACTAGCGCATAAGTCATATTGGGCGGTGAAGGCCCTCAACTATGATCTCAAGAGCGCCGGTGACAAGAGGCGGTTCCAATTGACTGAGTTAGAAGAAATTTGGGAGGAAGCCTACGAAAATAACCGCATCTACAAAGAAAAGGCCAAGAAATGGCATGATAAGATGATTATGAAGCGGGAGTTTCACGAAGGTGACCGGGTTCTCCTATACAACTCAAGGTTGAAGTTATTCCCCGGGAAGTTAAAATCTCATTGGGCTGGCCCTTTTACTGTCACAAAGGTCACCCGTACGGAGCTTATGAGCTGAAGACGTCAAGGGGGAGACTTTCATGGTCAACGGTTCCCGGTTAAAGCATTATCATGGAGGGGACATCCAAAAAGTTGAAGCTCGGGCTCTTTACTTAAGAGACCCTCCAGGTTCCCTCTAACCCTCACTATGGTCTAGCCAAAGACCTTAAAAGACGAGCAGCTTTCCGGAGACAACCCGGACTATTGTCACTTTTACCTCGCATTACTTTCTCATTCGAGTTATGTTAGTTCTTTGCTTATTCTATGCTTTATTTATTGTTTGTTCTGGGTGTTTTTGCTTGTTGAATCTGTTTGTGATTGATGATAAGTGTTGTGGGCAAGAAAACAAACATTTTGGTGAAATTCTGGTCTCGACCGACCTTAGGACCGAACTTGCAAGGTCGGTCGGACCCAAATTTTCAAACCCGAAACATTCTGGAATGGACCGACCTTGCGACCGGACTTGCAAGGTCGGTCGGACTGAAAAATTTTGAAACCGGAACATACTGGAACGGACCGACCTTGCGACCGGACTTGCAAGGTCGGTCCGGCTAACATTTTGAAAAAAAAACCCCAAAACGTTGCATTTTTTAATTTTTTCTTCCTTTCTTCCTCTCTTTCTTTCTCCTTCCCCGATTCCTTCTTCTTCGCCTTTACCACTTCTCTTCCTCCTCCCTCTCTGTCGCACACTCGCACCACCACTACCGCCACGCTCGCGCCACCGCCTCGCCTCCGTCCTCCGCCACTTCGCGCGCCACCAGCAACCCCCGCCGCGACTGCACCCAACCGCCACAGTCACCCGACACCACAACCCCCAATTCGAAACCCTAAATCGCCCACACCCCAAACTCGACTTCATTTCTGATTTAGCCCCAAAATCCTGTCATATTTTGATCTCTAATCTCCTACAATCCATCAAGCCCATGGCCCATCGACCCCGTCGTGCGAGGAGACAGGTGGCTGCCCCCGAACCAGAGCCAGAATTTCCTAATGCACTTCTCGACGGCATCTTCATCAGCGCAGATGCCCGAAGCTGGTTCAACTCTCCTAGACGGAGGGAGATAGTTCAGGAGCGCGCGTGGACCCGGCGCTCGAGGCGGACTTGCAGCTCCGGCCTTATCTTAAGGCCATCGGGTGGGACTGCTTAATCACCATGGGGGCCCCCTACTACCTCGACACATCAAAGAATTTTATGCCAACGCTACGGCAGACCGGAGGGCGCGCGAGAGTCAGCTCCTTCGTCAATGGTGTGCCCATCTTCATTCGAGGCTGGACGTCCACACATTCTTCCATCTGCCACGGGATGACCTCCAGCACTCCAAGTGCACCCTCCCGGTTCAGACGCGTCGCAAGAACCAGGACGGGACCGATGTTCGGCTCACCATGACCCCGGCGATGATCGATGATCCGGTGAGACGCATCATGCTCGCTCTGCTCCGCCACAATCTTCTACCCTCGGGATAGCAAGGACCTCAATGCCACCGACTGCGACCTGATGGACTACATGGTGGCACCGGACCCCGACAAGCCCCTCCCCCTCTCCGATCTCTCCATGGCCTACCTCTGTCACATCATTGAGAAGAAAGATACCCACCACTTGGGTTTCCCACATTTTCTACAGAGGATGTTTGTTCGCTTCGGAGTCGAGCCCCGAGCGGATGAGATAGCGACCTTGCCTATGGACCCTATCTCTGCCACAACTCTGCGGAAGATGGGTTTTACTCGCGAGGACGACGGGTGGCACAAGCCATCGCTGAGCCTAGGCCGAGCCGGGGTGCCTCTCCTCTTCCGGTGCCTCCTCTTCCACTGCTGCACCCGGCCCGTTCCTCACCCTGCCTCCCCCACTACCGACCGGAGCGGTGACCCTGGAGCAGCTCACGTTGTTCGAGAGGCAGATGGCTGAGCACCGGCGTCTCATGGAGGAGCACCAGCGCCAGATGGAGGCACAGTGGCAGTACATTCGCGAGCAGGCGGCGCGTGGTGGTGCACCCCCCAGTAGCCCTCTTCCGATCCCGGGATGCCATGATTTTGTCTCCTTGCTTATTTCATCTGTCTCCGACTTGCTTTTTAGGCTGTTAGACTATGTTAAGATATTTGTGATGCTTGTACTTTAAACTCCCTTTCTTTTCGCAGACTCGTACTGCTATTTTGCGTTATGGTGCTTTACGCACCTTTTTGACTATTCTGATATGGGACTCATCTTATGAGTCCCCTTTTGATAATCTAACGATGGCATTAACACGAATTCTCTGGAATCCATGTTGCGCCTAGTTTCTTTTTGGTTTTGCATTGTAGATATAACATTTGAACTCGAGAACACCCAAGTGAGTTAGGAGAAATTCAAGAGAACCTCTTGTCAATTTTTCCTAGGATCTACGACTCTTCCTGTCGGAGCTCGCACTTACATGAATATGCCCACGGGCAAGTGTGGGGGGGGGGGGGGGGAACCCAGCCACCAACTCATCTTAATCAGGGGAGTACTAGTTCTCTGACCTTTGCCACTTTTTACAATGCAACTCTCTTTTTCATAACTTCATGACTAGTGCGACAAAACGGTCTTCTATTGTTTTTCCATCAGCTATTCTTTGAACAATGAGGACATTGTCCCATCTAAGTGTGGGGGAAACGACCTTTTCGTGTTGATGCATTAAGTCAATTTTCTCATAATTATCTATAGCTTCATTTAGGAGTTATGTTTATAGTAAGCAAGTTTTTCTTTGAATTCTTGGAATTTCCACCGAACTTTCTTTTCAAAGGTTCTCTCTTGAGGAGCACTTATGTGCGGTGCAATCATAATCCATTTCGTGATGAATTTTTATTGCTTAGGGGTTCCTTCTACCTTCTTATCTAGGGATTGCTAAGGGGTGCTTCCTTGTGAAAAAAAAGAGACAAAAAAAGGGACCTTGAGAGACACCATAGGTAACCAGCAAATGAGAGTTGAGTGTTCATTGAAGCAAGGCAAAATGCCAATTTACCTCTTCTCATCTCTTATTGCAAAAGTGAATCAACTGCAAATCTCAATTTTTCCTTTTGTTTTCCCTCAATGCCCATTCTTGAGAGAAGTTGGCCATGGTAAAAGTTCTCCAAGTTCCATAATCTATAAGAACTCGGAAGCACTCTAGATCATACCCCGAAACTCTA
Organism: Limonium bicolor; assembly: GCA_023374045.1. Taxonomy (NCBI): domain Eukaryota; kingdom Viridiplantae; phylum Streptophyta; class Magnoliopsida; order Caryophyllales; family Plumbaginaceae; genus Limonium; species Limonium bicolor. The sequence continues at coordinate 400,211,673 of CM041776.1, read as the reverse complement.
TATTTTCATTTACCCAAGCACACCCATGTCATCATGAGAAGGTTGGTTGCACTCCTCTTGAGGTTTTTCACAAATTTGCTCACTTGAATTCAAGAACTCATCTAAACACTTGCTTGCTTTAAATGTTCCTTCTTGTCGTGGGTCCTTAGCTAATTTTGCTTGAGGACAAGCAAATGGATAAATGTGGGGGAGTTGATAAGTGGTGAAATAGTGCTCTATCAAGGTCTTTATTCGCCGTCATTTTATTTGGCGCATGACTTATTTCACCACTTTATGGAGTATTTTTATGTTTATTAGTGATCTTATACTTTTGGCATGTTCGAATTGGTAAATACTCATTTGAGTACACTTTGAGAGCTTAATATGAGAATGCATCAATGTTCGAGCACCTCGGGAAGGATGCCTAGCCAACGGGAAGCATCGGGAGAATTCCGGCACAGGAAAATGACATTCTGGGGCCGACCGACCTTGCAACCGAACTTGCAAGGTCGGTCCGGCTCTGTTCAAGCCGTCCCAAGACTCACTGGAATTGACCGACCTTGCGACCAAACTTGCAAGGTCGGTCGAGCTTTAAAACCCATCACGTGTTTCCGCTAAAAGAGTCCGACCGACCTTGCGACCGGACTTGCAAGGTCGGTCGACGGGAATTTTTGCCCAGAAATTGCTGTTAAAAGACTACATTTTGGGGCTTCCTTCCCGATTATCCATACACTCTCGACTCTAACCCTAAACAGACGAGAGAGAGGCGAAAATAGAGGAGAAAAGAAGAGGAGAAAAGAAGAGAAGAAAGGAGGAAGAAGGAAGTGAAGATTTCTACCTCCATTGAAGCTTGGGAGCTCCTCTAATGGCTAATTCTTCCTTCTCCTTGCTCTTTCCTTTAGCTATGTCTGAGTAGTTCCATTTGTATCATAGGATGAGGGTTTGACCCATTTTGCTCATTGAATGCTAGAAACCTAACTCATTTGTTACTCTCGTTTTATTTCCTTCAATATCAATTAATGCACTAAATTGATCTCTTATTGCATTTATGGTGGTTCCATTCAATATTTGAGCTTGAGTTTGGAACTAGACCAAGAAGGGAGTAAACCCTAACCTTTGCTTTCTTGATTTTGGAAGTGAATGCTTGGGGCTATTGTTTAAGAGTGCTTGCTTAATGCTATTTGATGACTTGAACCTCCTTTAATTAAGGGGTTTGATTATTTAGGTAAGAATTGGATTTCCCATGATTTGGGGATTCATGAGCTAAACTCTAATAGGCACTGAGATGATGAGTTATGGTTTTGAAGTTCTTTGAGTGAATTGGGTGATTCCCACTATCCTAGGGTACTCCCCCCATCCATTCCATACACAAACATTTTTACTGTTTTTATTGCATTTCAGTCAACAATCAACCAAGCTTGCTCTGGCTAAACCCCCATTTTACTGTTATTTTACACTTAACTATTATACCGAAGCTTGGGATTTAGAAACCAATTTCCTTGTGAATACGACACTTGTTTTATTACAACGAATTGGGTGCACTTGCCCGTTTTAGCTAGGTTAATTACTATGTTTGTAATTTACCAACATGGTCCGGGACTTAAAGTCCCTTAATTAATACAAAATAGTTATTCAGTTTCCCCGGGTCTTAATTAATACCACCCTCGAACTAACCAATCATATTATATACGTTCTGATATAACGACTAACTCATTAATTTCTACTATATAGTACGCATTTCTAACTTGAAATTTGCAGGTATTTCAATAATGACAATTCGTGATTTTCTTTTTTTTCTAGTGACATTTCATAATTAGCCAAAATATAGTGACATTTCATGAAATTTCCCTTAATTAAATTATCAGCTTACATGCATGTTTGAGTGCGCATATATGAATTTCGTGTTAGATTTAGTTTGTATGCTTAAAATAAACTAATTTAATTGTCGCGTATAATAACTTATTCAGGTACTAGATAACTCTGCTTGTAGTTTCTAACTTGATCAAGTTAACCTATTATCAACAGCTAATTTCACTCACAACTCACTATCACAAAAAGGCCTATAGTAGGAATATTTAACTTCACTTTATATAGAGTAGTTTAATTATTTTTATTCAATTACTGTTTATGTGAAAACATAATAATAGAAGATCATGTTAATTAGGGAAATTCATGAGACATCTCGAGTTTGATAGAAATTTTCGAAAAAATCTTTAAGGTTTTATTTTCATTACGAAATATCTCTAAGGTTTCATTTTCTTTAAGAGATACCCCTAAGGTTTCATTTTCATTACGAGATACCACTAGGGTTTCAATTTTATTACAAGATACCCCTTCGTTTCAATGTAATATATTATATTTTAATATTCCACTTTTATCCTCGCACCATATGTTTCTGCAACAACCTCGGAGATATATGGTCAAAGTTTTTATTTAATTTAAAAGTTAAATAAAATACACAAAAGAATTAAAGATCATACTATAAAATTTGTTATCAATTTTTAAAATATGAATATTATTAAATAAAAAAAATTAAATATGGAAATGACTAATTATAAAAAACTGAAAATATTTTTAAAAATAATAAGTTAAAAGTGTTATGTAGCGATAACTTAAAATTGTAAAAAGTTATGATAACAATATGAAGAATATTAAAAGTAACAATTTTATATATTACTTAGAAAATTCATTATTTAAATGATAAAATTAAAGTATAAAAACCATAAAATATGATCATTTTTCTTGTGATTATTGATATCAAATAATATATTTGTTAATAATTGTTATAATATAAAATTATTTATAATTTCTTATATTTAATGTAATCGTTATAATTTTTTTACGATATTAAGTCACCCTTAAAATATTTTTTATGTAGCAATGTATGTTTTTTTTAATTAATTATTTTTTATTTTAAGTCATTTATATTTATTTTTAAAATTTTATTATTTTAATTATTTTTTATAATTTTTATTCATTTTTTAAAATTGAATTCAAATTTTATTTGATCACTAATTATTTTTTATGTATTTTTTTATATTTTAAATTAAAAAATTAACCATAAACCCTGAAGTTATTGCGCGACATATGGTATGAAAATAAAATGAGGACATAAAATGTAACACCCCAAATAACAATCAACAATTAACGATGCGCCTAACGGTAACGCAAGATGTCTACGCAGCGGTATAAACTCCATCCGGGTGTCACAGACGCCACCACCCACGTAGTTGACACAACCATACTACCAACAACAAGTTACGGTCTGCATGACTGGAACAACACCCTCAACCAAAACCATATACAATACAAGATACAATTCCGAATACCGAGTGTCTACAACAATATTATCAAATCGTGACTGAAAATTACATCCGGGTGTGATAACAACCCATACATCAAGCATACTACTACAACACAAGAATTATGCCCTCATGGACTACCCCCATGGTAGCCATCCCGCCTACGCTCCGTTATCGTCCGGCTCAATACCTGTAAAATTGGGTTGTAAAGGACTCAGCAAACTACGCTGAGTATGAACGCGTGTAGCCCGTATGTTGCCGGGCCACACGACTACTTGGTCGAATTTATTAAGTCAATTTACATGCTCTAATAAAGCAGTAAAGCACATCACAATACATCATAGTCTCATACACACTTAAAGTAGCAAAGCACTAGCAACAAGCAACCAAGCATAGCATGCTGGCAACATAGCAATATCAAACACGCAACCGAGCACAACAAGCTGCTAATATAGCAACAGCAATCATGTAAGTCATCAGACATGTGCATAGGTATGTTTACCAATGATCCTCACTATGAGATCGTTCGAGCGTGGTGCGTTTTCATTTCTTTCTCTTGTTCCCACGATGTGTATTTTCTTTCTTTCCTTGCTTCACCAGGTCTGGGGATATAGTTTAGATCCCGTGACCATAACATATAGGTGCCATCTTTCCTTGTTTCTTAAAGAATCACATTTGTGAATTTTCTTGTTTGCTTGGTCTCATTACACATGCTTTCCTCTATTCTCTGGCACCGAGTCAAAGGATATAGATTAGATCCTGAGACTTTATTATGTAGGTGTTAATCATTCCTTGTTTCTTTAAGGGTTATTTGTGAATTCTTTTATCACCGCACGTTGGAGGACGTCTCCTCCATAGCTAGTCCCCCATTCCCGACACCCAGGGTCGAGAAAGCGGAGTCACCTCTAGACTCCAGGATAAGCTCCACCAATTTGTCACTCCCCCATTCCCGACACCCAGGTCGAGAAAACGGAGTCACCTCTAGACTCCAGGATGTGCTCCACATAGAAGGGCGAAGGATCTGATGCAGATACCAACTCCCGAGTATTCCATACCGCGCGGCCCGAGATGTTGTCTTCCGGGTTATCCTCATGTTCCTCCAATTGAGCTTTTCTCTTCATTATCATTCATGAATAGACACCATAGTGGGTGTCGTGGTATATCCTCCATGGTTAGGGAGGAGTTCCCCTTTTATAGAATTTTCTTTGTTTTCGCAGTTCACAGTGTTTCATCTCAAATTCCATAATCACGAAGGGACTAAACTACTGTGTGCGCACAAATAATATACAACAATGATATAGAAAGTCATATAACACGATAAGCAAGCAATCCAATTACATGCTTTAATCTTACGGTCTTTTTCACACAGAGCACGCAGCACACAAGCCGTGTACACGGCAACATACGAACCACACATGTCCATACCTTATTTAGAGGCAAATGTCGTCTCACACACGGGTTCTTGGTCGGCGTTTGTTACGACCCTAACACTGATTAAAACAATGTGTCAGTCCATGATTTCATGTGACGTCATTTTATTCTAGTTTATCTTATTTATACCGGGGGTTATTCCCTACGTGTGTCGTTGAATGTACAGTTCATTCTAAACCTTAGAACTTCCCAAGTACTCTCCTTAGATTATTATTCAACTTCTAGGATGTTTACATCGTCGTTGTATGAGTTAACTAGTACTCCCTCCCTCTAGCTCTTATTCCAGAGTATTTTTAAAACCTATATGTAACAAGTTTATATGAGATGGATTTAACTTGTCTAAAGTGTATTCCCTCCTTAACTAAATAGGTTATCAATGTTTTAAACCTAGTATCGCAATATTATAGTCTTTAAGATACCCCCAAAACCCATTTATACATAAGTCCCAAATTTATCAGCTGCCACATAGTTTCGGTATGGAATCACACTTAACCTCTCCTCTAATGTATCAACGGTGGCTTACTTTATCCCAAAATGTTCCCCCTAAACTCGTTAGTTAGATTTAGTACTGGTTTGGGTTGACTTCTAATCCCCCCCCCCAGGTTGTTGACCCGCCTAGATAAGTGTGTTAACAAAGTTTTAAACTCAAGGAACCCAAGTCAGGCTGATAACACCTCTAGAAATTTATTTTACGGAACACAAAACTGCAAAAACTGTAACACTCAAATCTTGGTATTTCCTTTTCAAATTCTTATTCAGGTTATCAGTTTGTCTTAAAAATCTCTCTCAATACTTACCTACTTAGCTTAGTGGTTCTAGCAACATTTAAAACTCAGAAACAACCAACAACATTGTTAACTCGGCAGATATGCTCTTTACAGAAGCAAGAAGTTGCAGAAAACTGAAACCTGAACTGGTATTTTCCTCTCTGTTTCTTTTCTCTTTTCTTTGTTCACAATTTTGACTCCCAATTTGCTTACCCAGTTGGTAAGTGTTTTATCAGCTTTGAATTCTAGAACAGACTCAACTCACCTAGACAACATCTCTGGAAACTCCTCAAACTGATCTGGTAATTGTTGCAGAAAAACAAAAGTGCAATCTGAATTGATATGTTCTCTTATTTCTATTTTCTTTTCTGCTCTTGAATCTGATTTCTGTTTTCCCTAATTTTTTTGTTACTTAGTTATGTTTTTGTTTTTATACAGTTTTGACTTTGAAATAAACCAAGGCAACCGGGACTAATATTTAGAAAGTGATTTACACAGAATCTGAAAAACTGAAACACAAACTGGTATCCTTTCCTCTATTTCTCTTCTTGTTTTTTAATCTGACTTCCAACTATTCCCAACCGCTTTAGTTTCTTCTTAGTTGAGTGTTTTGGTGAAGTTTTTTACCTTTAAACGATCCCAACATAGGACTGTTAACTCCTATGAAATCACCCAAAACATAACCGGTAATACTGGGAAAATTGAAACATAATTCAATTTACTCCTCCCCTCTTAGTGCATCAGATGGGTTTTTCTTTTCTTATTAAACACTCCCACATATTGCTAACTTAGATAGGTACACCAATAATGTTTTGAGTAACTTATTAAGCCCAATACTATCCTTATACTGTTCTGAGAAGTTAGTATACAGAAACACCCAAATTTCAGAAACTGAACTAGCACCTGCCTACTCCTTCTTCTTATTCCACTGTTAATGCATCGGTTGAGTTCCTTAAATTCTCCTAAAGTGTTTATAGTCTAGTAGGTGTATTAATAATGCGTTAGGTGCCTCATTATACCAATAGAATCTTTATAACTCCTCAGGAACTTAGTTTTACAGAGGTAAGAGTTACAGAGTTGGTTTAGATTTCTGCACATTGTACCTTACTGTTTTTTTTTTCTGCAACAGACTCACGAGTTTACTGGGTTAGTAAATGGGTTTATCTTTGCCTTAAACTCATTATTAACTTAACACTACATCTGTATCATAACTAGGCAGTTAGTAGACAAAGCAATTGGTTGGTTTACTACCTTGAGCTTCTTCTTTTTCGAAGCTGATTGGCACAGTGTAGATCTCTCTGGCCCATAAGTTCTCGACCTTACTTCTGGTTGCTTTTCAGAGAGGTGTTGAGCAACTTCTACCCAAGTAAAAAAAATTCGAACAGACCCAAGGGAACTGCATGAACGGTTCATGCAAGAGAGGAATAAGTGATTTGAGGTGCATAAATCTGCAGTGTCTCAACACTTGCTCTAGCATCCGGAAAAAAAAAAGGAAGTAGACCAAATAGTATGGCCTTCTTCGATCTCACCTTGGACTGGTTTTCAAACCAGATGGTTGTTAGCTCCGGTCAGGTGCTTCTTAAAGGAGAAGTGCAGTTGGTTACAGGAGTTGGGTAGATGGTGCAACAGACCTTCGTTAGGAGCTACAAAAAGAAATGGAGTATGGACTCAGAAGCCATAGTTGTCAATGTCATTCGGGCATTAAAGGAATCGGCTCCAACAGAGGCATACAGGTTCTGTTTTTTTTTCTATGACGATTTCATGCTAGAGGTCAACAAAGAGCTGGAGTGGCTGATTGTACTAATGCCCTTATGGTTAATACTTGCTAGTCTCAATAAGGAGTGGTGGGCGTTTGAGCGCTCAATCTTTCATGCAGAAGAAGTTGTTGTTGTGGTGACGATGAAAAACAGGTAGGGAGTGGGGTTACTGTCGTGGGTTGAGAAAGGAATGAATTGGTTGAGGGGAAAAGCCTTGTCTCAGTATGCTCCCGATAGTAAGTTCAAGCTCGCTTCAGTAGTTGTTGGGGACAAGAATGCGGGAGTTAGCACCAGTAATGGAGAGAAGAGAAAGCTATGAGTCACTTGGTCTGGTGAAGCTCGAACTTCGAGTAGGAGGGAACCAATTTGTCTCGTTTTCTCTTTCCCCAGGCACGCATGGAGAAGGATGAGGTATGGTGGGACTTCACGTGTTGTACTGACTGAAAGGACGAAAAGCAGCACCTCTAGTACACTGATCAGAGGAGAAGGGAGAACGATGGTGGCTTTTGGTATTTAATCAGTAGTTACTTTAGTAGATGGTCTCATAGTCTAATTCATCATGCAATGCTATGTATCAGCACTCTTGTGTTTAGAGTGTGATATGTTACCGAATAACGAGCATAGCTCAACCGGTTAAAGCATTTGGGGAAGGTACGGGAGTCTCTCGGTTCTCGAACCTCAGCGGGGCGTCTTTGCTCCCTCTTTTTTTTATAATCTATACACATGTTTATTTTTATATATGTATGACTATAAATTATCTCGTGTTATTATATTTTTTTTTGTTACGACGTATTGTGTTACTTATTTACAATGTTACAATATCGTAACGTTATGTACTGTATTTTTCGTACATATATAAGTACGTGACCATATTAGTGAGTAACGTTGTCATATTCTCGGACACGTATGTACTAAATATTGTTCATACATTATCATATGTCCGAATTATGTAACCGTTATTTTCGGATAACCTCCTCGCGTTTATATGACTTTAATGTGTTTAATTGTTTAGGGTATTTCAACTTACCCCCCTTAAAAGAGACTTCGTCCCGCAGTCTTACTTCCTTAACTGGTGTTTTCCATTTTCCTTAATCCTTGAAATCAAATCCCATATTCAATCACAATAACCAAAAGATCAAGTCTATATTATAATTCTCAGTGCTTATACGCACCATGCCACCTTAGTGGTTTCACTCAAGTTTTCATAGAGACACACAACATTCATTCATACCGAGCGTACATACACACACATAACAATCTCATACAGACAATCTCATACACACAACCAACGTGTGGCTGTAGAACACACACAGTGCAAACATTAAGTCCTGATACGTTCTCTCTACCAGGGATCATGTCCCAAGTTCCCAGTATATTTCACCATTTGTGTTTATAAGCACCACGCCACATCTGTTGCTCAATAATACTGCAATGTACCAATAATATTTATGTACTCCACTCATAGCACCCAGATGAGCAAGTCATTCATTTATGACTACCATGCATTCAAACCAATCCACCACCGTAGCATTCGAACAACACCACGAACTAGCCATAACACTGTGAAAATGCAACGCGCCTACCCCCCTTAAAAATGGATTACGCCCACGTAATCCTCACTAATATCATCCTTGGACATTGGTTCAAGATGTTTAACCTCTCAAGAGTATTCTAGTTTCCATGCCAATGTAACTCACGTTATAATGTCATCAAAGGTCTTGGCCATGCTAATGGCTTGGGTTTAGTATCAAAAGGATTTTATTGGTATTCATACCGATCTACAAACGATTCACGTTCAGCCTCTCTGGGTCTAAGGTATTGGCAGATAAGTCACTCGTAAATCTACCAGAAGATGTGTGAAACGGTCCCCCCGCTTCTGCTGTGCGACTCTGATTACCTTAGGGTTTCGTTTTCCCTTTTCTCTATTATTTCACTTGTGTTATCTAGCTCCTCCTTCGAACACTTATCATTTAGGCGTAAAAGGGCACTTGATTAGCACTTGGCATTTTAATCTGTATACGGTCTTGGTGGGTTGTGACTTGTCTATCGCTTTCCTCTGGAGGTCGGATGTTCATGGTTTTAGTGCGCTTTTAGCGTCTCAATTGTTCCTTCGGACTGATCTTTAGGCTTATATTCGTGTGCGCTCTGTAGTAACGATTTTTGATTAGCATTTTCCATGTTACGACCGTGTGTCGTGGTTACAATATCCTGTTTATTTATGTTACCATTTCATTACATGTAGTTAGCTAGTTTGCTCTCCTATCATTATCACCTATTTGGTACCTATTAATTTGTACAGTGAAATTTAGCTTTCCTTCATCTTCAAGTAACCCTTGGTTTTCAGTAAACCTATGGCCTTGACATTGCCGGTTGACCTCAATTAGTTTCAGTCCAAGGTTATCGAGATTTTACATGTTACAAGCTTTTAACGATTGTAAACTATTTTCAAAGGATGTTTAGTTTCCGTTCTCATCACCATTATAGTTCTTATGTCCCGCCAGGAACCAAGGTAATTGACTACTATCGGTTACATATTGCTTTTGTTGCGATAGTGTATACTTTATGTATTAACATCTCTCATTTTGCAGTCGTCATATATCTGTACCACCTGGTGTTTATCCCCGAATTTTTGAGCCATGTATCCATGTATTTTATGTTTTTTCATCATCTAGTATCAATCGCCGTTTTCCGCATTTTTACTTATCCACTTATAAACTTTCCATCTATTTTGTCGCTTATGTGTCCACTTGCAGGGGGTTCGAGAATCATCCAATACTGACGTGATCAGCGTAAATGTTGGCTTACCCTCTACACCCCAATTTGTGCTCAGTGTCACTTGACCTGGCCAGGTCAAGTCAACCTTGCACGTCCGTTTTAAACAATTAATTGGTTTAAAAACCATTTTTATAATTCTTAATCCACTGGTTTTTAGTCATCTGGCAATCAATTCATGGACTAGTAACAAGATCTAAGCCTTGAGATTACGTGTGTCCATCTTCTAACTTGTATACCTCTAGTGTGTACCTAATACATATTCATGTGTTATGAGGATCAAGGTCGTATTTATGTCATAATGATCCTTTGGTTTATATACTCTCCATATGATGATCCCTCCAATCTATATTCTTCTGAATTATAGTTTCTTCTCAGTCCAATCCTCGTACCATTTGTGTATGTATACTGTTCCACATTTTCCGCCACATGTGGTCTCATAATTCCAGTGTTAGTCATTGGTACTATACCGTTGTATACTTCTAAATTCCCATATTATTACTATTATCCTCACACTTACGAGTTGGTATTGAATTATAACATGATTCCTTATCTATCTTAGTCCTTTTTTATTTCCTCCATTAAGTCTTGTTAATCTTGTTTTAAAACTTCCAAATTTCATACCCCATATTCATAAATATTTGATTTCTCTTCTGATATTTCCCTTCATAGATATTGGACTGATTTTTTTTTTCTAGTTGAACCGTTTCGATCAGCCTTACGGTTATAAATCTTAATTCCGTTATTCCGTTTTCCATCTTAGTCTTTACTTGGGTCTGGTAGCCCTTCTATCACCTCCTCATTATTATTCCTTGGGTGTGTTTTCTCTGACCTGAAATAGTCTAATTCTTTTCTTCTTGGTCCACCGATATTTATTTTCGGTTGTTAAGTTATATCATCATTTACGTCGGTTGCGATTGATTTACTACTCACGACCTTCTTTATTGAACCTCATTTTCTCCTTGAGTTTGATTAATATCTTGTCTTTCTTGATAAATCCTGTTTAGGGTTCCTCTTTCGGAATTTTGTTCCTCCATGATGGAAATTTATTTCTCTATTGTACCCAACTGCTTTATTTGGTCCCTCCTTGATCAAAATACTCGATATATGTTTGAGCATAGTGGCGATTTCACTGCCATTTTCTTCTTATTCTGTTCGGGTGGGTAACCAGTGCCTCATGGTAATGGCTATTTACAAGGTTTGAGAGTTCTTTTTATGATCCCTATACCAATGTTTTTTTTCTCAGGGAACTGCGATTTGTCCAAGAAAAATTTGTTATGTCAGAGAATGAAGGAGTCGTTAGTATGAATGTTCGTCGTTCGCCGGTGGTAGAAGCATGAGGGAATGACCGGTTGTGGTCCCAGCTCCAACTGTCTGAGATTGAGAGACTTAGAAGAATACTTGAATAAAAGAAGAAGAAGGAGATGTATATTGTGTTTCTTTAGGTAAGGCAGAGAATGAAGAGAAATGTGAAAAGGAGCAAGGAATTTTTGGATCTTGAAACATCAGATTTTTGTGTATTAAATTGTTCATGCTTTATCAAGTCATTAGAGATGGTACCAATTTATATGGTGTAATTTCGTCTCCAACTATATTCTCTTATTTCATTGCTTACGAGAATTTACTATAATTAACCTCTCAAGTATATGATTTATAATTTCTCTCCATTCCATCCTTGGCTCATTAATTGTTTAATTAAACTTTATTTAGTTCATAAATTTTTTTGGGATATCTTGATTCTCTTTGTTTGTCAGGTAGGTCCCTATCGACTGCTAAGCATGTCGACCCAAGCTGCCGCTAAATTGGTTCCTCTATGGGTATATCCTTTGGCAACGCCGATTGTATATTATAGTCTTTTCTCCACGGGTTGATTTATGACATTAAGGTGCCAGATCGGGTTTTCCCGAGTTAGAGGAGGCTTCCTACCTCTCTGGCGTTCTTTCTCTAGATTTAAAGAAAACTAGGGGTGTGGAGATTGGGCGAAGTGTCTGTTAGGTAACCAGTAGTTACTAGGGAAGAACCCTAACTAACGCGCCTCACATACTAACCTTAACCCCGTTTTCCAAATTTAGGTTTTCTATACTCGGTACTTCTCTGTTCCAGTCATCAGAGCGCAACTACGCTCTGATACCACTTTATGTAACACCCCCAAATAACAATCAACAATTAGCGATGCGCCTAACGGTAACGCAAGATGTCTACGCAGCGGTATAAACTCCATCCGGGTGTCACAGACGCCAACCACCCACGTGGTTGACACAACCATACTACCAACACCAAGTTACGGTCTGCATGACTGGAAACAGCCCTCAACCAAAACCCATATACAATACAAGATACAATTCCGAATACCGAGTGTCTACAACAATATTATCAAATCGTGACTGAAAATTACATCCCGGGTGTGATAACAACCCATACATGAAGCATACTACTACAACTCAAGAATTATGCCCTGATGGACTACCCCCATACACCCCCATGGTAGCCATCCCGCCTACGCTCCGTTATCGTCCGGCTCAATACCTGTAAAAATTGGGTTGTAAAGGACTCAGCAAACTACGTTGAGTATGAACGTGTGTAGCCCGTATGTTGCCGGGCCACACGACTACTTGGTCGAATATTATTAAGTCATTTACATGCTCTAATAAAGCAGTAAAGCACATCACAATACATCATAGTCTCATACACACTTAAAGGTAGCAAAGCACTAGCAACAAGCAACCAAGCATAACATGCTGGCAACATAGCAATATCAAACACGCAACCGAGCACAACAAGCTGCTAATATAGCAACAGCAATCATGTAAGTCATCAGACGTGTGCATAGGTATGTTTACCAATGATCCTCACTATGGGATCGTTCGAGCGTGGTGCGTTTTCATTTCTTTTCTCTTGTTCCCACGATGTGTATTTTCTTTCTCTTTCCTTGCACCAGGTCTGGGGATATAGTTTAGATCCCGTGACCATACATATAGTGCCAATATTTCCTTGTTTCTTAAAGAATCACATTTGTGAATTTTCTTGTTTGCTTGGTCTCATTACACATGTTTTCCTCTATTCTCTGGCACCGAGTCAGGGGATATAGATTAGATCCCGAGACTTTATTATGTAGGTGCTAATCATTCCTTGTTTCTTTAAGGGTTATTTGTGAATTCTTTTATCACCACACGTTGGAGGACGTCTCCTCCATAGCTAGTCCCCCATTCCCGACACTCAGGGTCGAGAAAGCGGAGTCACCTCTAGACTCCAGGATAAGCTCCACCAATTTGTCACTCCCCCATTCCCGACACCCAGGGTCGAGAAAGCGGAGTCAGCTCTAGACTCCAGGATGTGCTCCACATAGAAGGCGAAGGATCTGATGCAGATACCAACTCCCGAGTATTCCATACCGCGCGGCCTGAGATGTTGTCTTCCCGGGTTATCCTCATGTTCCTCCAATTGAGCTTTTCTCTTCATTATCATTCATGAATAGACACATAGTGGGTGTCGTGGTATATCCTCCATGGTTAGGGAGGAGTTCCCCTTTTATAGAATTCTCTTTGTTTTCGCAGTTCACAGTGTTTCATCTCAAATTCCATAATCGTGAAGGGACTAAACTACTGTGTGCGCACAATTAATATACAACAATGATATAGAAGTCATATAACACGATAAGCAAGCAATCCAATTACATGCTTTAATCTTAAGGTCTTTTTCACACAGAGCACGCAGCACACAAGCCGTGTAACACGGCAACATATGAACCACACATGCCCATACCTTATTCAAAGGCAAATGTCGTCTCACACACGGGTTCCTGGTCGGCGTTCGTTACGACCCTAACGCTGATTAAAAACAATGTGTCAGTCCATGATTTCATGTGACGACATCTTATTCTAGTTTATCTTATTTTATACCAGGGGTTATTCCCTACGTGAGTCGTTGAATGTACAGTTCATTCTAAACCTTAGAACTTCCCAAGTACTCTCCTTAGATTATTATTCAACTTCTAGGATGTTTACATCGTCGTTGTATGAGTTACTAAGTACTCTCCCTCTAGCTCTTATTCCAGAGTATTTTTAAACCTAATATGTAACAAGTTTCTCTGAGATGGATTAACTTGTCTAAAGTGTATTCCCTCCTTAACTAAATAGGTTATCAATGTTTTAAACCTAGTATCGCAATATTATAGTCTTTAAGATACCCCCAAACCCATTTATACATAAGTCCAAAATTTATCAGCTGCCACATAGTTTCGGTATGGAATCACACTTAACCTCTCCTCTAATGTATCAACGGTGGCTTACTTTATCCCAAAATGTTTCATCCACTCGTTAGGTAGATTAGTACTGGTTTGGGTTCACTATCAGACTAATATCACCCTTATAATGCCCCTGTAATTTAGTTATACAGAAACTACAATACTAATGAAATCTGGAACAACACTCTACTCTCCACCATCCCCCCATGGTTCTTGTATATATTCAGTTCAACTAATGTTTCATTCTTTCCCCCGGTATTTACCCAAATAGCCATAGGTATTAACAATGTTTAAAAGCTCAAGACTCAACCAATACAGCACTCACCTAACTTCTTTATCCATATATACAAAATCAGCAATTCTGAAATAAACTGAAGGCCACAATCTGTACATCACCTCTTCACCTTATTATTAGTTCATTAATCCGTTTTCAAATTCTCCCAAAGTTTTCACCCAACTAGCTAGGTGTATTATGAAAGTTTTAAACTCAAAACCAGCTCAAAACATCATCGATAACCACTCTGGAAGTTCATTATACAGAGAACAGAAACTGGAAGAAAAAACTGAAACCACAACTTGTGTAATCTCTTCTTCACTTACTTCTTAATTGATCAAACTGACTTCTAAACTTCCAATAAATGTACCAACTTAATTCACCCTTTTATCAATGTCATGGGTTCAAACTTAAACCATGACAACACTCTTACGTTTCTGAAACTCAGTCATACAGAAAACTGCCAATTACAGATAATGTGAAAACAGAATCTGTGCATTTCTTCTTGATTCTTGCTTTTAGCTGGTTAAATTGACTTCTAATTCCCCCCCCCCCCCCCCCCCAGGTTGTTGACCCGCCTAGATAAGTGTGTTAACAAAGTTTTAAACTCAAGGATAACCCAAGGCAAGGCTGATAACACCTCTAGAAATTTATTTTACGGAACACAAAAACTGCAGAAACTGCAACACTCAAATCTTGGTATTTCCTTTTCAAATTCTTATTCAGGTTATCAGTCTGTCTTCCAATCTCTCTCAAGTACTTACCTACTTAGCTTAGTGTTCTAGCAACATTTTAAACTCAGAAACAACCCAAACAACATTGTTAACCCGGCAGATATGCTCTTATACAGAAGCAGAAAGTTGCAGAAAACTGAAACCTGAACTGGTATTTCCTCTCTCTGTTTCTTTTCTTTGTTCACAATTTTGACTCCCAATTTGCTTACCCAGTTGGTTAAGTGTTTTATCAAGCTTTTGAATTCTAGAACAGACTCAACCTCACCTAGACAACATCTCTGGAAACTCCTCAAACTGAACTGGTAATTGTTGCAAAGTGCAATCTGAATTGATATGTTCTCTTATTTCTATTTTCTTTTCTGCTCTTGAATCTGATTTCTATTTTCCCTAATTTTTTTTTTTACTTAGTTATGTTTTGTTTTTATACAGTTTTGACTTTGAAATAAACCAAGGCAACCGGGACTAATATTTAGAAAGTGATTTACACAGAATCTGAAAAACTGAAACACAAACTGGTATCCATTCCTCTATTTCTCTTCTTGTTTTTTAATCTGACTTCCAACTATTCCCAACCGCTTTAGTTTCTTAGTTGAGTTTTGGTGAAGTTTTTTACCTTTAAACGATCCCAACATAGGACTGTTAACTCCTCTGAAATCACCCATACAGAACCGGTAATTCTGGGAAAATTGAAACATAATTCAGTTTACTCCTCCCCTCTTAGTGCATCAGATGGGTTTTTCTTTTCTTATTAAACACTCCCACATATTGCTAACTTAGATAGGTACACCAATAATGTTTTGAGTAACTTATTAAGCCCAATACTATCCTTATACTGTTCTGAGAAGTTAGTATACAGAAACACCCAAATTTCAGAAACTGAACTAGCACCTGCCTACTCCTTCTTCTTATTCCACTGTTAATGCATCGGTTGAGTTCCTTAAATTCTCCTAAAGTGTTTATAGTCTAGTAAGGTGTATTAATAATGCGTTGGTGCCTCATTATACCAATAGAATCTTTATAACTCCTCTGGAACTTAGTTTTACAGAGGTAAGAGTTTCAGAGTTGGTTTTAGATTTCTGCACATTGTACCTTACTGTTTTTTTTTCTGCAACAGACTCACGAGTTTACTGGGTTAGTAAATGGGTTTATCTTTGCCTTAAACTCATTATTAACTTAACACTACATCTGTATCATAACTAGGCAGTTAGTAGACAGAGCAATTGGTTGGTTTACTACCTTGAGCTTCTTCTTTTTCGAAGCTGATTGGCACAGTGTAGATCTCTCTGGCCCATAAGTTCTCGACCTTACTTCTGGTTGCGTTTTAGAGAGGTGTTGAGCAACTTCTACCCAAGTAAAAAAAATTCGAACAGACCCAAGGGAACTGCATGCACGGTTCATGCAAGAGAGGAATAAGTGATTTGAGGTGCATAAATCTGCAGTGTCTCAACACTTGCTCTAGTATCCGGAAAAAAAACAGGAAGTAGACCAAAATAGTATGGCCTTCCGATCTCACCTTGGAATGGTTTTAAAACCAGATGGTTGTTAGCTCCGGTCAGGTGCATCTTGAAGGAGAAGTGCAGTTGGTTACAGGAGTTGGGTAGGTGGTGCAACAGACCTTCGTTAGGAGCTACAAAAAGAAATGGAGTATGGACTCAGAAGCCATAGTTGTCAATGTCATTCGGGCAATTAAAGGAATCGGCTCCAACAGAGGCATACAGGTTCTGTTTTTTTTCTTTGACGATTTCATGCTGGAGGTCAACAAAGAGCTGGAGTGGCTGATTGTACTAATGCCCTTAATGGTTAATACTTGCTAGTCTCAATAAGGTAAGTGGTGGGGGTTTGAAGCGCTCAATCTTTCATGCAGAAGCGAAGTGTTGTTGTTATGGTGGCGATGAAAAACAGGTAGGGAGTGGGGGTTACTGTTGTGGGTTGAGAAAGGAATGAGAATTGGTTGAGGGGAAAAGCCTTGTCTCAGTATGCTCCCGACAGTAAGTTCAAGCTCGCTTCAGTAGTTGTTGGGGACAAGAATGCGGGAGTTAGCACCAGTAATGGAGAGAAGAGAAAGCTGATGAGTCACTCGGTCTGGTGAAGTTCGAACTTCGAGCAGGAGGGAACCAATTTGTCTCGTTTTCTCTTTCCCAGGCACGCATGGAGCAGGATGAGGTATGGTGGGACTTCACGTGTTGTACTGACCAAAAGGAAGAAAAGCAGCACCTCTAGTACACTGATCAGAGGAGAAGGGAGAACGATGGTGGCTTTTGGATATTTAATCAGTAGTTACTTTAGTAGATGGTCTCATAGTCTAATTCATCCAATGCTATGTATCAGCACTCTTGTGTTTAGAGGTGTGATATGTTACCGAATACGAGCATAGCTCAACCGGTTAAAGCATACGGGGAAGGTACGGGAGGTCTCGGGTTCGAACCTCAGCGGAGCGTCTTTGCTCCCCCTTTTTTTATAATCTATACACATGTTTATTTTTATATATGTACGACTATATATTATATCGTGTTATTATATTTTTTTTGTTACGACGTTATTGTTACTTATTTACAACGTTACAATATCGTAACGTTACGTACATGTATTTTCGTACATATATAAGTACGTGACCATATTAGTGAGTAACGTTGTCATATTCTTGGACACGTATATACTAAATAATTGTTCATACATTATCATATGTCCGAATTATGTAACGCGTTATTTTCGGATAACCTCCTCGCGTTTATGACTTTATGTGTTTAATTGTTTAGGGGTATTTCAACTTACCCCCCTTAAAAGAGACTTCGTCCCGAAGTCTTACTTCCTTAACTGGTGTTTTCCATTTTCCTTAATCCTTGAAATCAAATCCCATATTTCACAATAACCAAAAGATCAAGTCATATATTATAATTCTCAGTGCTTATACGCACCATGCCACCTTAGTGGTTTCACTCAAGTTTTCATAGAGACACACAACATTCATTCATAACCGAGCGTACATACACACACATAACAATCTCATACAGACAATCTCATACACACAACCAACGTGTGGCTGTAGAAACACACACAGTGCAAACATTAAGTCCTGAATACGTTCTCTCTAACCAAGGGATCATGTCCCGCAAGTTCCACAGTTATATTTCACCATTTGTGTTTATAAGCACCACGCCACATCTGTGGCTCAATAATACTGCAATGTACCAATAATATTTATGTACTGCACTCATAGCAACCAGATGAGCAAGTCATTCATTTATGACTACCATGCATTCAAACCAATCCACACACGTAGCATTCGAACAACACCACGAACTAGCCATAACACTGTGAAAATGCAACGCGCCTACCCCCCTTAAAAATGGATTACGCCCACGTAATCCTCACTATATCATCCTTGGACATTGGTTCAAGATGTTTAACTCTCAAAGAGTATTCTAGTTTCCATGCAATGTAACTCACGTTATAATGTCATCAAAGGTCTTGGCCATGCTAATGGCTTGGGTTTAGTATCAAAAGGTTTTTATTGGTATTCATACCGATCTACAAACGGATTCACGTTCAGCCTCTCTGGGTCTAAGGTATTGGCAGATAAGTCACTCGTTAATCTACCAGAAGATGTGTGAAACGGTCCACCAGCTTCTGCTGTGCGACTCTGATTACCTTAGGGTTTCGTTTTCCCTTTTCTATTATTTACATTGTGTTATCTAGCTCCTTCGAACACTTATCATTTAGGCGTAAAAGGGCTCTTGATTGGCACTTGGCATTTTAATCTGTATACGGTCTTGGTGGGTTGTGACTTGTCTATCGCTTTCCTCTGGAGGTCAGATGTTCATGGTTTTAGTGCGCTTTTAAGCATCTCAATTGTTCCTTCGGACTGATCTTTAGGCTTATATTCGTGTGCGCTCTGTAGTAACGATTTAGTGATTAGCATTCTTCCATGTTACGACCGTGTCGTGGTTACAATATCCTGTTTAGTTTATGTTACCATTCATCATTACATGTAGTTAGCTAGTTTGCTCTCCTAGCATTATCACCTATTTGGTACCTTAATTTGTACAGTGAAATTTAGCTTTCCTTCATCTTCAAGTAACCCTTGGTTTTCAGTCAACCTATGGCCTTGACATTGCCGGTTGACCTCAATTAGTTTCAGTCACAAGGTTATCGAATTTTACATGTTACAAGCTTTTACGATTGTAAACTATTTTACAAAGGATGTTTAGTTTCCTTCTCATCACCATTATAGTTCTTGTGTCCCGCCAGGAACCAAGGTAATTGACTACTATCGGTTACATATTGCATTTGTTGCGATAGTGTATACTTTATGTATTAACATCTCATTATTTCCAGTCGTCACATATCTATACCACCTTGTGTTTATCCCCGAATTTTTGAGCCATGTATCCATGTATTTTATGTGTTTTCATCATCTAGTATCAATCGCCGTTTTCGCATTTTTACTTATCCAACTTATAAACTTTCATCTATTTGTCACTTATGTGTCCACTTGCAGGGGGTTTCGAGAATCATCCAATACTGACGTGATCAGCGTAAATGTTGGCTACCTCTACACCCCAATTTGTGCTCAGTGTCACTTGACCTGGCCAGGGTCAAGTTCAACCTTGCACGTCCGTTTTAAACAATTAATTGGTTTAACCAATTTTAATTCTTAATCCACTGGTTTTTAGTCATCTGGCAATCAATTCATGGACTAGTAACAAGATCTAAGCCTTGAGATTACGTGTGTCCATCTTCTAACTTGTATACCTTAGGTGTGTACCTAAATACATATTCATGTGTTATGAGGATCAAGGTCGTATTTATGTCATAATGATCCTTTGGTTTATATACATCTCCATATGAGTGTTCCCTCCAATCTATATTCTTCTGAATTATAGGTTCTTCTCAGTCCAATCCTCGTACCATTTGTGTATGTATACGTGTTCATCCGCCACATGTGGTCTCATAAATTCCAGTGTTAGTCAATTGGGTATACCGTTGTATACTTCTAAATTCCCATATTATTACTATTATCCTCACACTTACGAGTTGGTATTGAATTTATAACATGATTCCTTATCTATCTTAGTCCATTTATTATTTCCTCCATTAAGTCTGTTAATCTTGTTTAAAACTTCCAAATTTCAATACCCCATTATTCATAAATATTTGATTTCTCTTCTGATATTTTCCTCTTCATAGATATTGGACTGATTTTTTTTTTCTAGTTGAACCGTTTCGATCAGCCTTACGGTTATAAATCTTAATTCCGTTATTCCGTTTTCCATCTTAGTCTTTACTGGGTCTGGTAGCCCTTCTATCACCTCCTCATTATTATTCCTTGTGTGTTTCTCTGACCTGAAATAGTCTAATTCTTTGTCTTCTTGGTCCACCGATATTATTTTCGGTTGTTAAGTTATATCATCAGTTTACGTCGGGTGCGATTGATTTACTACTCACGACCTTCTTTAATTGAACCTCATTTTCTCCTTGAGTTTGATTAATATCTTGTCTTTCTTGATAAATCCTGTTTAGGGTTCCTCTTTCGGAATTTGTTCCTCCATGATGGAAATTTATTTCTCTATTGTACCCAACTCTTTTTATTTGGTCTCCTTGATCAAAATACTCGATATATGTTTGAGCATAGTGGCGATTTCACTGCCATTTTCTTATTCTGTTCGGGTGGGTAACCAGTGCCTCATGGTAATGGCTATTTACAAGGTTTGAGAGTTCTTTTTATGATCCCTATACCAATGTTTTTTTTTCTCAGGGAACTGCGATTTGTCCAAGAAAAATTCGTTATGTCAGAGAATGAAGGAGTCGTTAGTATGTGTGTTCGTCGTTCGCCGGTGGTAGAAGCATGAGGGAATGACCGGTTGTGGTCACCAGTTCCAACTGTCTGAGATTGAGAGACTTAGAAGAATACTTGAATAAAGAAGAAGAAGGAGATGGTATTGTGTTTCTTAGGTAAGGCAGAGAATGAAGAGAAATGTGAAAAGGAGCAAGGAATTTATTGGATCTTGAAACATCAGATTTTTGTGTATAAATTGTGTCATGCTTTATCAAGTCATTAGAGATGGTACCAATTTTATGGTGTAATTTCGTCTCCAACTATATTCTCTTATTTCATTGCTTTACGAGAATTTTACTATAATTAACCCCTCAAGTATATGAATTTTATAATTTCTCTCCATTCCATCCTTGGCTCAATTAATTGTTTAATTAAGCTTTATTTAGTTCATAAATTTTTTTGGGATATCTTGATTCTCTTTGTTTGTCAGGTAGGGTCCTATCGACTGCTAAGCATGTCGACCCAAGCTGCCGCTAAAATTGGTTCCTCTATGGGTATTATCCTTTTGGCAACACCGATTGTATAGTATAGTCTTTTCTCCACGGGTTGATTGTATGACATTAAGTAGGTGCCAGATCGGGTTTTCCCGAGTCAGAGGAGGCTTCCTACCTCTCTGGCGTTCTTTCTCTAGATTTAAAGAAAACTAGGGGTGTGGAGATTGGGCGAAGTGTCTGTTAGGTAACCAGTAGTTACTAGGGAAGAACCCTAACTAACGCGCCTCACATACTAACCCTTAACCCCGTTTCCCAAATTTAGGTTTTCCTATACTCGGTACTTCTCTCTGTTCAGTCATCAGAGCGCAACTACGCTCTGATACCACTTTATGTAACACCCCCAAATAACAATCAACAATTAACGATGCGCCTAACGGTAACACAAGATGTCTACGCAGCAGTATAAACTCCATCCGGGTGTCACAGACGCCAACCACCCATGTGGTTGACACAACCATACTACCAACACCAAGTTACGGTCTGCATGACTGGAAACAGCCCTCAACCAAAACCCATATACAATACAAGATACAATTCCGAATACCGAGTGTCTACAACAATATTATCAAATCGTGACTGAAAATTACATCCCGGGTGTGATAACAACCCATACATCAAGCATACTACTACAACTCAAGAATTATGCCCTGATGGACTACCCCCATGGTAGCCATCCCGCCTACGCTCCGTTATCGTCCGGCTCAATACCTGTAAAAATTGGGTTGTAAAGGACTCAGCAAACTACGCTGAGTATGAACGTGTGTAGCCCGTATGTTGCCGGGCCACACGACTACTTGGTCAAATATTATTAAGTCAATTTACATGCTCTAATAAAGTAGTAAAGCACATCACAATACATCATAGTCTCATACACACTTAAAGGTAGCAAAGCACTAGCAACAAGCAACCAAGCATAACATGCTGGCAACATAGCAATATCAAACACGCAACCGAGCACAACAAGCTGCTAATATAGCAACAGCAATCATGTAAGTCATCAGACGTGTGCATAGGTATGTTTACCAATGATCCTCACTATGGGATCGTTCGAGCGTGGTGCGTTTTCATTTCTTTTCTCTTGTTCCCACGATGAGTATTTTCTTTCTCTTTCCTTGCAACAGGTCTGGGGATATAGTTTAGATCTCGTGACCATAACATATAGGTGCCAATCTTTCCTTGTTTCTTAAAGAATCACATTTGTGAATTTTCTTGTTTGCTTGGTCTCATTACACATGTTTTCCTCTATTCTCTGGCACCGAGTCAGGGGATATAGATTAGATCCCGAGACTTTATTATGTAGGTGCTAATCATTCCTTGTTTCTTTAAGGGTTATTTGTGAATTCTTTTATCACCGCACGTTGGAGGACGTCTCCTCCATAGCTAGTCCCCCATTCCCGACACCCAGGGTCGAGAAAGCGAAGTCACCTCTAGACTCCAGGATAAGCTCCACCAATTTGTCACTCCCCCATTCCCGACACCCAGGGTCAGAAAGCGGAGTCACCTCTAGACTCCAGGATGTGCTCCACATAGAAGGGCGAAGGATCTGATGCAGATACCAACTCCCGAGTATTCCATACCGCGCGGCCCGAGATGTTGTCTTCCCGGGTTATCCTCATGTTCCTCCAATTGAGCTTTTCTCTTCATTATCATTCATGAATAGACACCATAGTGGGTGTCGTGGTATCCTCCATGGTTAGGGAGGAGTTCCCCTTTTATAGAATTTTCTTTGTTTTCGCAGTTCACAGTGTTTCATCTCAAATTCCATAATCACGAAGGGACTAAACTACTGTGCGCACAAATAATATACAACAATGATATAGAAGTCATATAACACGATAAGCAAGCAATCCAATTACATGCTTTAATCTTAAGGTCTTTTTCACACAGAGCACGCAGCACTCACAAGCTGTGTAACACGGCAACATACGAACCACACATGTCCATACCTTATTCAGAGGCAAATGTCGTCTCACACACGGGTTCCTGGTCGGCGTTCGTTACGACCCTAACGCTGATTAAATACAATGTGTCAGTCCATGATTTCATGTGACGACATTTTATTCTAGTTTATCTTATTTATACCAGGGGTTATTCCCTACGTGAGTCGTTGAATGTACAGTTCATTCTAAACCTTAGAACTTCCCAAGTACTCTCCTTAGATTATTATTCAACTTCTAGGATGTTTACATCGTCGTTGTATGAGTTAACTAAATACTCCATCTAGCTCTTATTCCAGAGTATTTTTAAACACTAATATGTAACAAGTTTCTCTGAGATGGATTTAACTTGTCTAAAGTGTATTCCCTCCTTAACTAAATAGGTTATCAATGTTTTAAACCTAGTATCGCAATATTATAGTCTTTAAGATACCCCCAAACCCATTTATACATAAGTCCCAAATTTTATCAGCTGCCACATAGTTTCGGTATGGAATCACACTTAACCTCTCCTCTAATGTATCAACGGTGGCTTACTTTATCCCAAAATGTTCCACCAACTCGTTAGGTAGATTAGTACTGGTTTGGGTTCACTATCAGACTAATATCACCCTTATAATGCCCCTGTAATTTAGTTATACAGAAACTACAATACTAATGAAATCTGGAACAACACTCTACTCATTCCCCCATGGTTCTTGTATCTATTCAGTTCAACTAATGTTTCATTCTTTCCCCCGGTATTTACCCAAATAGCCATAGGTATTAACAATGTTTTAAAGCTCAAGACTCAACCAATACAGCACTCACCAAACTTCTTTATCCATATATACAAAACAGCAAGATTCTGAAATAAACTGAAGGCCACAATCTGTACATCACCTCTTCACCTTGTTATTAGTTCATTAATCCGTTTTCAAATTCTCCCAAAGTTTTCACCCAACTAGCTAGGTGTATTGAAAGTTTTAAACTCAAAACCAGCTCAAAACATCGTCGATAACCACTCTGGAAGTTCATTATACAGAGAATAGAACTGGAAGAAAAATTGAAACCACAACTTGTGTAATCTCTTCTTCACTTACTTCTTATTTGATCAAACTGACTTCTAAACTTCCAATAAATGTACCAACTTAATTCACCCTTTTATCAATTTCATGGGTTCAAACTTAAACCACGACAACACTCTTAACGTTTCTGAAACTCAGTCATACAGAAAACTGCCAATTACAGATAATGTGAAAACAGAATCTGTGCATTTCTTCTTGATTCTTGCTTTTAGCTGGTTAAATTGACTTCTAATTCCCCCCCCCCCCCAGGTTGTTGACCCGCCTAGATAAGTGTGTTAACAAAGTTTTAAACTCAAGGATAACCCAAGGCAAGGCTGATAACACCTCTAGAAATTTATTTTACGGAACACAAAAACTGCAGAAACTGCAACACTCAAATCTTGGTATTTCCTTTTCAAATTCTTATTCAGGTTATCAGTCTGTCTTCCAATCTCTCTCAAGTACTTACCTACTTAGCTTAGTGTTCTAGCAACATTTTAAACTCAGAAACAACCCAAACAACATTGTTAACCCGATAGATATGCTCTTATACAGAAGCAAGAAAGTTGCAGAAAACTGAAACCTGAACTGGTATTTCCTCTTCTGTTTCTTTTCATTTGTTCACAGTTTTGACTCCCAATTTCTTACCCAGTTGGTTAAGTGTTTTATCAGCTTTGGAATTCTAGAACAACTCAACCTCACTAGACAACATCTCTGGAAACTCCTCAACTGAACTGGTAATTGTTGCAGAAAACAGAAAGTGCAATCTGAATTGATATTTTCTACTTATTTCTATTTCTTTTCTGCTCTTGAATCTGATTTCTGTTTTCCCTAATTTTTTTGTTACTTAGTTATGTTTTTGTTTTTTATACGTTTTGACTTTGAAATAAACCAGGCAACCAGACTAATATTTAGAAAGTTTACACAGAATCTGAAAAACTAAACACAAACTGGTATCCTTTCCTCTATTTCTCTTCTTGTTTTTTTAATCTGACTTCCAACTATTCCCAACCGCTTTAGTTTCTTAGTTGAGTGTTTTTGGTGAAGTTTTTTACCTTTAAACGATCCCAACATAGGACTGTTAACTCCTCTGAAATCACCCAATACAGAACCGATAATACTGGGAAAATTGAAACATAATTCAGTTTACTCCTCCCCTCTTAGTGCATCAGATGGGTTTTTCTTTTCTTATTAAACACTCCCACATATTTCTAACTTAGATAGGTACACCAATAATGTTTTGAGTAACTTATTAAGCCCAATACTATCCTTATACTGTTCTGAGAAGTTAGTATACAGAAACACCCAAATTTCAGAAACTGAACTAGCACCTGCCTACTCCTTCTTCTTATTCCACTGTTAATGCATCGGTTGAGTTCCTTAAATTCTCCTAAAGTGTTTATAGTCTAGTAAGGTGTATTAATAGCGTTGGGTGCCTCATTATACCATAGAATCTTTATAACTCCTCTAGAACTTAGTTTTACAGAGGTAAGAGTTACAGAGTTGGTTTTAGATTTCTGCACACTGTACCTTACTGTTTTTTTCTGCACAGACTCACGAGTTTACTGGGTTAGTAAATGGGTTTATCTTTGCCTTAAACTCATTATTAACTTAACACTACATCTGTATCATAACTAGGCAGTTAGTAGACAGAGCAATTGGTTGGTTTACTACCTTAACTTCTTCTTTTTCGAAGCTGATTGGCACAGTGTAGATCTCTCTGGCCCATAAGTTCTCGACCTTACTTCTGGTTGCGTTTCAGAGAGGTGTTGAGCAACTTCTACCCAAGTAAAAAAATTTCGAACAGACCCAAGGGAACTGCATGCACGGTTCATGCAAGAGAGGAATAAGTGATTTGAGGTGCATAAATCTGCAGTGTCTCAACACTTGCTCTAGCATCCGGAAAAAAAACAGGAAGTAGACCAAAATAGTATGGCCTTCCGATCTCACCTTGGACTGGTTTTCAAACCAGATGGTTGTTAGCTCCGGTCAGGTGCTTCTTGAAGGAGAAGTGCAGTTGGTTACAGGAGTTGGGTAGGTGGTGCAACAGACCTTCGTTAGGAGCTACAAAAGAAATGGAGTATGGACTCAGAAGCCATAGTTGTCAATGTCATTCGGGCAATTAAAGGAATCGGCTCCAACAGAGGCATACAGGTTCTGTTTTTTTTCTTTTTGACGATTTCATGCTGGAGGTCAACAAAAGAGCTGGAGTGGCTGATTGTACTAATGCCCTTATGGTTAATACTTGCTAGTCTCAATAAGGTAAGTGGTGGGGGTTTGAAGCGCTCAATCTTTCATGCAGAAGAGAAGTTGTTGTTGTGGTGACGATGAAAAACAGGTAGGGAGTGGGGTTACTGTTGTGGGTTGAGAAAGGAATGAAATTGGTTGAGGGGAAAAGCCTTGTCTCAGTATGCTCCCGATAGTAAGTTCAAGCTCGCTTCAGTAGTTGTTGGGGACAAGAATGCGGGAGTTAGCACCGGTAATGGAGAGAAGAGAAAGCTGATGAGTCACTTGGTCTGGTGAGTTCGAACTTCGAGTAGGAGGGAACCAATTTGTCTCGTTTTCTCTTTCACAGGCACGCATGGAGCAGGATGAGGTATGGTGGGACTTCACGTGTTGTACTGACCGAAAGGAAGAAAAGCAGCACCTCTAGTACACTGATCAGAGGAGAAGGGAGAACGATGGTGGCTTTTTGGTATTTAATAAGTAGTTACTTTAATAGATGGTCTCATAGTCTAATTCATCCAATGCTATGTATCAGCACTCTTGTGTTTGGAGGTGTGATATGTTATTGAATACGAGCATAGCTCAACCGGTTAAAGCATTTGGGGAAGGTACGAGAGGTCTTGGGTTCGAACTTCAGCGGGAGCGTCTTTGCTCCCCTTTTTTTTATAATCTATACACATGTTTATTTTATATATGTACGACTATATATTATATTGTGTTATTATATTTTTTTTGTTACGAAGTTATACGACGTTATTGTTACTTATTTACAACGTTACAATATCGTAATGTTACGTACATGTATTTTCGTACATATATAAGTACGTGACCATATTAGTGAGTAACGTTGTCATATTCTCGGACACATATATACTAAATAATTGTTCATACATTATCATGTGTCCGAATTATGTAACGCGTTATTTTCGGATAACCTTCTCGCGTTTATGACTTTATGTGTTTAATTGTTTAGGGGTATTTCATAAAAATATAATATATCTGAAGAAATCTCATAATAAAATTGAAACCTCAAACGTATCTCATAATCTCATAATGAAAATGAACCTTAGGAGTATCTAATACAAAATGAAACATTTAAGTATCTCGTAATGAAAATAAAATCCAACAAATATCTCATAAAATTAACTCAAACTTCAGGATATTTGGTCAAATTTCCCAAATAGAATTACTACACTTTATCACTGCGGGTTGGGTGCCGCAAGACAGAAGATGTAGCACTGCCGAAATGGGAGACGTGTGAACTTCAAAGTGGACATGTGGACACCATGACTTCTGACTTGTGAGTGAGCAGAATTGAAACAGAGCTCTTTTATTTAATCGTAAGTAAAATTTAAATACTTTTATATTAATATTGAAATACTCCAAACCTTAATATATTAATGAACTATCTAATTAGGATATACTAAGGCAAGAACGTGCCTTAGAAACATTAGAAGAAGTGTTGAACAACAATTTACACCAACATGCTTTAGGAACAATTAGAGCAAAAGGTGTTTTAAAGAGCACAAATAAATTAGGGAACTACCAATAAGTTCCCAAGAGATTTAAATGTGAAATACCTCTAAGATTAGTAATACGCATTAAGCGAAATTAGCGTTTAAAACCGAAAACACACGCCTTAGAGCACAAAAATGTGCTTTAAAGAAAAATGTGCTTTAAGCATGTATACATGGAAAGAAAAGGCTAATGAGCCTAAATACCATAAATAAATAAGGGAACAAAAATTAAATGGTCATAGGAGCCATTACGTATACACACAAATTAAGTATACAAAGTCCACAGTAAACAGGTACTAAACTGACGAAAGTCAAGGAGAAACCACTAAACGACTTGGTTTAAATTGGAATGAGCAACATGATATTTCATGAACAAAGTTTCTAAAGGTTGTAAATATATTAAGGACACATTTAAACTAGCCAAAACAAATTGCAGAATCAATGTGAACCCGGAAGCACATAAAATGGTGTTTTAAGGCATTTTGGCTATGTAACATACCTAACACATGGTATAAGTCCTTATGAACGAGTTTAATGCATCAAATATTACATAAATACAAGGGATAAGCAAAAAACAGGTCAAATGAGACCTATGGCTGCTGACCTCAATGGTGACTCATTAAGGACAAAAAATGCTTTAATTTTTACTATTACAACAACCGAGACTTTCATTAAGTGCCATATCATCCTTGTCCCCTGAGTAAATCATTAATCAGACACTTACCTGTCATTATGAGAGCTCCCAAATTCGTAGCTCCTCCTCTCTTTGAAGAACATCACAAAAACTTCAATGTTCTTGGATTAGAACCTTAAAGAACACCTTGTCTTGCACAGATCATAAATTTCTCATATTAAGTCCAAATAACAATCTTGATAGCTCGTTGGAATCCTCTTTCAAAGAGCTTTACAACCATAGCTCATGAGCCCCCAGATTCTCAGGAAAACCCACGAAGAAGTGCCTTTGGTTCTCGAGGTAAAACATTGTCTTCTTGGAAACTCTTTGTTCTTTCATTTTCATCAAGGCCGAGTGCCTAGGGTTACTAACCCTCCTTATTCTTCATCTTATTCTATGATTTTGGAGCCATTTATCTAGCAAATTGCTGTCAAAATTTCTAAGCAAATCAAGCTTAAATTAAGCTATTGTTAATATACAAGGTAAATCCTACAACTACCTATTTCAAGGTTCTAATTGTTGATATATATATAATATCTAACATGCTCTTCATCTTATTATTTATTGCCTAAATTTTGGTGATTAATATTCAATTTTTAGCTTATTAAAGTTAATGTTTATTAAATCTAAGAATAGATTTATACTCCTTATGATATAAGCTTCAATATAAGCTATCATAATATACAAGAAAAATTCATAAACTATGGTTTATATATGGCCAAAAATTAAGGGGATTAATTGAGTTAGAAAAGTTGTCTAACTTAGTTAAATTAAAGGAATTAGAGTATTAAGAGTAATATGTAAAATTTGAGAAGTTTTAGTTATATACTACCTCCGTTCTGAATTGACCGTCCTATTTACTATTTGGACATGTCATTTGACTTCAATTTTTAACATATAAGATAAAATAATTTTTAAAATTTAAGTTTTGTATATGATTCCTTACATGTTAAACTATATATTACAAAATTTAGTTTTATAAAATTATTTTATCTTATATGCTTAATATTGAAGTGGAAAAACGTGCCATAAAGTAAACAGGACAGTCAATTCAGGACGGAGGGAGTATTATCATTGCCGAAAATATATATGAATTATTATGGAATTTATGAAGTTTAGGTGATGAGAAAATAATTGTAGAATTAAGTTTACAATTTATAAAGAGTTTATAAGTATTACTAGAATTTATAAGGTTTTTGGTATATTTAAAGTTAATAAAAGATAGTATATATGTACTATAACATTAGATAATTAAATCTGGTGACTTAGAGATGTTTAAAATGATTTTTGATGTTCAAAAATCTGTAGGAAAATTAGTTACGAAAATTAGAAATTAATTAGAGTTAAATTGGTTAATAAATGAGTTAGGATAAAAGAAAAGACCACAAGGGTAAAATGGTAATTTTCCTGGTCAAACATGGTCAAACTTGGTCAATGACAGTTTATGAAATGTTTAGAGGAGCTAGAATAAAATTTGTAGCAAAATTAGATATTAAAAGGATAAAGGAATAAAAGTTAAGTTAAATTAACTTTAGGGGTAATATTCTAAATTATGGAAAGTTAGGGGGTTTGACCATAAAAGACTGGTCAAAGTTGGGTATATTTTGGTAATTGACCAAAAGTATAAAAGAAATTAATTAAGAAAGACTTTGGAAGAAATTAGAAATAAAAATAACAAGTTTAGAACTTATTATGAGTAAAATAGAAATTAAGAGAAAACTATGGGTAAGGAATGTAAATAACACATTTTTATGTGTTTAGAAGGTCAAGGAAATTAAATAAAGAATTTAGAAACAAGTTGTAAAAGAAACAGAGTTAAGACGGGGTTAACGAGACCCGTATATAACTTAAGGTATACGAGGGGTATACCCGTAATTTGATAAGTATAGGAGAAATCAATACTTAAAGTATTTTTAATGAAAATACAAGTTACATTGGGAAAGAAATAAATACGTATGATACGGAGTATCATACGGACGTATACGAAAAATTTTAGTGTCATGAATAGTGCCCGTATACGTGAATAGTATCCATATACATGAATAGTAAATACGTATACATGAATAGTAAATATGTATACAGGAATAGTAATACGTATACAAGAATAGTAACTACATATATATGAATAGTCAAATACGAGACGTATACATGAATAGTAAAATACGTATACGTGAATAGTGAAATACGGTGAATAGTAAAATACGAGGCCGTATAAATGAATAGTAGAATACGAGACCGTATAAATGAATAGTGAAATACGGATGAATAGTGAAAAATACTAAACCTAATATAAGGTCCGTATAAGTCTAAAGTTGCTAATTGTGCAACTAAATAACTGCTAACGGCGTTAGTATGTTAATGAATTAGAATTGAGCTTGAAAACGCTCCTAAATGAACGAACCCGTTTAACGGTATATTATTATATCCGGGTTAACCTAGGAAGAGGTTTAAGTTGAAAAGAGAACCAAATTAGTTCTAAGACACAGGATACTAATACTAGTTCTGGTTACAGATCTAGATAGTCAGAGGCGTTCGGCGGATTAGGCGAACGTGGGATTAAGAGCTAGCCAATCTCCGGTGTACGGTATGGGATTCTTGTAGCTTGTTTGCTAACGGGGTCTACCTCAGTTTGTGTGCTATGTGTTATTGTGATACGACCAAACAGGATTAAGAATGAAACCGATTTACTGTATTGTTATTGTGTGTCCATTGCACACTAACACGACTTGATTCAGAGCTTGTTCATTAACTATGTTTAGTAACAATTGTACAAGGTTATAAATGCTCCAAGTTGTTAGTAGGTTAATACCGAGAGAGGTTTAACTAACCAATTGTCAATGAGACTTCAGCTAACTGGAACTTGGGGGAAGAGGAATCCGGGACTGACTCCGGTCATGCATGTTTAGGTTAGGAGGTCGGCATCTGTATCAGATCTGTCTTCCGCATATGGCTCGTCTACGACTTGTCGCCTAGGGTCGACAAACAGACCCGACCAGCTCGAGTGAACAGTTCGAGGTGGGAGGCAAATTCAGGAGGCGCGGGGGGTCAAGCCTACACCCCTCATAACTTAAGAACTTGTGTTTATTAACCCAATGGAGCTAATAACTCATTGGCTAGGGTTACTTTGACCCGGCAAAAATAAACAATTCAGTTAGGGAACAACTAGTTCTATTAAGAGCACGGTTGACACTTATAAGGTATGGTCAAACACGAGAACTAAACAATTCTCAGGCCTCGGAGTTAGGAATTTAACTTACTCATTAATGGGCGTCCATTACGATGTTCGATTTATTTGAGTTGTGAATGTTTCACATAAATGTGTTATTTGTTATCGTACTTCTTATTATTACTTGTATGAATAAACAATTGCATGTATACGACAAAGTAGTCGTGTGTAACCCTGCTAGCTTGTGGGCTACACGTTTTCTGTACCTGCAATATGCTGAGCCCCTTGGGGCCTGTGATTTAAACTTTGCAGGTAGGTGCCAGACGAGGACTCAACCTGAGAGTGGGAGCGGGTAGAGTACTTCGGGTCGCTTTTACATTTGTTACACGAGTTGTGCATGTACACTGTTTAGTATATTGATGAGATGTTAGTATGATGTATTAGGATTGAGATACTCGGTATAAGTTGTGGTTTATGGATTGTAATGTATAGACGCTCGAGTAATTATCCGGTTAGTCAGACCGTGACTTGTAAGAGAATAGGCCTAGTTAGTCACGTGGGTGACTAACGGCGGTAACACCAATTTAGTAGAACTTTTCCGTTGCGTTGTTAATGAATGAGATGGACTTAGGGCGATGATCATTGTATTTGGAGTAAGGGTGTTACAATATATATATATATATATATATATATGAAACGTTATAATTTATTCTTATATATCTTTTATCTCATTGTATAATGAATTTTGAAAAACTTGAAGTTATTTAATTATATAAAATTTCAAGTTTAAAGAAGAAAAAACCTTGCAATTATACATATAAGTTATTAATGTTTTCCCATAAGTAGTTCCAATTAAATAGATGAACTCCGTATTGCTTTGAACTTAATTGATTTTAGTATAAAATTTACGGTAATTATACATTTTATTATAAATTTTAGGGATCCCATGAAATGTCATAAAAAATGGAAATTATGAAGTATCACTTAATTTTGTCTGAAATTCATAAAATGTCATTCTAGCTGTTGATCAATATGAAAAAAGACAGATATATCCATGTTATTTAACAAACTATATAGAAATTTCATAATATGCTGCTAACTATTAAGTAATTTAAAAAAAGTTCAAAATATTGTTAAAATGTAGATAATTATAAAAATATATTACAAATAAATAAAAAATTAAATGATACATTAAAAATCTTTTCACTGTAATGAGCATATGAACATTTTGCACAACTAAAATAAGTAGAACATTTTAATGGCTAAACATGTATGTATCAAAGGTTGCCTAATAGAGTATATTATCAAGTCTAAAATGTACATTATTCGAACTTAATATTTTTTTTAGTTAAGCTCATTTTGTAAAATAATGTATGTATTATATCATGTATACATGTGCTTCTAAACAGTGTACCTTCTTCGATGTACCACTTTATACGGTTTCTTCTTCACACTGCCTCAAGGATGACCACTAACTTAACCTAAGCTTTTGGAGGAATTAAGAGTTTTTTATTTATTTATTATGGATCGATGGTGGAAGTTGATAACCCAATCACATTTGAGGGTTTGTGATAAGGAATGTTAAGGCTATTAGGCCATTCACAATGGTGTGGATTCCTCCCTTATGTGTCAGTAAGAAATCTAGAAAATTACTACAGTGGTGTGAATTTCCTCTTATTTCTCTCTCATCGTTCTTAAATAAGAAACGTTTCTGCAAATCAATATTATTGGCTACAACACTGCAACGATAAAATAAAAACTCTTAACAGAAGCTAAAATAAAATAGTTGGCGAGGGGAGAGAGAATGCTAAGGAACTCCCTTGTAAAGATGAGAGTTTTTTAATAAATAAAATACTATATTTGTTGTTATGGCACCTAAAAATGTGATAAGACACTCACCATTATTATGAATGTCGACCCTAAACCTTAAAATCCTACAACCGTCTTAGAAGGTGTTTCTCTTTTTTTCTTTGGTGAGGAGAGAAGCTTAAAGATTAAATAACAAGTGACTATGACAATTTAGCGTTTATGAAAGATCTTCATATTTCTGAATAAAAAAAGCATATTTGTACTATGTTACTTTGTGAAGGTTTCTAAGTAATGGGTCAACCTAATGTATCTTGATGGGGTAGGAACTTCCTATCGTCTCTCATCGTACTTTCTAAATTGAAAATGCTCCTCTCTTCAATTTTTATTTTCAAGGTTAACTATTTACAATTACGAAGTTGACCATTTTAATGTAGCAGGTCAACAAATATAGGTGACAAGTCAACGAATATATGATTACATGTTAACGAATGTAATGTAACATGTTAATAAATATAAGGTAACATGTTTGGCATTTTAAGGTAATGGTTGAGCAAATATAAGGTATTAGGTTAACAATATAGAGTGCCAGGTATATCACTTTAGGGGTATTGACTATCTTTTAAGGTTCATTGTTTAGCTTAATTCATTAATCCTTATCAACCAGGGGTCTAATTTTAGGGTTGCTAGTGATCGGATTATAACCTAATACAACAAGTGTACCGGTCTATTGTAGCAAGTTTTCCTGGAGTATCCCTCTAGGTTATCGAACCAAAGGAGGTGGTGTTTAGTTAAGTCTCTATCTAAATAAAACTAACAAAATTATAGAAATAAACTAACATGCAACTGGGGGTTTTGATTGATGAATTAAAAAGCTAAGATAAAACAATAAAAGGGTGATCTTCGAAACGATTCTAAACAACGGAATCCTAGTTTACTATTTCCCCTTAGTTCTTCAATCTTCCTTCATATGCGTTTTCCTAATTCCAGAATACAGCCTTAGATCTAAATTAATCCACTCCTTGTATCCCGCAAAGTAGATTCCAACTAGCAATTACTAAATCTTAACTATCATAAAGATTTACTAATTAACTAATAGCGTTCAATCTCATCTGATTTGTAGTCAGCTAATATGTGGAGGAAATTGTAATCTCTAGATTAACTTGTAGTATTCATGTAGTCTATTGAATCTCACGGTCGTCACTTGTAAGTAATCAAACTAGTAAAATCTATCAATTGGCCAAATCGTTAAATAATAACAATCGGACAAGGAATAAACTACAATCTTTATTGAATCAAGTAAATTCACAAAAGGAAAAAGAAATCTAAAACTAGGATTCCATATTAAACCGAGATTCTAACTAATTACCCAGACATGGAAAACAAAGAAATAGAAACAACAATAGAAGAGGAAAGAGTGTCATCGAATATGCGGTGGAACTGATGATGAATCTGATCCTGCTCTGTTGCTCTCCGTTTTCTTTCCAATGTTCTGTGACTAGGGTCCTTCTTCTATTTCCCCAAACTCAGTTCAATGATTTCTACTTCCTATATTTATACTTCTCTCTTTACTTTATAAAACAGAGCACTCTATTTTTGGAATTCTCGTCGCATCCCGGACTTGCGTCCGGGCATACACATACGGACGCCTTTCAGTTTACCCACGCAACGTCGATCTTCGTGGAAACTCTCGACATGTCTAGACTAGCAAGTCCAAACACATTTTCATACAAAGGTGCTAAAGTTCTCGGAGGTTGTCATGCCCTGCAAGTCCAGACGGAGGGTCAGACATTGCTTCCAAAGGGCCTATATCTTTGTTCTTGCACTGTTTTTCTTTCTGTTTGTTACGTTGTGATCCTTGTCTTCTTGACTTGCCTATTTCTTACGCAATTTCACCTATTTAAGCATAAAAAAACATATGTAAGAGATAATCTTAACATTTAACATAATTAAGCACTTTAGTGAGAAAACTTATAACATTAACAAGTAAATCCATAGACAATTAAGTACATAAATATAGCTAAGTTCCCCACTTATCAACTACCCACACTTAGCTTTTAACTTGTCCTCAAGTAAATGTAAGATCAAACTCAGAACCTAAAGTGAGAAATGTCAATCTTAAGAATTCTGCATATTGAGATCCGGTACAACAATAGGTCAGAACCCGCGTATTTTGAGTTAGAAAATTTATATTATTTAACCGTTACGAGTGGGTTAATTTTATAATGGGTCATTTTTGAGTTATTGGTTAGTAACGGACCAGGGAAATTATTATTTTTCCTAAATCGAGCATTTTAATATATCCTAATTTATTTTCCTAAATTGTTATTATTTTTCTCATCTTCTACGGCAGTAACAACTTTCATCTTTATCTCCTTTATTAATTAATTAATTGATTGATTTGACTTTTATCTCTTACTGAAATAATTATTTTATTTTCTCCAACTAAATTAATCATCTTAATATATATATATTCCTCTCTTTTTCTAAATCAGTTTTACTTTTACTGACATTCTTGTCTCCTTCTAGGATAACAACGTCCATTCTTATCTTTTCTAGCTAATTAATTATTTTACCTATTATCTTCTCATGGATTAATTGAATTCTAGTAATTTATCTTTTATCTTTAAACTAATTAATTTATTATCTCTTCTTTCTTTTAATTAAATTCTCCTATTTATACTCCCTTCCCTTCTGAATCTTCTTCGTCTACTGAATGACGCTTTACGTTAATCTTCTCCCACTATCAAATATCTCCTCCTTCTGTTTCCTTGGAGTTTCTTCCTTGGTGCCAATTAGAGTCTTGGAAGGGTAAGTGTAATTGTATTAGTTGGGGTTAACAAGGTTATAATTTGATTACATTTTATTGGTGGATTGTTAAAAGTGTGTATATTAATCTTAGATCTCGAGTTCATTAATGGTGGATGCTATTGGTTGGAGTGATTGTCTCTCTCTCGGATGGACATGGACACCAGGTAAATTCCTGTGCTCATGATTGATTTTGATTCGTGGTTTGCAATTATTGGAAGGTGTTTGAAACGCTGATTTTGTGATTATTGGGAGATGATTTAAAACCCTGATTAGGGATTTGGAAATTTAGATTCTTTCTCACGAATTGTGAATTGACGATTGAGGTTTACCAATGGAGATTTGATTATGGTTTTTGGGAGCCTTTCACAGGAATAATTGCTTTGTCGATGGAGCCCGTAGGTGCTCCATATCAATTGTTGGTATTATGTACATTATATATATATTTTTTGCCCTGTGAACAGTGAAACGCAGTTAAGCTCTATGATCTACTCCTTTAGGTCAGAAGTACCTTTTGGGGGGTGTGCACACTCAATTAGCTGTTGTTTAATCCCCTCTGTTTCCCGTTTAAAGCAACAGCTTTATTATTTTGTATATAATCCCTTATTGGGCTCCTCTCTTAATCAGATATCAAAAAGTACAGTTTATTTCCTTTACCCTCTTTTCTCCATCGTCTCTATTTTCTCTCAATCAGCGAGTTTCTCCTCTCCTCTCTCTTCATCTCCGCACTGCGATTCGCTTTCATTTTCCTCTCGCCGTGCTTCGATTCTCCTTCGCTCTTCTCACATGGTACCAGAGCAGTGTGACGGTCACCACTAAAATTCGCGCCGCACAATGCCGACACAATCAAGCGAAGGTGAAGACGATTCACCAGAAAATGAGGAAGAAAGCGAAATCGGAGGAGGAAGAAACCACCAAAAGAAGAAGAATAAGCGCCGCATTGATTCGATTCCGTTAACCGTGTCGAATTCAGAAACCCCTGGCGTACAACTTACGACTACGAAGTTCGATGGCAAGAAAGGATTTCAAAATTGGAAGAAAAAGGTTGAGATATGTCTGTTAGCCAAAAATAAAATCAAGCTAATAGATGGCACCCCGAAGAGATCCAAGGTTCCCAAAAACCGACGCGATGCCAGGGATAGGTGTGATGGTTTGGTAAGGTCTTGGATTCTTGCTCCCGTAGAAACCACCATTGGCGACAGCTTGGTATCTTGCGCAACTTCGTACGATATGTGGAGACGCCTAATCCAGAGGTTCGACCAAATTGACGGTACGAAACTTTTTGAGCTTAATCGTGATCTTTCTAGATTAGAGCAAGGAGATTCTTCTGTCACCGAATATTTCACTAAGCTTACAAGTCTCTGGGATGATATCTCTGACAAGTGTGAAACATATAGGCTTTTTAGGGTTTAAATATCTTATAATTTGTAACAATTCAGGCAATGTTTCCCACTTATTATGTGTTTTTCCTAAGATTGATGTTTTGATAAGAACTAATGTATTTTATATGCTAAGTACAGAAAAACCCAGGAAATAAAGATTATACATCTATTAAAGGATTACAACAACAAACGGGGAACAAATCAGGAGAAGAGACACCAAAATTGGTCTTGTCCGGATCAGTTTGGCCGGACACAAAGCCGGACGTCTCTTGTCCGGATCTGTTTGGCCGGACAAGAGCCGGACGTGACCTAAAATTCCAGATCCGGAGTTCACGTTTCAGATCTAAAACTCTGTGTCACGTCCGGATCCGGACACGATCCGGACGTCACACAGAATTGAAAAATAAAAAGGCACGCACTGATAATTAGCCTTTCGGCTAATTATCAGCCGGCGCATTAAGAAGACAGGGGGCGGCGCATTAATTGACGATGCTCCAGGCTCCATGCTCAATCAGAGGATCAATCAAACTATCCACTCACCAACTATACCAAACTCCCACTAATCTGTGTTTCCTTTCTAACCCTATATAAACCATCTCCTGCCTTCATTCCAAATCGTCCCAGACTTCAGAGTCTAATCCTCTTCTCTCCCTCACTGCATATCCTCTCACGTACATCCATCTCCACTCATAGACTCCCTCCATAAACCTGCACCTTTCACTCATATTCCATCTTCATCCATTCGCTAAATTTTCTCCGCAAACCTTCGCTTTCACACACACACAAATCCGCATCCATTCACCAGATTTTAACCGCACCGACCCTTGTCCGGATCCGGACACACACAACCGACTCACGTCCGGATCACGTCCGCCTGGACTTAGCCGGACACACCCATTTCACTAAAAGTCCGGATCGCGTCCGACCCGGCGTATCCGGACACGCCCCTTTCACTCACGTCCGGATCGCGTCCGACCCTGTTGATCCGGACAACTCACAAAACATCACCCACAAAATTTCCACTTCGCCCCATTTCCCCAGTTCACTCCATCATCACCAAGACCAACCTTCAAGCCAGCACAGCGCAAGGACAAAGGACGGAGCGAGCAAGAAGATCTTCATAACAGATGATTTCTCTCAACTCTCTCTCATTTATGATTATAATCGCTATGTCTAGCTAAAAGGATTTACTCTAGGGGGAAGGGATGTTGTAATTAGTTAAACTCTGCATTATTTTACTACTTTATTGAGACAATTTGGATTGTTCAGGTTAATGCTTTTAAAGTGCTTTAATAAACGTCATAATTTATTATAAGCCCTCGAATCATGTTATGATCAAGGTGATTGCATTGACGGTCCTATTAACCTGTTACCTGTGATAATTGCAATCGGATAGATTACATTAGTCACTAGGAGCTTTAGTCCGGACCAAAACCAGACTAGTATTATGTGCAATAAAACCATCTAGATATACTTGCTAGGTCTAGACTAGAACTACATGTCCTGTCTAGATGAGCTATCTGGGATTAAGACTTAATACAGAATAGACATTGAGAATTACAAGCCGATCCAAGTCTCCACTCAAGTAGTAGAATTGCAGAGCCTAGCTAGTGAAACAACTCCCTGAACCTAGAGTACCGTTCACACTCCTAAGACTATCGCTTTAATTTATCTGCTATTTACTTTCTTGTATGCTATTGTGAAACCCAAAACCAAAACAAACCCCCTTTTTGAGTTAACCATTATCTAAGGCTAGACTTACCACATCAAGTCCCATGGATTGACACCCCGGTCCTTTCATAATTTGCTATACTATTTCGACCGGGATTTTTGCAACCTGACGATCTATTGAATTATTGAATTCTTGGATTATTTCTAGGCTTTTAATACCTCAAATAAATCGTTTGCAAAATGGCGCCGTTGTCGGGGACTTGACTTTTGTCTAGTCCCTAGCCTTGGTTAATTCGTTACTCTATTGCAACACACTGTTTATAATCGTTTGTTTGTAATATATTTTGTTTATAATTTATTTTGTGTGTGCCATTTTTATACAAGTGTTTTTCATTACTTTAAAACTCACGCATTTTGTTCCTTTTTCTCTTCCTGATTATAAGCACCTAGTGGATGCGCAGGACGCGTTCAACTGGTCCCCCGGATACAGACTTCGATCCCGAAATCGAAAGAGTCTACCTCCAAGCTCTGAGAGCAAGAAGGCAGCTTGACTTCAATATGGCAGCAATCATGATCAAATTGAGGAGGTGCAGTGACCCAATACACAATGGGAAGGATAAACAGACCACCAGCCACGCCAAGAAGGGGCCCAGTGGTTCTGCCAAATCTAACTGCAGAACTTGTAGCCGATTGGCAAAGGTAAAACCCTCTCACCAATCAAATGCTGTTTGAAATCATCCTGCAGGAACATTCTCAGGTGCCGACCCAGCGGATGCATTAGATCATGTACATCAGTTTCTAGTGCACTTGGACTCCCTGGTTTATCACAAGGATTGGAGGAGTATGCCAGACTGAGCTGTTCCAACACAGCCTCTCTGGGGAAGCTTCGAAATGGTTCCATCCATCGATTACCCGCACCATCATTACCACCTGGGAACAGATGACGGACAAATTCTACGAGAAGTACATCCCCATTTCCAGGACACGACAAATGATTGCCGACCTGATGGCATTCAGACAGATGGGTAATGAGACAGTCTATGAGGCGTGGGATCGATTCAAGGAACTACTTCGCCAGTGTCCTCACCATGGTCAGGACATCACCTCATTAGCTCAGGGATTCTTCCAGGGGTTAAAAGACGAAAACAGAGGCAAGATAAGATCCACCCTAGGAGGAAACCTGCTAGCAAAAGTGGGAGGACTTCATGGCATCTATGGAGTCTTACTGCGAAGAGCTTCGCCAATGGAGCAGCAATGGAGGGCGAATTCTCCAATAGGTCATAGTTCTCTTCCCGAGCCCCAGACCCAATGATGGAACAGCTAGCCGCCGAGCAAGCACAGATAAAGACTACGATGGGAAGCATGGCAAAATGCTCGAGCAGCTCACCATGGGGCCGACCTCCAAGCAATCCGCCAAGAAAATCTCTACAAGTACCAACGAAGCTTGCTGCTCTTAGTGTGGGGATGCACACGATATGAGGACTACCCACTAGTAGCCGAGATGAGGCAAACCGAGGAGGCCAATGTCATAGGCCAATACAACAACACAGGCAACCCTGGGTGCAGAATCAGCACCAAAATCTGAGGTACGGAAATCCGAAACAATGCACTGAATTCACATCAAAT
Organism: Limonium bicolor; assembly: GCA_023374045.1. Classification (NCBI taxonomy): domain Eukaryota; kingdom Viridiplantae; phylum Streptophyta; class Magnoliopsida; order Caryophyllales; family Plumbaginaceae; genus Limonium; species Limonium bicolor. The sequence continues at coordinate 400,170,226 of CM041776.1, read as the reverse complement.
GCAACCTCAGAGGACGAACCAGGGGGACCACCCGGTTTTCTAGGCCTCAATATAATCAGTTCCGGCCACAGCAGCTGTAGACACCAAAAATTCTCACCCCATAAAGCAAATTCCGAAATAATAAGAGGGGTCGCCGCCTTTCTTTTTTTCAAAATATATTAACGTGCGTGCTAAGACGAAACCATCATTTTATAATCTTTTTCAAAACATTTCAGAAAAAAAACAATTCTTCGAAAATGAATTTCCATCGACGTCCAGTTTCAAGGTCGTCCCCTTTTGTTTATTCACTTATTTTACTATCTTATTTTGTTTGTTTATATTCTATTTATTTTATTTTATTTTATTTTTATTCATCTATCCACTTTTTCTTATATTTTATTTTATTCTACTATTAGCATTAGTATTTTTATTATCATTTCTATTTATACACACTCATTTTCATCTTTCAACCCAATCCACACTTGGTTGAAATCTGGCCTAGCCCAATTCCTTAAACCCACTCTATTTTCAGCACATGGCTTCAAAGAAGCACACATAAAAACCCAACCCATCTTCTTAAACCCTAATCATCCTCTATAAAACAACTTATTACAGTAGCCAGAAAGGAGGACAACGGCCGACATGTAGCACAAATACCTCGTTCTACTTCTTCTCAGTCGCACCCTTCATCTCCCTCCTTCCCTGCTGATTTTCTCGATCAAAATCCATGGCCAACCTCTACTTCCTCTCTTTCATACGGTCTCCTCTACAAATCTGAAAACCCAAAGAGCTCGTTACATTGAACCTTCCTCTTTTGAAGCTGGCAATGTCAAATTCGATCTGAAAAGAAAGAGAAAGGAGAGCTCCCCCACCGAATTCCTTCAATTCTTCGCGTGCTTTCCAGTCCCATGTCCTCCCCTCGATTTCAGATGACCGTCGACCTCAACCGGTTTATCTTCTACTTCTAGCCTGGAGTTCAATCAAATTCCTACCATTTTGCGTTCGAACTCTCCCTCCACTCTCTAAAAAAAACTCATTCTCTTCATCTCCCCTCGATGAACCGCCGCCTTCTTCTTTCTCTTTGCTCCCCGGTAATTATTCATTCTAGCTGGCGAAACAAGGAACTGCTTCACCCTTCTTCATTCCTTTCGATCTCGGTAATCTTGCAAACCGACTGGCAAACAGGAGCAACCCGCTCCTCATTCTTTCATGACGGCAGACAAGGAGCAAATCTGTGTTCATTCCCTTCACACGACGGTACTAATTCCTGTGGTTCCATTTTCCTGACACGATTTGGATTTTCTGGTTAGAGACCATTTGAATCCCTGGTGGGGAACTCCGGTGGCGATTCATTTTTCTTAACACACGCCCTGATCTTGACGGTGAGAACTTTTTTTTACCTTATGAAACCATCTCGACGGTGACCGATTTGCTTGTTATGTTTGAGGTTTAACTAACCTGTAAGACTTGAGGATTTCGTTTGATCCTACGATGAGCTGATTAAGGAGAGTTAATCTTGAATCGCCTGTCATTATGGTCTGTCGATTTAATTGAAGCTTAATTAATGCTGGATCTGATTTACGGAACATTTGATCTGTGCAATATACCTGGTGGTTTCTGCTGTCAAATTTGTTTCACATGCCAAATTGGGCAATGTTGGCGATTTGTGGAGATAATACAGGGATGGTCCATGTGGCCTACCTCGTTGGTCATTGTTGTGTTTGAGATGTCTGGTGGCTCGTTTCTATCTTTTTGTTGCTTGCAGCGGATTCAGGTTTGGTGTGGTTTATTTGACTCTTTTACGCTTCGGTTAGCAAGCTTTCAAATGGGATTAAACCATGGAATTTGGGACTCCTTTTTTCTGGCCTTTGGGAATCGAGGCCCCATGTTGTCTTTCCTGTGCTTACTGACCCATCCGATGACTATTTGTTCAGTGTGGTTTGTTTCTAGCTTGATGCCCAATTTGGTTACGGGCCCGTCAATTAGCCCTGGTGGTCAAACATTCGATATGCGCTATTGGTTCAATTTGGTATGATGCTTACCTTTAGTTTTTTGCTTGGCTGAGGTACCCATACTGCTGTCTTTGGACCTGAGCATGACTTGAGAATTTGGATTCGATGTTGGGCCTGATGCTTGGACCAGGCGTGAAGGATTCGCGCTCAGCGATTTGTTCTTGCACATACTACTTATGGGTTTGGAAATTCTCTTTCAATTGTTATAACCTAACCGTCTTTGATAATTAATTGCCCCTTGCGCATTGATTTGGTTTGGAAACTGATTTGATACTAGCAAATAATTTGATCCTCGTGCTTAGATAAGAACATGAATAGAGTTATAATTGCCCAATGCTATAATTGCTTAGATAAATCACCTTTTGGCTGGTTGGTCCTTATTAATTTCTTTTCATCTTGGAGGGAAATGATATAAACCCTTCTAGGTATGATCCCACATGACTCACTGCTTCACCTCTTCGATACTACACTTCGTTTTGAGTCATAATCTAAGATGACAAATTAATTTGAGTAGCAACCCCGATGCTTGATTTATCTTACAATTCTTAGCATTTGCTGGCAGTTTGAAACTCTTTTCTATGTTCTCGGTTAGGGTGTGGGAGATGATTAGATTGCCCCCTTTCCTCCCATTGAGAGGGGCCGTATGATCCCATTGCACACATCCCAACCCTCTTCGTTCTTTGACTAATGCATTTTGCCTCTTTTGGTTGTGTTTTTGACATGTACATAATGCTCGTGAAACGGGAAACTACTCTAAGACTAAGCAACGGGATTGTGGCTTGCACTACCGGGGTCTCCGCTTCAAACACATGTAACGGTTGGTGCACTTCTTGCTGATCCTATCAGCTCAAGTGAGGCGGCGTCGATGCGACCCCCATAGCAGCTCTCTATTTAAGATTTTTATCTATGTTTTGTAATCTTAAATTTGTTTATTGTTCTTACTTTTGGTTGTAGTCTTAGGATCTACTCATTTTTGTAATTTAATTCATTCTCTGCATGTGAACAATGTTAGAACGTTATCTCTAGCTGGTTTTGGATTATGTTGTCCTAGCGCTTATCTTACCCCTTTCTGCATATTGATTAGAGCTTGGAAATTAATTTGAAATCTTGTAGGATTTTCGCTAGTGTTCAATCACCAAATTTTTGTACATATTGTTTACACTTCATTTTACTTCTCCAATGTTTGTACCCTATGTGAGATATTTGCTTTGTTGTTTTGTGATTTATGCCCTTTGCTTGTTGCTTATTAATGTCATAAGCCTTAGCTACTATGTCCTTAGGTCCAAGCCATTAGGATAGAGGGGTCCCCCTGGCCTGATAGGTCATTGACCAATCTCGTGGTGGTGACACCCCTAAACTCTAAAACACACACCTAAAATATGTATATATGTATATAGACCAATATTCCCAATCAAATTTTCTCTCCAACAAGCCCAAATAACAAATCAGGCCCAAATCACTCAACCTAGCCCACTTCTTGCCTGACCCACTTCTAGCTTGACCCATTCAGCCCAATAAGCCCATCGGGCCCAATCCATGTGTGGCCAATCCATGTGTGGCCCAACCCTGTAAATAAAATCAAAGCCCATTTCAAAACACAATTGGCTCATCAAGCCCGATTCAAGCCCAGTTTGACCCAAACCCATTCTGGGTCCAAATCCAATTCGGCCCATTAAGCCCAGACCAGCCCAAGCCCACAAAAGTCAAACTGATTTGACCTTGACCCGAACCTTTGACCAAACTCGAGTTGACCGAACCTTTGACTTTGACCAAAGTCCACAAGACCAAGAAGTCCACGAGAATCAAACCTTGACCCGAATGTCAAACTTTGACCAAACCTTGACTCGAATGTTGACCTTTGACCAAACCAAGACCCAACTTTGACCAAACCTTGACCTGAATGTTGACCTTTGACCAACCTTGACCCGAATGTTGACCTTTGACCAAACCTTGACTTGAACTGTGACCTTTGACTAAACTTTGACCATGACCCAAGCTTTGACCAAGACCCAAACTTTGACCAATCCGAACTTTGACCAGCCCAAGTTGACCTTGACCCAACTGTGACTCAATCCCATTTTGACTTGGTCTAACTTAACCCCCCTTGTTTTCTAACCCAACCAAATTCGACTCAAACCAAATTCAATTCCAAACCCGATTCATTTCAGTTCAATCCAATTCTTAATTCAATTAGATTCAATCTTAATTTCAATCCAATTCAATCCAAAATTCTTTTCATTCCCAATTCAATTCAACTTCATTTCAATCCCAAAATAATTCCAAACATCATAAATCCCAAACTCCTTGAAACTCCAAACTCCTTAGAACTCAAGCATCTTGAATCTCTAAACGTCTCAACGGCTCCACAGACTCGAACGTCTCAACAGCTCAACAGACTCGAACGTCTCAGCAGCTCAACAGACTTGAACGTCTCAGCAGCTCAACAGACTCGAACATCTCAACAGCTCAGTAGACTCGAACGTCTCAACAGCTTAATAGACTCGACCGTCTCAGCAGCTCAACAGACTCAATCGTCTCAGCAGCTCACAGACTCGACTGTCTCAGCAGCTCAACGAACTCGAATATCTCCATAGACTCAGCCAACTCAAAAACCTCAAGAACCCTCAGCTTTTCACACCCGACACCTTCAAAACTTGTAACCCTTTCAAGCCTTGATCATCCTACAGACCCGAGCGTCTCACAGACTCCATCATCTCAAGATTTTAAATGTCTCACAGACCCGAGTGTCTCAGAGACTTTTTTTTTTGCACCTCAAACTTCAAAATGAACCCGACAATTTGTCAACCTCACAAAACGACCACAAAACCTCTTTGACCCCTCAAAGACCCAGAAGGTCAAAACCTCAATTCCTTCAAAACCATAAAACTCCCAAACCTCCAAAAGCTCTGAACTACGTAAGGTCTGATCTCAACAGGGAGTTGAGTACGTAGGCAGCCCATCTAGGGTGCGACCCCATTCCAAATAAAAACCTTTTTCCCCCTCTAAGGTGACTCTCATATCTCTCAACGCTCAAACTTTCCTTCGGCTCTCACTGACTTCAAACCATCACACTCCAAGTTTTGTCTATTCACCCAACCTCAGACTCTTCCCAATACTCATCCGAATTCAGCAATTCCTCTCCTTGGTGCAAGCTTGGCAAAAAGCTCGCCTCATCCTATCTCTTCTCTCTTCTCTCTCTTTCTCTCTTCCCGCCAATCCTATCCTTGGCTTTGAAATGAAATCTCTCTAAAAAGGTTTTGAAAGAAGGCAATCCTGACAATTGGAGACCGAGGTTTCCTCGGGCACCAATCCGAAGTCGTGGTCGTTGCCACTTCTAAGGGGTGTAACCCGTGCGACCCCACACAGAATCTCTGACATGACCAATGAGTCCTATCCATAGGCAAATCTCAGAGTCAATTAACGGTTCTTAGAACCCTCATTCCCTTTCCTTCCTAGTTCTTAGGTCAAACTAGGTGGCGACTCTAGTCAATTTCCGCCTTTAGGGCATAAGTCCGCGTGGAGCCCATCGAGAGCGGGTGTAGTGCACACTTGCACTCTCCTTCATGCTTTCTGGAAAGACGGACGATTTAGTAGGTATTTGAGGGCTGCCAGATTAACAGGTTTTCACCCTCCACAGAATGGCAATTTCTAGGATCTAGGCTTCTTAGTCAGACCATATTTAGATAGACCCCCCCTCATACCGAAAAATCACACCTCCACAGCAGCCCTCAAGCTCAGCAACCATCATTGAGCTCAAACAAACGCAGTCTAAGGGAAATGGTGGATAAACTGATGGCTTCTCATGAAAAGCAAACGGTAATCAACCAGAAGTTAGAGAATGCCATGGTGGAGATGCAAGGACAATGAGTCAATTGACCCAATTCCTCCTACAGAGAGACCTTCTGGATCATTGCCTTCCCAACCAGAACCAATCCAAAGGAGCAGTTGTTAAAGGCAGTGACGTCTCAGAACGAAGACTGTGAGGATTCTGAAGAAGCAGCAGCAAGTTACCCTGAGAAGTGGGAGGAAACTTAATCAAAGACCAAGTGGCACGAAGCCGTACTGATGAGGAGACCGAGCCTCTTTCCATACCGTCAGTGCACCATCAGGGCATCCCGCCCCTCCTGAGGTAGTTTCTGAGGAGACCCAGGCTCCTATTCCTTCTTCCTCTCTTCTACTACTGTTAAAAATAAAAAAGGAAAAATATCTGTAAAGAACTTCCATTTCCAAACCGTCTCAAAGAGTGAGAGCTCGATGAGCAATTTGGAAGATTTTTAGATGTTTTTAGAAAGCTGACTATCAATATTCCTCTTATTGATGCATTAAGCAGATGCCGAATTATGCTAAATTTTGAAGGATCTGATTCGATAAGAGGAAATATAAAGAGAAGGACACCATCCAGCTGACCGAAACTTGTTCAGCAGCTCTCCGGAGATGCTGCCTCCAAGCGTGGTGATCCTGGTCAGCCCATCATCCCCTGTTCAATTGGAGACATGGATTGCGGATACGGTCTCTGCGATCTAGGAGCGAGCACAACCTGATGCCATACACCATGTTAAAAAAGCTTCATGCAGGTGAGCTCGTTTCCCATTCATTTCAGACTCCAGTTAGCTGATAGATCATCGATCACACCAAGAGGTATGGTATGGTTGAAAATGTAGTTGTTAGTGTGGGTAAATTTTTCTTCCCCGCTGATTTTGTGATCCTTGACATGGTGAAGATGTTGAGGTACCTCTGATTCTTGGTAGACCCTTCCTCAGAACTGTAAAGACTGTATTGATGTTGACAAGGGGAAGATTACCTTGAAATTCATGATGAAGATTTAAGCTTGATATAAATAAGATGATGCAGAAAAACACTTCTTCTCAAGCTGTTTTCTCTGTGATTTAATTGATAATTCTTATGATCTTGATGATGACTACACCTATAGGAGTATTGATTCTTTTTAATGCTTTGTTTAAGTTTTCTGATACTTTAGAGCAGGTAATAGGTCGATCCATTGAGGATGACAAAGACAGCTTTGAGATGGCCTCGGTCGTCCAGCAGCTAAATCAGGGAAATCATACTTTCGTTCCTCCTCTCCTGTTGTAGAAAAGTTGGATCGATCCATCCAAAGACCCATACCTTCAATAGAGAAGCCTCCTACCCTGGAACTTTAATCTCTCCCTTCCCATCTTAAATAGTTTTCTGGCAAAAGGTAACACCCTGCCTCTGTTATTATCTCTGCATCTTTGTCTATTTCGCAGGAAACTAGACTTCTGGAGGTGCTAAAGAAACATAAAAGTGCCATGGGATGGACAGTTGCGGATATCAAGGGGATCAATCTAGGTTTCTGCACACACCGGATTCATATGGAGGAGAATTACAAGGCAGTGAGACAACCCCAGAGAAGGTTGAATCCAAATCTAAAGGAGGTGGTCAAGGCCGAAGTACTGAAGCTCCTTGATGCAGGTATCATCTACCCTATTTCTGACAGCCAGTGGGTTTCTCCAGTCCAGGTTGTTCAAAGAAAAAAGAAGATAGTTGCAGTGCTCAATGAGAAAGGTGAATTGGTACCTCAGAGACAAACCACAGGTTGGAGGATGTGCATCGATTACCGGCGCTTGAATGAGGCCACAAGGAAGGACCACTTTCACTACCGTTTATTGATCAAATGTTGGAGCGGTTAGCTGGGAAGGAGTTCTACTGCTTTCTTGATGGGTACAGTGGTTATTTCCAGATTCCCATTGCGCCAGAAGATCAGGAGAAGACTACTTTCACCTGTCCTTATGGTACTTTTGCATACAGGAGGATGCCCTTTGGTCTCTGCAATGCTCCAGCCACATTTCAGCGATGTATGATGGCGATTTTTAATGAGTTTGAGTTATTGAGGAAAGTATCGAAGTTTTCATGGACGACTTCTCTGTCTATGGACAAAGCTTCGATGTTTGTCTGGAGCAATTAGACCAGATCTTGGCTCGCTGTGAGGACACGAACTTAGTGCTGAATTGGGAAAAGTGCCATTTCATGGTACAAGAAGGAATTGTGCTTGGGCATAAGGTGTCAAGGGAAGGCCTCCAGGTAGACAAGGCCAAGATAGAGGTAATAGAAAAACTGCCCCCACCAACTTCAGTTAAGATGTAAGATCTTTCCTTGGTCATGCAGGGTTTTACAGGAGGTTTATACAGGACTTCTCAAAAATTGCTAAACCCTGTCAGACCTGCTTCAGAAGGATATCAAGTTTCAGTTCACAGAGGAGTGCTTGACAGCATTTCAGACTATCAAAGAGAAACTCTGCTCAGCACCAATTGTGGTCCCACCGGATTGGTCTGAACCATTTGAGATCATGACGGATGCAAGCGACTATGTGTGGGCGCTGCACTGTGACAGAAGAAAGATAAGATGCTGATGGTAATCACCTATGCTAGCAAGACCTTAATTGACGCACAAAAAATTATACTACTACAGAGAAGGAGTTGCTAGCTGTGGTGTTTGCTCTGGACAAGTTTCGACCATATCTGCTTGGTAGCAAGGTGATAATCCACACCGATCATTCAGCCCTCAAGTATCTCCTTCAGAAGAATGAATCGAAACCAAGACTTCTGAGGTGGATCCTACTTCTCCAAGAATTTAATTTAGAAGTTGTGGATAAAAAGGGGAAGCAGAACGGAGTTGCTGATCACCTATCTAGGCTTGATATCCCTGATGATGGAATCCCAATCAACGAATTCTTCCCTGATGAGACGGTGTTCAAGATTGGAAAAGTAGATGAACCATGGTACGCTGACTTAGTTAATTATCTTGCTACTGGTTTAATTCCTCATGACTACAGCTATAACCAGAGGAAGAAATTCTTGTCAGAAACCCGCCACTATATCTGGGAGGATCCCTATCTATTTAGGATCTGTGCTGATGGCTTGATGAGGCGATGTCTTCCAGATAAGGAGATCCAGAGTGTAATAGAATTCTGTCATACTAAAGAGGCAGGTGGTCATCATGGTTATACAAGAACAGCTGCAAAGATATTAGAGTGTGGATTCTACTGGCCTACTCTACATAAAGATGTCCACCATTTCTGTTCCCATTGTGACTCCTGTCAGAGGATGGGAAACATCTCTAGAAAGCATGAGATGCCTCAGAAGGGTATTCTTGAGGTAGAACTTTTTGATGTCTGGGCATAGATTTCACTGGCCCTTTTCCCTCATCTCATGGAAACCAATACATCCTAGTAGTTGTGGATTATGTCTCAAAGTGGGTAGAAGCTATCCCATGCCACAATGCTGATTCCAAGACAGTGGTGAAATTCCTGAAGAAACACATATTCACCAGATTCGGGGTGCCCAGGGGGCAATTATCAATGATGGTGGCTCCCACTTCTGCAACCGAGCCTTCGACTCCTTAATGAGTAAATATGGGGTGACCCACAAGGTAGCACTACCTTACCACCCTCAATCTAACGGTCTGGCAGAAGTGACTAATCGTGAGCTGAAATGGATCCTACAGAAGACTGTAAATGCATCAAGGAAGGATTGGTCAGTTAAACTAGATGATGCTTTGTGGGCATACAGGACTGCTTTCAAGACTCCTATAGGGATGTCTCCTTTCAAACTTGTGTATGGAAAAGCTTGCCATCTTCCAGTCGAATTAGAGCACAAAGCTTACTGGCATTGAAAGCCCTGAATTTTGATCTACACACTGCTGGAGAGAAAAGAAAATTTCAACTATCTGAACTCGAGGAACTCAGAGAGCAAGCCTATGACAGTTCCAGAATTTATAAGGAGCGCACAAAGAGAATCCATGATCAGATGATCCATAAGAGAGAATTCAAAGTAGGGGATCTAGTGCTGCTCTATAATTCCAGGCTACGCCTCTTTCCTGGTAAGTTGAAATCACATTGGGCAGGGTCCATTCAAAGTTGTGGGGATCACTACTTATGGTGCCTACGAGCTAGAGACAAGACAGGAGAAGTTTTCAAAGTGAATGGTGCTCGACTAAAGAAGTACCTAGGCGATACCTTTTCTTAGTCCTCCTGCACCAGGTATATCCTTGATTGAAAGCTCCAATTCCATAAATTCTATCTCTGCTATCTGTATTGCAGCACCGACTCCCAAAACATCCAAGAAGCCACGCCCGCAATGGTATTTCAGACTGAAGAAAGCCATTGTTAGCTGTTGTGGCGGCCCTCCTTGACCATATCTGTAAAGTCTAGCCAGAGACTTTAACTCCGGGCAGCTTGGGGGGAGGCAACCCACCGTTTGTATCTCTTCTTGGCTTAGTTAATTATTTTCTTCTTTTGTTCTTATTTTGAGGTGTGTTATTAGCTATTGTGCATAATTGAAAGAGCCATGACTCTTAATTTCCACTAACGGTTTTATCTGTTACCACTTGAGTTCTTCTGGTTTTGCAGATTTAATCTTTCAGGTACTTCACTCTACTGCTAAACTGAACTCAAGTGTGAGGAAGAATCATGGCAAAGTCATCAAGGATCAGGGAGTCCTTTAACACTCTTGCTATTTAAATTTGCATTTCGTGTTGCTTTGTTTTTTATTTGATTCTTTGTGGTAATGTTTCATTTTATGAATGAGGTATTTTAAGTAGTGGTTAATTTAATTTATATATTTAAAAAAAACGGAATCACAACGCGTCCGGCTAAACCCAGCCCGGACGCAAAGCGGACACAGCCAAACCCTAATATGTCTGGATCCGGACTCCAACCCGGACATGACTGAAATACGCGTCGGTTTTAATTTTACATCCCTTCTTCTGTCGCTTTCTTCTTCATCCGTCTCGACTTTGAACCAAGAAAACACAAACTTCCATTTTTTTTATTCCACCATTTTCGAAACACCACCACCACAACCGACGACCACCGACCCCAGTTCCGACACCGGCGAGACCAGGAGCGAGACCGCCGCGCAACCCCGACCACCCCAGCACCACCGTAGCCACGGTTCTCCCCCATTTCGACCCAAAAATCCCTCTGCAACAGGTTTTTTTTAAATTCTGTCCGATTTATTTCCGTTTCAGTCGATTATGGTTAATTGGGTTGTGGTTTGTGAGTTCTGATGATTAAACTGCTGTTGGGGATGCGAAAATGTGAGAACTTCTGTGCTAATTTCGCGAACTCTGCCTTGAATGTGGTGTATTCGACGCCCTGTGTGATTCGCGGCGAATTTTCTAGGGTTCTGTTGCGTCCGGATCTGCGTCCGCTAAGTAGGGCCGGACGTAGACCCGGACATGTACAAAATTTGCAATTTTTTGCAATTGTTTCCTAGTTCTGTAGTGGTGTTGCCAGCTATTGTTGCTATGGTTTAAGATGTTTTTAAATGGCTTGGTATAATAGATTAACTGTTGTGAAATAATATGTTCAAATAGAACATGCTGCTCGATTGGTTTCGGGTTGTTTGGTGTGTTGTGTGTTACTTCTCTCTCTTACTGCTTGTGTTTTTTTATCTGATAGATGGCTCGCACTAGAGGTGGTCCTGCACGCAGAGGGTCCTCTTTGAGGAACCCACGCCGTGACGACGAGTCAGAGCCGGCCCAGGCCCCACTACGCGAGGATGGATTCCGTTCTGCTACCACCCGGGCTTGGTATGAGCGGGGTGGAGCCTTCGTCATCGAGAGGGCATCACAGACGAGGCAGCAGCTGAGGCCGGGCTTACAGCCATATTCGAGGGTATAGGGGCCACCAGTATATTGCGCATGGGCGTGGGAGTATTCTCTCCAGAGCTGGTACGCGAGTTCTACGCCAATGTTGTGGCGTCAGACACGACACACAGCATTACATCCTACGTACGCCAGTTCCAGGTGGAGGTAACCCCTGAGACCTTTGCTGATCTTTTACTTCTTCCGGATAATTCGGACTCACATCGAGAGTTTACGGAGGACGCGCTTAGGGGAAGTAAGACTAGGTGGTTACGAGAGGTCGGGAGAACTACTCACCGACGGGGAGAGGAGAGTAAGGTTGTACTCCCGTATGCTATCCTTCCTTCCCTTCCCCAGAGGACCCTAGCAGAGATCCTCAGTCATCAGATCCGGCCTCAGGCTGGGAATGATGCTTCTGACGAGGATTGTGTGCTCCTCGACTACCTCCTAACCTCACCACATCCACCAGCTCAGCAGATCTCGATCCCATTCATCATGTTCAGGCAGCTGCATACGGTGGTGACATATCTGTGGACGAAGAAGAAGAAGATTACCCCTATCTTTCCTATCTTCATCCAGCATCTTCTTGTCTCTACCCTCCCCGAGGAGATCTTCACTAATATGGCGGTGAGGGAGGGTGAGACACCCATCTCCCTTACGACCTTCAGGAGATGGAGCTTCTTACGCCTCGACGACGGCAGCTGGGTGAAGGGCAGCTCAGGCCTAGGATCCGCTGGTACATCTGCGAGTTCCAGCTCTACTCCAGCCACTGCTACCATGGCGCCCCCCACGGCCCCAGTGATGAGCATCCCGCCTGAGATGCAGACTATGATGGACGCCCTACTCCAGCAGCAGCAGAGGATGGAGTAGCGCTTTGGGGGGATGGAGCAGCAGTTCGGGGATGTCCAGCAGCGCCAGGTGCGCATGGAGGGACGCATAGATGACATCCGCCAGACGCAGGAGCACCTCCAGGCAGAGCAGACTTCTATTCGCGACGCACAGACTATGCTCGCAGGGCGCATGAGAGCGTAGTGATGCTTTGCAGAGAGAGACAGCCGCTCATCAGACCCAGACCACCCAGATCTTACAGATGCTCATGACCCAGTTCGGCGCGAGACCTCCTCCACCACCACCACCTCAGTGACAGCCATCATTTCTTTACTGCTTTCTTTTATTTTATTTGTTTTACGTTTCTATTTTTTCTGCATTGCTTTCCTTTTGTTCTGTTAAAACTAACAGTGAAAACACGGGCATGCAGGTGAAGTGGTATTAGAAATTAAGTAGAGTTTTACATTCTAAATTGCTAAAATTCTTGTTTCTCTTAGCAGTGCAGCATTCTAAAATGATTATTTTACATGTCACATCTACTGCAAAACAAATGGCTATAAGTACAGGAAATGGAACCACACTACCTGCGAATGTCTACTAAGCTTAAACTATGGGGAGTATTCTTTCTCTAAATATAACTCATTCGATTCAAATATTCTCTGTAGTTCGAGTTAATGCACTTTATTCTGTGGTTGTACTTACCAGTGAAAATTAGCAACTTTTAATCTGCAAACAACGCATACTGTCTGTGACTCATGAGGAATCTCTCGACCCCTGCCAAACTACAAGTGTGAGGAAGAACATCTTCCTCAATCCATAACACCAGGGGAGCCTCAGTTCCACCTTTCACTTATTTGATGTTCCACCTTTGTTGCGTTGAGGGTAAATTATTGCATATGCATCTATTATGAGTATAGCATGTTTTGAAAGCTCTTTTCCCTGTTTTTCTTCTTGACCAATGAGGACATTGCTCCTCTTAAGTGTGAGGAAGGAGAGACCTTTCCCTGAAAACATGCTAATTGTTCTTTAATGCCACACTTGCTTTTTGCTGCTCTAATGCCTGTGCACACCGAGTGATATTAAATCAAAGTGAAAACCGTAGGAATCTTTTTGCTTGATGAGGTTTGTATAAAAATGTTTAATTAAAAATACTCTCTTTACAAAAAAAAATATGGTAGATTGGCTAGTTGTGGGAAATCGGATTATTTTAGCTTGGGATCTTGGAAATGAAATGAATGTTTGGAATGAAAAGGATAAGGCAAGGTACTCCACTGATCAAAAATTTTCCTAACAATAGCAGGCCTCGTCTATCCAGTTATTAAGTCTTAAGGGTGCCTTAACACCTATCTACCTAAGGTCTCGTGATCTGGGATAGTTGGCCCAACACCGTTACAAGGATAGAGAGAAAAGTCTGGGTTATGGAATAACTCTGCAATTCACTATTATTCGTTTGTTTTGCATATAGTTCTTGGAAGAAGAATGTTTTTGCATGGGAAAGAAAAGTTTATTGCAGTTTAATTTTTGTTTTTGATCATGAGTACGTGGTGTTGAAAGGTATTGCGGAATAAGGCATTACTTCACACCCCTTGTCATCCAAAGGTTAGAGGAATGAAAATGGTGGAAAGTCCCAAGCTAAGTTAACTTGTTTTCTACAATCTAGTTTCTCTATGCTTTTACAAAATCGTTCTTGCTTCACTGTTTGTGAAAACCTACCTCTAGAGAGCAAGATTATTCTTTCATTCATCACTTTGTTTGATTTCGCTCTGCACTTGTTTAAAATTTGAGATTATTTGACGGTTTTAGAGATATTCTTATTCCTATTTTGCTTGAGGACAAGCAAAAGCTTAAGTGTGAGGAAGTTGATAAGTGTGAAACATATAGGCTTTTTAGGGTTTAAATATCTTATAATTTGTAACAATTCAGGCAATGTTTCCCACTTATTATGTGTTTTTCCTAAGATTGATGTTTCGATAAGAACTAATGTATTTTATATGCTAAATACAGGAAAAACCCAGGAAATAAAGATTATACATCATAAGGATTACAACACAACAAACGGGGAACAAATCAGGAGAAGAGACACAAAAATTGGTCTTGTCCGGATCAGTTTGGCCGGACACAAAGCCGGACGTCTCTTGTCCGGATCTGTTTGGCCGGACAAGAGCCGGACGTGACCTAAAATTCCAGATCCGGAGTTCACGTTTCAGATCTAAAACTCTGTGTCACGTCCGGATCCGAACACGATCCGGACGTCACACAGAATTGAAAAATAAAAAGGCACGCACTGATAATTAGCCTTTCGGCTAATTATCAGCGGCGCATAAGAAGATGGGGAGCGGCGCATTAATTGACGATGCTCCAGGCTCCATGCTCAATCAGAGGATCAATCAAACTATCCACTCACCAACTATACAAACTCCCACTAATCTGTGTTTCCTTTCTAACCCTATATAAACCATCTCCTGCCTTCATTCCAAATCGTCCCAGACTTCAGAGTCTAATCCTCTTCTCTCCCTCACTGCATATCCTCTCACGTACATCCATCTCCACTCATAGACTCCCTCCATAAACCCGCACCTTTCACTCATATTCCATCTTCATCCATTCGCTAAATTTTCTCCGCAAACCTTCGCTTTCACCACACAAATCCGCATCCATTCACCAGATTTTAACCGCGTCCGACCCTTGTCCGGATCCGGACACACACAACCGACTCACGTCCGGATCACGTCCGCCTAGTCTTAGCCGGACACACCCATTCACTAAAAGTCCGGATCGCGTCCGACCCGGCGTATCCGGACACGCCCCTTTCACTCACGTCCGGATCGCGTCCGACCCTGTTGATCCGGACAACTCACAAACATCACCCAAAATTTCCACTTCGCCCCATTTCACCCAGTTCACTCCATCATCACCAAGACCAGCCTTCAAGCCAGCACAGCGCAAGGACAAAGGACGGAGCGAGCAAGAAGATCTTCATAACAGATGATTTCTCTCAACTCTCTCTCATTTATGATTATAATCGCTATATCTAGCTAAAAGGATTTACTCTAGGGGAAGGGATGTTGTAATTAGTTAAACTCTGCATTATTTTACTGCTTATTGAGACAATTTGGATTGTTCAGGTTAATGCTTTTAAAGTGCTTTTAATAAACGTCATAAATTTATTATAAGCCCTCGAATCATGTTATGATCAGATAAGGTGATTAGCATTGACGGTCCTATTAACCTGTTACCTGTGATAATTGCAATCGGATAGATTACATTAGTCACTAGGAGCTTTAGTCGGACCAAAACCAGACTAGTAATTGTGCAATAAAACCATCTAGATATACTTGCTAGGTCTAGACTAGAACTACATGTCCTGTCTAGATGAGCTATTTGGGATTAAGACTTAATACAGAATAGACAATTGAGAATTACAAGCCGATCCAAGTCTCCACTCAAGTAGTAGAATATGCAGAGCCTAGCTAGTGAAACAACTCCCTGAACCTAGAGTACCGTTCACACTCCTAAGACTATCGCTTTAATTTATCTGCTATTTACTTTCTTGTATGCTAATTGTGAAACCCAAAACCAAAACAAAACCCCCTTTTTGAGTTAACCATTATCTAAGGCTAGACTTACCACATCAAGTCTCGTGGATTGACACCCCGGTCGCTTCATAATTTGCTATACTATTTCGACCGGGATTTTTGCAACCTGACGATCTATTGAATTATTGAATTCTAGGATTATTTCTAGGCTTTTAATATATCAAATAAATCGTTTGCAATCTCTGCTATGACAAACATATCCTCCTGCATCTGTGGTTATAGTGAGAAAATCGCTAAGCAATCTGAGAATCAGAAACTGTTTCAATTTTTGCTGGGTTTGTGAGAGGAATTCATAAACGTTAGGGGTAATTTGCTCATGAAAAAACCCTTCCGAGCCTTGACACTGCCTATGCCATAATTCTTCAAGAAGAAAGGCAACGAATCAGTGGTAAGTGCGCCAAAGAAACCCTAGATATTTCTTTCGCTAACAATGTCAGTAGAACAGGAGGAAATTTTAACAAGTCTAGAAGAGATAAAGAAAGTGTTAACAAGAAGAGTTCCTTACTCTGCACTCATTGTGGCAAAACTGGTCATCTGAAGACTGGCTGCTTTGAATTGTGCGGGTTCCCTGACTGGTGGAAGGGTCCAAGAAGCGGCTCTGCTGTCAACTTTGTCAACAAAGAAATAGAAGGTATAAAAGGCTTATCTGGTTTAAACGTTGATAAGCTTAAAATGCTCTGCAACCTTCTCAAACAAACAGGGAAAAATACTGAGAAAGGAGCCTCAAGTAGCAGCGTTTCTGTTACCAGAGAAGAGTCAAATTTTGCAGGTAATATCCATCCTAGATGCAACAGTTCTTATTCTAAACAGTTTAATAATCGGTGGCTTGTTGATTCTGGGGCTAGTGAACATCTTGTTGGTGATAAATCTGTTTTTAGTGATAAAAGACAGTTTTCTAATGTTCGTCATGTGACTATGCCCAATGGTCAGTCTGAGACGATAGATACCATGGGATCTGTTCGATTAAGCGATAAACTCTGTCTTGAAAAAGTTCTTCATGTTCCCAGTTTTAAGCTTTCCCTTGTTTCTGTCTGTAGATTAGCTCAACAGAATAATTGTGTGGTTTCCTTTGATTCTAACTTTTGCTATCTGCAGGACCATACTTGGAGGAATAAGCAGTGGATTGGTTTTCAAGAGGGCGGTTTATACTTTCTAGATGTTGATCTTTTACGCAGTTTTTTTGACACCTGTATAGATGATGTTTCTTATCCTGTTTTGGTAACTCTTGTAGTACTGATATGTTGAGATGGCATAGAAAAATGGGGCATCCTCCTCTAGATAAAATGATTTGGATGGGTCTTATTCATAAACGTGATATTCCCGATAACTTTGTTTGTGATGTATGTTTTAGAGCTAAGGGACATCGATTGCCTTTTTCTCATTCCAAGAATAGATCCAAGCATTGTTTTGATCTTGTTCATATTGATACATGGGGACCTTGTCCTACCATTAATCATGATGGTTGTCGATATTTTCTAACTATTGTGGATGATGCTAGTAGAAGTACTTGGGTTGTTCTTATGAAATCTAAATCCGATGCTTCTCAACACATACAAAATTTCATTTGCATGGTTGAACGTCAATTCAGTAAATTTGTTAAAGTGGTGCGTTCTGACAACGCCTATGAATTAGGAACATCCATAGCCCTTCAAGATTTTTTTCATAAAAAAGGAATCATCCATCAAACCACATGTGTATATACTCCGCAACAAAACGGAGTTGTCGAAAGAAAGCATCGGTATTTGCTTGAAACAGCCCGTGCTTTATTTTTTCAGTTCGGTCTTGATATTACATATTGGGGCGAAAGCATTCTTATGGCTACATTCCTCATTAATAGGTTGCCATCCTCTACCTTGAATGGGTTATCTCCTTATGAGTGTTTATATGGTTCTCCCCCAAACTTGAACAATATTAAGACTTTTGGATCTTTGTTTATCATACTGGGCCAACTGTTAAGAAATCAAAGTTTAATGATCGTGGGCATAGAGGTGTTTATCTTGGGCCTGGCCTTTGTAAAAAAGGTCATCGCATTCTGCTGATCAGGGAGAACAAGGTTGTTACCAGTCGCGACTTAACTTTCTTTGAAGACGTTTTCCCTTTGCAGGAAAGGTCCACCGAGAAAAACGAGACGGAAGAGTCCAGTTATTCTCCATTTCCTGTTGTCACCGACGAGGACTACGATCATGATGATTATTATGATGACAGCCCAGGCCCACGATTCAAGAAGATGGATAAGGATGCCACTGTTCAACTCGACACATCAGAGAATATTACCGTTCCCGATGTAAACACCAATACTGAGATGTCGGAACCCATAAACAATAATCAAATGATCGTGGACTCAGACAACAGTGACAACTCTCGGCCCGATGATTCCACCTCTGATCTTCTTCAGTCCTCTTCTTCTGTTGGGCCAGAAACATTCGCCGATCCACAAGAAGGAAACAAATGCCAACCAGATTAGCAGACTACGAATGTTATCAAACCACTCTCGACCCCTTTTCTGAAATTCTTTCCACGCGTCTCGAGCATTACAGGCCTAACCTTTTACCGCAATTGAATTCTATCACTGACATTATTCCTTCACGCACCATGTGTTCACAGGTAAAATTCAATGTCCTCTTGAACCCCTCTCTTATCAAGATGCCATACAGTATCCAGAATGGAGAGATGCCATGAATGCTGAAATTCAAGCTCTTGAAGAAAATCAGACGAGGACCCTTGTCAAACTCCCAAAAGGAAAAAGATGTATTACATGCCGATGGGTGTATCGTACTAAACCCAAAGCCGACGGAACCGTTGAACGGTACAAGGCCAGATTAGTCGTGCGCGGGTTCACACAAAAGGAAGGAATAGATTTTCATGAAACTTTCTCCCCGTTTGTCAAGATGACAACAATTCGAGTTTTGGTGAGCGTGGCCATAAAGCGACGTTAGAAATTCATCAACTCGACATCAACAATGCTTCATTCATGGCGATCTACACGAAGAAATATACATGAAAGTTCCCGATGGCCTAACCACCAATACCAACGGTTTAGTGTGCAAATTGCAAAAATCCTTGTACGGCTTAAAACAAGCCTCTCGGCTGTTGTGGTATGCTAAACTCTCCACTAGTCTTACTAACTTTGGTTTTGTCCTCTCAGATAATGACCACTCTTTATTCAAGTGGAGACACGGTACATCCATTCTATTCCTTGGTGTCTACGTTGACGATATTATTCTATGTGGCAACGATGATGCAAAGATTCTTCAAGTCAAGAATGTCCTTCATCAATCCTTCAAAATCAAAGATTTGGGCACTCTCACTTTCTTCCTTGGGCTCGGTTCCACTACACTTCCAACGGAGTCGGCATAACACAAACCAAATTCGCTTCTGATCTCCTTGCCGACTACAACATCAATCGAAGCGGTCGGTTGCTAGTCCTCTCGCCTCGGGCACGAAACTTCAGTTGCAAGGTGGGCCTCTTCTACACGATGCTACCGAATACCGTCATCTTATTGGCAAGCTAAACTACCTCATCAACACTCGCCCAGATATCAACTTCAGCGTCCAACTTTTGAGCCAATTCAATCAACAGCCTTGTCAAAATCATTGGGAGGCTGCCATTTATGTCCTTCAATACATCAAGGGGACTCTCGGCTACGACATTTTTCTAAACAATACTATTGATTATTCCTTATCCGCATACTGCGATTCTGATTGGGCATCTTGTCCTATTTCTCGCAGGTCCGTGAGTGGATATTACATTCTATTCGGAGGTCTCCTGTTTCTTGGAAATCCAAAAGGCAAGCTTTTGTTTCCCTCTCATCCGCCAAAGCCGAATATCGGGCTCTCCGACGCGTCACGACGGAATTGGCTTGGCTCTCCAGTCTCCTGAATGAACTCGATATCAACGAGATCACTCCTATACCGTTGAAATGCGACAATAAGTCGGCCGTCTACATCGCTCACAATCCCGTCCTCCACGAGCGAACGAAGCATATTGAAATAGATGTTCATTATGTTCGTGACCAAATCAAGGTGGGTCTCATCGATGTCATCCACATTCCAACAAAAATCAGAAGGCCGACATGCTCACTAAGACCTTGGCAGGGAAGGATTATCATCAACAATTAACATCCATGGGAATGCTCAACACTTCAAACCTAGCAAAAACCCTTTTCTTAGGTTTGAGGGGGGGGGTTAGGATTTATATTTTCCCCTTTTTACTCTATATGTTAATCCCCTCTTTTATCTCAATTAGCCGTTGTTTAATCCCCTCTGTTTCCCATTAAGCAACGGCTTTATTAGTTTGTATATAATCCCTTATTGGGCTCCTCTCTTAATCAGATATCAAAAAGTACAGTTTATTTCCTTTACCCTCTTTTCTCCATCGTCTCTATTTTCTCTCAATCAGCGAGTTTCCTCTCCCTCTCTTCATCTCCGCACCGCGATTCACTTTCATTTTCCTTCTCGTCGTGCTTCGATTCTCCTTCGCTCTTCTCACAAGGGTGAGGTGGTATCATGACGGTCCCGTAGGTGATCGTCCGTGGTATTGTTGTTAGGGGTCCCATAGGTGACCACTCGTATTTGAGTTGTGATTGTTTCCTAATGAAAGCTCCCTGCTGTTTTACTGATGAATATTGTTAGCAGGGAAAATGGTTTCAGATTGTTGGCTTGTGATTTCGACTATTCGATTGGCTAAATGTTAAAACGGATTTCAAAATGTATTTTACATAGTGGGGCAGAATTTACTCAGTTTCACAGATTTGCGCGGTCCCTTCTTGTTTGCATATTTATTTTCTGATCGCAGGTATGGATGGCTAAGACTTGGGGCTGGGAATCGCGTTATCACATAGATGTTAGAAGTGTTGAATTGTCATTGAGATACACTATTTTGATATACGATGTTATGGATACTTATTTTTGATATTTTGTTAGAATTTAGCCTAAGCACTCAAGTGGATGAGTGTGGCGGTAATGCCTTAGATTTAATTTACATTCCATTGTTGTTTCCATGTTAAATTTTTAACACACTTACTCATGAATTATTTATCTTAGAATGCATCTGAAGTTGTGGTATTAATGTGTATTTTCTAATGTTGTTTTCAGTCTGTTTTTGAAGTTTTGGGCCAGTCCGAACGTCCATCCGGGCATGTAAGTTGAACAGGCCTCGAGAGGTGTTTTTTTTTCGCAAGGTTGTGGTGTCCGGACAGAGTGCGAGGACGAGTCTAGGGGTTGGAGTTCGACTTCTGTCCGAACTTCGACGTCCGGATGTATGTCCGCACACCATGGTTTTTATTTCGACTTATGTCCGGACTTCCAAGGTCGGACACAAGTCCGGACAGAACTTAAATTCAGTTTTAAGACTCGTTTGAAGTCCATTTTCAATTCCTTGTGGCCCTAGATCTGTATTGTCGTGTTCTTTCATTTGAGGCAAAATCCGGGGTGTTACATTTTATTTCTGAAAAATTAACTTTCAATACATATTATTTAAGCTCACTTTTTTATAATTAAAAGCTCCAAATGATCAAATAGGCATCCATTAAATAAAAGTTGTAATCTGGCTACTAGGCTCACCCATGACCAAAACTCAACAGCTTTTATTTGAAGCCTGAAGCCCAAAAATAAATTAAAATACAAGTCATCTTGTAATTTTATCTCTCTTCCAAAAGTTGCTTAAAACAACTCGAAATGTCTTGAAATTTTAACACATGATAAAGGATGACATTTAGAGCGTAATGGCTCCAGACACCTCTTAGTTTACCGTGTGATGTCGATGTTCACTGCAACTCTCGACATGTGTTCGGACAAGCAAGTCCAGACACATGTTTGGACAAAGGTGCTGAAGTTCGGAGGTTGTCCAGCCCTGCAGGTCTGGACAGAGGATCGGATACTGCTTCCATAGGCCTAAATTCTTCATTCTTGCTCTGTTTTGCTCCCTGTTTGTTGTGTTGTGATCCTTGTCTTTTTTACTTGTCATTTCTTGAGTATTTTTACCTGTTTGAGCATAAACTATATGTGAGAGATAATCTTAACATTTAACATAATTAAGCACTTAAGTACGGAAACTTATAACATTATATCTTAAATCACTGGACAATCAAGCACATAAACATAGCTAAATTCTCCACTTATCAGTAAGACCCTGAACTTTGGCTCCAAATCCTAATGTATAACCTTGGTTTTTGGCAATCACTTGGTTCACTAGCACATCAACATTTTGCTTGGAAAGATATAAAGTATCTTTTCAGGCCTCTCTTTTGAGCTTTATATTTACGCCTTTATCCATTGGTTTTAGGCCCCCCCCCCCACCCCCCCCCCCCCCCCCACACACACAAACACACAGTATGCACGCCTAACCACTTTAATGTAACAAATCAACAATATAAGGTAACATGCTAACAAATATAAAGTAATATGTTACTATATATAAGGTAACAAGTTGACATGTATGGTCTCAAGTTAACAAATATAAGATCTCAGGGTTAAAACTATTGGGTGACAGGGTTATCATATCATTTTTGGATGTTGAGTATCCATTTACCTTTATTCATTTCTCCAATAAAGATTAATTCTAGAGTTGTTAGACCCTATAGCCTTGGCTCCAAGCTCTAACATAAAACCTTGAATTTTTATGAACAGGCTTCACTTAAGTGTCAATAGTTTGCTCCAAGAATATAAAGTATACTTTTAGTGTTTTTTTAAGCTTCATATTTATGTCTTTCCCATTGATTTAAAGATTTGGTTTTTGGGTTTAGAGTCGTTGGACTCTACCCCTTCACTTAACCCTCTAATACGCAATTTGATGAAGAACTAATTGTATTCATCAAATGTTCAAATAAATATATATAACAAAGATGTAACATGAATAGACACCTAACCATAGATAAATAAAAATAACCAAATAAAAACAAGGAGTTAACCAAATATAAATAGAGGGTTAACCAAAATAAATACATGATTGGAACAAATATAAACAAAATTATTGGACAAATATGAATCACAAGTTACAACAAAAACAAGAAAGTAGCGAATTATAAATAAAACAATAACTAATTATATACCACAATCAAGACCGTCTTAATCAATCTAGGCCGACTCAAATACATGGTAATAATATATAAAGATATTAAATTATATATGAAGAAATTATAAAAAAAATAATTAATTTAATAAATATTTGTTGTTTATTATTTAATATTTATATAATAAAAAATAATTTTTAAAATACTATAATTTTAAATTATTATATCTAAAAAATAAATATTAATATGTGATACATTTTTTTAAATCAAATTATTTATTCATTTGTATACATGTTTTTAAGATAAAAACATTTTTGAATAGTAGGCTTTAAGACCAATACCATATTTGATGGTAATATTTCATTTTATAAGAAATATAGTATAAATTTAATATTTAAGTTTATGTACATATAGTAATATTTATGTCAACTTTTTTACTATTAATTACTTTATTATTTTATAAATAAAGTTAACTAATAAAAATATACTTTTTATTTATAATCTCTTAATTGTTACTTTTATATAAATTACTAACTAATTAACCATAACAAGATCCTTAAAAATGGAAACCCATTAGTAGGGGTTACGCCATGACTCGTTGCTGCACACCCTCATAGCTGGCTCTGACCACAATTTAACCATATTTATATAAAAAAGACCAAACCATACATAAACAACGAGCAAACCATACAATATACTACATATATATATATATATATATATATATATATATATATATTAATTCATCATAGTATATCCACGTGACACTTAATGTAGTAATAAAAATGTGAAAAATGTTAAGTGCCAAAAAATAATACTATATCAAACCTGCAAGAGCATGTCAGTACGGAACTGATTAAGGTTATTTTGGTCTTCGTCCGTCAATACTGACAGTTTTATTACTCTGCAGCAGTGGTGCGTATTTGATCTACAGCATATAAACCGCTTCCCACTTTATGATTAGGGATATATAATACTTCGTCGGGTACAGTTGCTCGGGCTGCTGTTGGGTCTTGTCGTGGAAATTGAGAAGTTGTCTGCTGATAGTTTTACGAAGCTGTCAGCTGTTGTTTTGATGTTTGGTGGAACGTCTGCTGATGGTTTAAAAAAGCAGAGGCAGTTGTTAGGTTCTGCTGCTGAAAATTGAGAAACTGTCTGTTGATGATTTTGCAGAAGCTGTTAGCTGTTGGTTTTGGTGTTTGATGGGAGCCTACTGATTTTAGAAATTGAGAAGGCTGTCTGCTGCTAGAAGTTGTTACCCAAACGAGCTCTATAACTACACATCCCATATGTGCTTGCTCTTGAATCAAGAAAATTAACTTAGGAAAAATTACATGCTTCACCCATGACGTTTGACGCAATTACACACTCCACCCACGTGTTTCACAAATACTTTCCCCACCCATGTGGTTTCCCTCTTTTACATCCAGCAACTTTTCTAATTTTTGTTCAATTCAAAGATGCTTAAACGTTTCCAAAATTGATGAAACTTTACATGGATGATGCTAAAGTGATATATTTGATCTTATGTCAAATCCGAAGTTTTTAAGTTTAAATGTGACCCGTGAGACCCAATGAAACATGTGACATGTTCATTGGGTCCAACATCATATTTAAGCTTAAAAAACTTTAGATTTCTCACTAAACCAAAATATAACACTTAACATCGTCTATGTAAAGTTTCATCAATTTGGACTACTTTTAAGCATCTTTTGAAATTGAACAAAATTAGAAAAGTTGCTGGATGTAAAAAGAGGGAAACCACATGGGTGAGGAAAGTAATTTGTGAAACCACGCGAATGGAGGGGTGTTACACCAAACGTCATAGGTGGAGCATGTAATTTTTCCATTAACTTAAATTTAATTTCCTTTCTGACCGCACGAAATACTCAAAAAACCCTACGATAGTGCCCGTTCTGATGGCGAGGCTACTCCTCAAATATCGCTGAACTGTGTGAATGTGCTGACTTACTTCTAGGTGAAGGATTGATAGTAGTACACAATCATCAAACATATACTGACGAAAACTTAACCCAATCTATAGTGATCCGTACACTTCACAAGATTTACAGTGACCACCGTGTTCGTCACCTCCTGTAAGTCTGTCTCACTCACATACTTCTGTAAGCTTGGTGGCCCTTCCAAGAAAAGAACACAGAGACTGTGAATGGCTGGACATCTTCACTGGTCTTTCATTCTCCAGCTTAGCATTTGTGTTTTCTAATTTATTTTTTTTAATTTACTGCCAAGGCAGTTGTGGCAGAGTACGCTTCAAAAAGAAGCACTTGCCAGGTTACAAAGACACCAGACATAACAAAAATAATAAAAATAGACCAGAAACAAATAAAACACGCGAGATAAAGAGTCAATAAGTAAAACACGGATCAAACGGGGAGGGGGAGATTAGACTCTAATGAGAGACTATCAGAGAGACTAGATGTCGAGCTCTCCGGACGATTTTTATTTTTCTTTTTTCCTAAAACCCTGCACTTTTCGGGCCTTCGAGAGATTTTGAAAGGTTCTCACTAGATAATAAGGGGTTCGGAATATGCACCTTTAGACGCTTACCAAAACCAAGGCAAGCAACTGCCTCTTTGTTGGCAATTTTATCGGCCGTGTCTTTCCCAATTAAGCTAGCACCGATATCATAATAAGATTGCATAGAGTCAGGTATTTCATGTGGCAATAGAATCATGGTGGGATGGTCTGATGTATTACTGGCCACATGGACTGTGTCAATCGCTTCATTAGGTTCAGAGTTGACTAATTCAATGTGAGAATCCGACCCAATGACTGAGTGAGCTTCATGAGAAACATCACACACACCACCAGGAGCATCGTCAATGTTTTCAGGTGCAAGATGGGCAGATAGAGCAAGTTGTTCATGTAGGGTCTGATCTGGAGGGCACGTCAGACAATTAAGTGAATCCACCTGATTATTGGGACCATCTTCAGGAAAACCGTATTCAAGCAGACGCAGGGTTCCAAGACAACGCAGTGTATCAGAGCTCTCATGATCTGTCTGAGAATCGTTAGTATCCTTATTGGTACAATCAACACTTCTGGATGGGGAACTTGATCTTGAATTTTCCACCTCATCAACTATCTTGTTGTCCTGGCCTGTCACATGCTCCATAGACAGAGTTGGAGACAAGGAAGAAAAAACTTGGAGATTGTTGATTTCACTAACACCCACAGTTGTAGAGATATTATTCGTAAGGACAGTGAAAGTTTCATTAATCAAGGTGAATTGATTGGTTTCAATCCTAACAATCGCCTCTGAGTAGGCTAGAGCGCTTGCTTCTTTGTCTCCCTCAATGGCAATCACTTTTCCTAAGTGTTGGGCAATGGAGATGATATTCTCTGTAGACCATGCCATCAATGGAATTCCTCGGATTATGATATCCACTAGTCTAGTGTTCGGTTGGTCAGAGGGCTCCCAAGCCTTGATTTTCCAGTGAGCTTTCTTCTCTAGGAGTTTAATACGGTCTTCAACAGAATGCAGAACAACAACCTTATCACCAGAGAGGGGGATGATTTCGTCCATTCGCACCCATCAATCTACTCCTATATATATTGTGTGTGTATTTTGTTCAAAACAACGAAAAGCACATTCAACATTGCAGAAACCTTAATACAGCTGACTTGAGATTAATGATGATGGTGAGAGTGGTACCGAAGATCAATCAGAAAGGAACATGTGTGTTCCTTGGATGCACCGTTTATTTTGCCGGACAAAGTTTTAATGGGACTTTTCTTATTTCTTCTCGTTCATGCTTGATGATTTGTATGGATGGTTGTTAACTAATTATAAATTGTTTATAATTTATTGAAATTTATGAACCAATAAGTTAACGGATATATTCCATGAAAGTTTTACTTAATGTGAGCAACTACACCAGAGTTGATTCAACCCACAATGTATTGCTCGTATTCGCGGTCTTGATGAAGTAATGTCAGACGAATTAGTCGAATTTGAAGAGGGTACAATAGGTATTGCTCTTGAATTTGGAAGAATGAAAAATATAAGTTTATATTTGAATGGATTCAACTCAATTTATCTTTCCTGGTTCATTAATTAAGATCTATACTTTAGTATGCTACTATGGGTTTGTGGCTTCTCTCATTTGTTTATGATTTTAATAATGTTTAGTTGGCCACTATCAGTCTAATGTCTCTCATTTCTATTTTGTTTGTGTTAGGAGAAAAAGTAAAAGTAATAAGAGGAAAGAAGTTAAGAATTTTGCTATTGTAGTGTAGTAAGTTTCTTCACAAATAAAATATAATCCTTCTATTCAATAATATCTGTCGTTTTAGAAACTTGTAAACTTATTAAGAAAACTTGAAATGTTGTATACCCCTACTTTTTATTTTTCTATCTAGATAATAATTACTTTTTTGTTGAATGATAGGGTTAAAAACGGAAAAAATAATGTCAAAAAACTATAATTTTTTATATTTTTGAACAGAATTTAAATCCTAAAATAACAAATATAATTAATTAACTGATAGAATATTATTTTAGTGACATGGCACATAATTAAATACTATGGCTTTTGGTGTAACCCATCAACTAATGCTTTTGTCAGCCACTTATCAAAAAAAAAAAAAAAAACAGACCAAAACATCGCATAGTTTAAAAAATGATAGGAAAGAGTAAATATATCCATATTAGTTTCAAAAACAACTACTATTTCTGAACGTAGAGATTATTTAATAATGGATGCCCTTAAATATATCCATATGATGCCCCCAGCTGAAAGATGATTCGTACATACATACGTACAGTATATGACGAATAACAATCTGTTCTCAAGCCCAACTAGAAAATAAATACACACACTATTAACAGTTCTCATCAATACTTGGTTTTTACCAAAGCTGAATGAATATATAGTTTGAGTCGTACCAAATCATCATCTAGCTAGCTACAACACAAAGAAACTAACGAAGATATGGTATTGGTACAGGTATAGAATCAACAATCCTTGTCGCTATTGGAGATAATATTACTGTATACATGTAGCAGTTGTGTTTTTAACTTGCATGGTCTGTTGTTCGTTTCCAAAGTACAAATTCACGGTTCTGAAAATATAAAAACTACGTAACACGTGCGCATAGTATCATTTTAACTGCGCATCATATATCGCCTCATCATTGTAGCTATGGACATTTTAGGGTACTAATAGTATCTCTTTTTTATGGATCTCAAGTCTCAACAAGGAAAAACAAAAGATCGAGACATATTGTATACTTTTCGACGTGCACAAATATAATTTTGATCCCAACAATAATCATTTGCACATCATATCGTCCTGCTGACACCGTCTCATGAAAAGAGAATTAAGAATCTTTGAAATGAATTGTCATAATCATCCCTATTATTGTAAGCTGAGCAAGATACCAACAGTAGATATATTCCTCCGTTAATTAATAATTGTCGTTTTAGGGAGTGACTCTTGTTCAAAAATATTTGTCATTCTAGCTTTTTATCACACTTTATTCCACTTTTAACCCTACTATTCAACACAAAAGTAATTATTATCTATATGAAAAAGTAAAAAGTAGGGATACATGTGTCATTTTTCTACTTTTCTTAATAAGTGTACAAGTGTTACGAGCGTAGTGGGCAATTCCCAGCCCAACCGCCCAACACGTTCAAGGACTGCACCAAAATATCTGGATGATTATGATAATTAGCACACTCTTGTACGTGGCAGTTACTGCAGTAGTGGGTAGTTTATTTATTCAGCACAGTTTTACGATTCCCTAATCCCTATTTAAAGGGCACCTAGCATTGTAAATCGGCAAGCAAAGAATTAGTAATCAATTTCCCTTCTGTTCGTATCTACTGCAACTATCCATATCCTTACATTGGTGCTTTCATTGAGAGTACCAACGCTCGCCGGAAGGGGCGACCTGGAAAGGAGTGACCTGGGAAAGGGCTACCTAGGAAAGGGCTACCTGAGAAGCAGAGTGAAGCCGTCTAGAGTGAAAGCCGCTCAGAGTGGGCAGCCAGAGTGGGCCAACGAGGGCGTTGGGACTCAAAGGGGAAGGCAATGTAACACACACTCCCACATTGGGAGTGGGTGGGGCTTGGTAGTGGTTCTTAAGTGCTAGTGGCTCTCCTTCCTATTGGACCGGTCTTTTGGGAGGGTTCTCCACTTGGGCCACTGCTGGGTCTCGCTACATTGGTGCTTTCTACGTCGTACTCATGGCTGACGGCACCAGGTTGAAGACGATAGAGGAGGCCCAACGCAAAGCTTCGGACCAAATCACCAACCTCAACAACCAGTTCGCTCAACTCCAGGCCTCCATCTCTGCCCAATTCGCTGAATTTGCCAAGCAGCTTACCCACCGAGAACCGCCGTCATCTCCCCACCGCCATACTCCATCCGGGTCGCCCTCCCTCCCACGCACCCCCAAGCTCGAGATTCCCCAGTTTAGTGGTGCTGATGCGCTTGCGTGGCTATTCCAAATTGAGAGATTTTTCACCTATCACCATACCCCCGCTGAGCAACAGCTTGATATCGCCTCCTTGTACATGACCGGTCCTGCCCTTATTTGGTTCACCGTCCAGCACCAGTCGCAGCCTTTCGTCTCTTGGTTGGACTTCAAAAAACGCATTGAAGAACGCTTTGGTCCGACCAAATTCGACAACGCTGAAGGCGCACTGTACAAACTCTGCCAGTCCACCACCGTTCGCCAGTATTTGGAGGACTTTGAAGCCCTGCGTTCCCGAGTCCCGCACTTAACCAATGGCAGTGCCCTCCACTGCTTTGTGTCGGGCTTACGTGACGATATCAAACGGGAGGTCCTCCTTCTCGACCCTGCCTGAGTCAACGCCGCCGCCGGCCTTGCCCGGTCCATTGAAGACAAAATTAACAGCAGCAGCCGCTCTCACTTCCGGTCGTCCTCCGCCCGTACCGCCGGCCCGTTGGCTTTGCCCCCTCCACCACCACGCACTACACCACCCACTCCTCCAAACCGTCCTGCTTTCAAACGTTTGACGCCGGCTGAAGCTTTGGTCCGCCGCGAGAAGGGCCTTTGTTACAATTGTGACGAGAAATTCGTCCCCGGTCACCGTTGCAAGACTACCCCCATGATGTGCCTCATCACTGATGATCCTTCCGCCGAATTCGAGGAGTTCTTCGACCCTGCCGATCCATTCCCTCCCGACGACCAGGTTCACAGCCCTGCCGCCACCGATATCCCTCAAGTCTCCTTCCATGCCTTCGAAGGCCACGCCGCACCCTCCACCCTCCGTGTCTTTGCCCACATCAACGGTCGGGTGCTCGTCTGCTTGATCGACACCGGCTCCTCCCATAACTTCATCCAAGATCGCTGGGCACACCACCTCCACCTTCCTATCGAACCCTCCCGACACCTCCGAGTCACGGTTGGCAATGGTGAGAGCATGGCTAGCACCGGGGTTTGCCTGAACACCACCCTCACCCTCGCTAATCACACATTCACGGCCGACCTCCATTTGTTGCCTCTCCACGGTGCCGACATCGTACTTGGCTGCGCCTGGCTCTCCTCTCTTGGACCGTTTGTCGCCAACTACCGCGACTTGTTTTTACAAGTACACCTTGCGCACAAGTGGGTCACCATTCATGGCATTCGACCTCCGGAGCTCGCGCTTATGTCCTTTTCACAGCTTCATGCCTAGGACCGCAACCGCTCCATTGGCCACTACTATGTCATCGAAGTCAGCCCGGCCGAGCGCAGCGTTGACAGCCCTCCCAGCCCTCCCCTCGAACTCCAACCGACACTCATCCAGTACGCCTCCGTCTTCGATGTGCCCAAAGGTCTTCCCCCTCCGCGACACCACGATCATTCTATCCCTTTTTTGCCAGACTCTGGCCCCGTTAAGGTTCGCCCATATCGTTACCCACATCACCACAAGGCCGAAATAGAGCGCATGGTCAAGGACATGCTCACGGACGGGATTATCCAACCAAGCACCAGCCCGTTTTCCTCCCCAGTTCTTTTGGTTCGCAAAAAGGACGGCACCTGGCGATTCTGTGTCGACTACCGCGCCTTGAACTCCATTACTATCAAAGACCGGTTCCCCATTCCCACCGTCGACGAACTCCTTGATGAACTCCATGGAGCCACGGTGTTCTCCAAACTAGACCTCCGCGCGGGCTACCACCAAATCCGCCTTTCACCGGCCGACATTCCCAAGACCGCCTTTCGCACCCACGACGGCCACTACGAATTCGTGGTCATGCCGTTCGGTCTTACGAATGCTCCCTCCACTTTCCAAGCAGCTATGAACGATCTCTTCCGTGACGTTCTCCGCCGCTTCGTCCTGGTCTTCTTTGACGATATACTCGTCTACAGCCCCGACATGCCATCGCACATCAACCACCTTACCCACGTGTTGGACGTCCTGCAGCGGCATTCATACTTTGCTAAAGGGTCCAAGTGCACCTTTGGAGCTCCTTCTCTCGCCTATCTCGGCCATATAATCTCCTCCACCGGCGTAGGACCCGACCCGGAGAAAATCACCGCCATTCAGTCATGGCCGCGCCCCACCACAGTTTGCCAACTTCGGGGTTTTCTTGGCCTCGCATGCTATTATCGCCGGTTTGTCGCAGGCTATGCCTCCATCGCTGCTCCACTCACAGACCTACTTTGCAAGGACGGCTTTCATTGGACTTCCGCGGCTTCCGACGCCCTTGATAGCCTCAAGACCGCCCTATCCACCGCCCCTATCCTTGCCCTTCCCGACTTCTCAGCCGAGTTCACCATCCAGACTGATGCCTCGGGAACGGGTGTGGGTGCCGTCCTAACACAGCACAACCATCCTATTGCCTACTTCAGCAAGTCCTTGTGCCCTCGCATGCGCTCCGCCTCCGCATACTCCCGTGAAATGTTCGCCATTACCTCCGCCGTCAAGAAGTGGCGGTCCTACTTGATCGGGACCCATTTCACTATCCTCACTGACCACCAAAGCCTTCGATCCCTCTCCTCCCAGGTCATTCAAACCCCAGAACAACAGAAATGGCTCTCCAAGCTTCTTGGGTTCGACTACACCATTGTCTATCGCCCCGGCAAAGCTAATGTACCCGCTGATGCTTTATCCCGGGCCCACGAAGGCGAGCTCCATTCATTCCAAACTATCTCCCAACCCATCCTTGCACTGGTCACCGCCCTGCGCTCTCACACTGCCAATGACTGTTCTGCACTCCTCACCGACATCGTCGCGCACCCTGAAGCTCACCGCGATTACAAAGTCCACGATGGGTTGATCTTTTACCGTGATCGCTTGTTTGTCCCGGCGACATCTGCTCTCAGGTCCCTCATTATCTCTGAGTTTCACATTACGCCTACTGGTGGACATGCGGGCATTGCCCGGACTTTGGCTAAAGTTACAGCCTCCTTCTACTGGCCCGGTATTCGTTCTGATGTTACGGAAGTCGTCCGTACTTGTCCCACATGCCAAGAGGTCAAACCCGAGACCCAAGCACCCAAAGGCCTACTCCAACCATTGCCCATCCCTGAGCAGATTTGGCATGATCTCTCTATGGATTTCATCACCGGCCTTCCACCCTCTCACGGTAAAACCACCATCCTCGTTGTCGTTGACAGGTTATCCAAAGCAGCCCATTTCTCAGCTCTTGGGCCCACTTACACGGCTGGCACCGTTGCCGCCACATTCACTCGAGATATTTGTCGTTTACATGGCATGCCCGCTTCCATCGTCTCCGACCGTGACCCGGTTTTTCTCAGCACCTTTTGGCAGGAGTTATTTCGACTCCAGGGCACCACTCTTTCCATGTCCAGCGCCTACCACCCGCAATCGGACGGCCAAACCGAACGCCTCAACCGACTCTTAGAAGACTACCTCCGATGCTTCGTCGCGGATACTCCATCTCGCTGGTCCACATACCTTCATTGGGCAGAATGGTCTTACAACACGAGTTTCCACAGTGCCATCGGTATGACACCATTCGAAGCCACCTACGGACGCCCTCCCCCGTCCCTCCTTGACTACATCCCACACTCCACCCCGGTCGCCGCCGTCGACAGCAACCTCGTCGATCGCTCCTTCCGCCTCTCTCGCCTTAAAGATAGCCTCAGCCGCGCCCAAAACAGTATGAAACAACAGGCAGACCAACACCGGCGTGATGCCACCTTCAACATTGGAGACTCCGTCTACGTGAAGCTACAGCCGTACCGTCAGAGTAGTGTTGCCCAGCGTCACTCCTACAAGCTCAGCAAACGCTTCTACGGACCCTTTCCGATCCTCGACCGTGTCGGCCCGGTCGCATATAAATTGGACCTTCCACCCACATCCAAGATCCACAATGTCTTCCATGTCTCACTCCTTAAGCTTGCGCGTGGACCCGCACCGGCTCACTCTGCCACCCTTCCACCTGAATTCCACGACGGTCGTCCCCTTATTCAACCGCGCGCCGCCCTCGCCTACCGCGACCAACTGCTGCATGGCGAATTCATTCCCCACGTCCTCATCGATTGGACAGGTCTCCCTCAACTGACGCTTCGTGGGAACCTGTTGCCGTCATCCGCTCCGAGTTTCCTGACTTCCGACTTGAGGACAAGTCAGTTTCCGAAGAGCGGGGCAATGTTACGAGCGTAGTGGGCAATTCCCAGCCCAACCGCCCAACACGTTCAAGGACTGCACCAAAATATCTGGATGATTATGATAATTAGCACACTCTTGTACGTGGCAGTTACTGCAGTAGTGGGTAGTTTATTTATTCAGCACAGTTTTACGATTCCCTAATCCCTATTTAAAGGGCACCTAGCATTGTAAATCGGCAAGCAAAGAATTAGTAATCAATTTCCCTTCTGTTCGTATCTACTGCAACTATCCATATCCTTACAACAAGTTTCTAAAATGATAGATATTGTTGAACGGAGAGAGTATCTATGTTGAGTTGATTCATATTTTCTTTTCCCTTTATTTACCTTGAAATCTATTTTTTATTTTAATATTAAATATAAAGATAAAATTTTATAAAATTTAATTTTTATATAATAAATTTATTATAAAGTTTAAATAAAATAATATTCTTTTACATATTAAAATTAAACAACATAGTATCTAACTAATAAATAAAAATGATCAAATAAGATAAAAGGGAAGGAGCAGTGGTTTTACTCAGTGACGGACGCATGTGTTAACCTGTGGGGGCACGTGCTCCACAGGTTTTTGGAACAATATAAAAATATATATTTATATATAGAAAAATTAGATAAGAAATTATATAATTTTAGGTGAAATTAATCAGACTTTTAAGTTCATTAACAATAATATTATTATGTATTGTTTTTAGGTGATAAAGAGCAATTATATAGTCTTTATTTCATTCCCAGTTTTCTACGGAACAACATTTTTAATATTGCCCCCACCAGTGGTGGATTCAAAGGAAAGGCCGCCTGAAACTTTTGAAAATTTGTCAAATGCTCTTATAAATTTTTGAAAACATACAAAATGACATAATATTTTAAAGAGTGACAGGGACAAAAAAATTTTAACCCCACAAGACAAAGCTCCTGGATCCCCACTGACCCCACATGTTTTCGTTTCTAGGTCCGCCACTGGTTTTACTGCATTAATCGAGTGGTGCAATCATTAGATATTAAGGATTGAAAATTTTGATACCGACAAATACAAGTATTCAGGTTAGGTTTACATCAAAATATTTTCATGTCATGTCATAGTTTGGTCACGAATCTCAGCCCGATTAATCTTTTGTCATGTTGGAGTCACATCATGTCAAATTATAAACAGGAAAATTACATGCCCCACCCATGACGTTTGGCACAATTACACACTCCACCCACATGGTTTCATAAATTACTTTCCCCACCCATGTAGTTTCCCTCTTTTTACATCCAGCAACTTTTCTAAATTTTTTTCAATTCAAAAGATGCTTAAACGTTGTCCAAAATTGATGAAATTTTACATGAATGATGCTAAAGTGATATATTTTGATCTTATGTCAAATCCGAAGTTTTTTATGTTTAAATGTGACCCGTGGGACCCAATGAAACATGTGACAAGTTCATTGGATCCCACATGTCACATTTAAGCTTAAAAAACTTTAGATTTCTCACTGAACTAAAATATAACACTTTATCATCGTCTATGTAAAGTTTCATCAATTCCGGACAACGTTTAAGCATCTTTAAAATTGAACAAAAAATAGAAAAGTTGCTGGATGTAAAAAGAGGGAAACCACATGGGTGGGGAAAGTAATTTGTGAAACCACGTGGGTGGAGTGTGTAATTGCGTCAAACGTCATGGGCGGGCATATAATTTTCCCATTATAAACATAAAAATCATAATCTTGTCTCTCTTTAGCGTCCGGCAGCTGTGTGCGGAGTTGTTACTATATTATTTATTTATTCCGAGATTCGTGAATGTTTAGGTATACTGAGTGATGCAATGATGAAGGCGATAGCTCAAACTATTAAGGAGATGTGTCTCTTGACATTCTTTAATTTAGTCTATTGCTTAGTGTGGAATGTTGGACATTTGTTAGTAATAGATTACTCCCTGCTATAATTAATATGTGTCTTATAGGATGTGATTCTTGTTTAAAAATATGTGTCATTCTAATTTTTTTACACACTTTTTCCACTTTTAACTCTACTAGTTAACACAAAAATAATTATTATCTAGATGGAAAAGTAAAAAGCAGATGTACATACATCATTATTTCATTTTCCTTAATAAGTGTATAAGCTTCTAAAATAACAGATATTTTTAAAGAGAGAGTATCATATACTACAAAATAACTGTAAAATCATGAATATAGGAAGCTGAGTCAAATATATGGGTCTTGTCAACTGACCTACATTGCATTTACTGTTACAATAAAGCAAAAGATGAAAAAATGGGCACTTTTACAACAAAACAAGTCAATCTATATAATACGAGTGAGCTCAAATGCTGCATCGGAAATATGCAGTAGTGCTGCAGAGGGAGTGGTGAAAAATATTTAAATATTGATAGTGACTAGTGATGTATGTGAATAGGAGGGTAGGACCCAGGAGAGTAATGATATAGGTTAATTTTAAAGTATCCTCACATATTTACTAATTAATCTATTATTATATTTATTTTACTCTATTTATAATTACGAATTTAATGTATATATTTATGTTTTATTTCAAAATAAAACTATGTGATAAATTGAATAAAATATATATTTAAAAGATTTTTTTCTCATACCTTCATAATTTTATGTCTTATTTTTTAAATTCTAGAACTAGTTTTAATTTTTAAAGATTTTTAATAATGTAAAATATAAATTATGAATAGTAAAATAAATTGAATCTTCAATTATAATATCATGAACTTTATTACACTGAAATAAAACTAATTACAAAATTATATTTTTATATTTTAATTCTATGAAAATTATTTTCATAATAAATGGTTAATCTATCGCATTTAAATGGTTAACCCGTCAGTCATAAATGGTTAACCTGTCGCATGTAAATGGTTAACCTATTAATCATAAATGGTTAACCTGTTGCATGTAATGGTTAACCTGTCGCATACAAATGGTTAACCTGTCAATCATAAATGGTTGATCTGTCAATCATAAATGGTTAACTTGTTGCATGTAAATGGTTAACCTATCAATCATAAATAGTTAACCTGTCGCATGTAAATGGTTAACCTATCAATCCTAAATGGTTAACCTGTCGCATGTAAATGGTTAACCTGTCAATTAATGGTGGCCATCGGGTCCGGTTCTACCCGGAACCGGCGGTTCTACCCGGAACCGATTGGAACCTGAACCGGCCGGAAACCGGTGGGAATCGGAACCGGAACCGAAACCGCCTCAGCCGGTTCCGAATACGAATACAAGTTTTGAGATTCGGGCCCGAACCAGAACCGGAACCGCCTAGAACCGTCGTCGGATTCAGAACCGGAACCGCCCCGGAACCGGTTGAAGTTACCGTTGGGTTTTTAAAATGTAACCTCTTAGTGTACTCTTTTTCCTTATTAGGGTTTTCCCAATGGATTTTTACCTAATAAGGTTTTAATGAGGCAGTGAATCATATAATAAAATTCTCTTTGTTTATTTTTTGTAAATTCAATAAAAATTCCTAAGTCTTTGTTTCTTACACATTTAAGATTTAAACTTGAAGAATAACCTATCTAGTAAAGTGGATGAAAAAAGCAACGTGTGCACTCAAGCGGATCTCAAATCGGAGCTAAAACGAAGCAACTGGAGCCGATCAAATCTTTCCGGAACCGGTCAGAACCGATCAGAACCGAAACCGGAACCGGCTGGAACCGGCCGGAACCGGTTTTTTGACCGAATCCTAAGTGAATCCAGATTTCAGAACCGGAACCGCCCAGACCGGTTCCGAATACGAATACACATTTTCTGGAACCGGAACCGGAACCGGTGGAACCGGACCCGTGGCCACCGTTACTGTCAATCATAAATGGTTAACCTGTCGCATGTAAATGGTTAACCTGTCGCATGTACTATTATTTGGAAAATTAAAAATGAATTGAGTAGTTTTTACATATTAATGATATGAAATTGTGGCTAGTATTATGTAAACTTATGGCATATTTATTACCGTATGAATGAAATATAATGTTGAAACTAATAAATAACATATTGTAACTCGTACATATACCCGAAAATATTACTCAATATATGCTGAATTTTTTCGGACAATATGTACTTAGTGCCATTCAAGGCAATTCATTTAATAATTTAAACAAACAATTGATATCAAGTAGCTTTTATATACTAACAATATACAACCATGACTAATATTATCTACACCACAAACCCACCCCAAAAACTACCCTAGGAAATCTTAAAACGTTGAAGGCTTTGTCGAGTCAGTTGCAACATTATAAAGTATAAACTTAGTTAAAAAAAATTACCCTACACCACAAACCCACCCCAAAATAACATAATAACATTTGCTCAAATTGAAATTAGATGATGAACTAAGGATAGAGCCAAAATCAACATACGTGTATTAAATATAGCTGAACTAAATCATATAATACCTGAATGCTGAATGCTGGTGTTTTACATAGTGCAGCTGCGATTGATATTCTGCAGCACACGATCCGATTCCATAAAATTATTGTAATTGTATATTGAAGGAAAACATACTATGAAATTTATTTAAATATTTTTACTGAAATTATTTTAGCTCATTATCTAAGTTGCATATTGTTTTTATTTTCTTAAATTATTTAATACAAGAATTTTAGGCTTCCTAAAAACCATAAAAAGATTATACACAAATATAGTAGGATAATTAAAAAGATTTTAAATATATTCACATAACTATTACTTTGGCCTTTAAAACCACTTATTTTAGAAAAACTTAACAGCATAAACATTATACAATATACAATATAAATAAAATTTAAAAAAAAAAACTACTTCCAATGCGAGTGTTTTATTCTTATGCGCGTACAGCAACTAACTTGTGGGACAACCAGACAAAAACGACACGTGTATATATATATATATATTACTCATCTTTTATTATCTGCAGCATTCCTGCAACATGTCTACTGCAGCACTTGAGCCACCTCCACGAGTGAGCGTCTTTTTAGAGTAACAATATCTCACTCTTTTTGGATCTGGTTGACTTACTAAAAATGCATCCGACAGCAGTCACCTAAATGCGAGAAAATTGCGCTCCGTAGAAGTTAAGTTATAGTAGTATTTATATTATGGCATAGTTGATAGCTAATAGCCGATGACTGATTAAATAAGCTGAAAACTGATATAATTAGTTTAAAATGACATTAGCTTATTGCAAATAATCTGATAATGTGTTTGCCGTTGTTAAGCTTATTTTAACAGTTTAATGTCTAATTAGATTAATAAATAAATTTATATACATATTAATATGTTATAAATACTATAGTACAATTTAAAAATATGTTGGAAATACTATTGTACAATTTTCACATATGTAACTAAAATAATATTCACCAATATTTATTCATTATAATGACATATATGTTGATATTAACATAAGTAATAAACAATGTGTTACATAAATTTTCTATATATTACTAATTATTTAATTAAATAATTTTTTTAATGTTGTATATCATAATTGCATATATCACATATGTATTCATAATCATATAAATAATAAATAATGTGCAACATAATATTTCTACAATACATATATTGCTAAATATTTAAGTAAAATAATATTTACTAATATTTATATATCATAATTACATATATAACATATGTATACATATTCATATAAGTAATAAATAATGTGTAACATAAAATGTCTATAAATATTACCAATTATTTAATATTAAAACAATATTTACTAATATTTATATATCATAATTACATATATAACATATGTATTCATTTTCATATTACTAATAAATAATGTATAACATAAAATGTCTACCAACTGTTTATTTAAAATAATATTTACTTATGTTTATATATCATAACTTCATATTTACTGATGTACCAAACTGCTATTTTTTTGTCAATTCATAATTGCATATATCACATATGTATTCATAATCATATAAATAATAAATAATATGCAACATAATATTTCTACAATACATATATTGCTAATTATTTAAGTAAAATAATATTTACTAATATTTATATATCATAATTACATAATAACATATGTATTCATATTTATATAAGTGATAAATAATGTGTAACATAAAATGTCTATAAATATTACCAACTATTTAATATTAAAACAATATTTACTAATATTATATATCATAATTACATATATAACATATGTATTCATTTTCATATGACTAATAAATAATGTGTAACATAAAATGTCTATAATACATATTACTAATTATTTAATTAAAATAATATTTACTAATATAATTACGGCATCACAATGAAATATATTGGTATTATAAAAGCAATTTACGGTAGTTTGGTAACCATCTATCACAAAAACAATAATGTTGGTATGGGCTGAAGTACGTAGAATACAGATTGACATAGAGAACAGAAGCAAATAATAGCTTGAGTCATTTGAAAAAGGTATTATTGGTTGAATTTTGTTTTTCACGAACTAGGCCATAGCTAGCGAATAATGAGTTGACCTTATGATTGTAATGAGATTTTAATAGTAGGGTCACAGTTTCTTTTACAAAAGTAATATAGGTAACCTGAGTATGATTAGGATATGGTCTAATTATCAATTATAATTTGAATTATATTTTTTGTTTAATAATGTTTGTCATTTTATAAACTTACACATTTTATAAGAAAAGTAGAAAAATAATGCATATATCCCTATTTTTTATTTTCTATGTAGATAATAATAATTTTTGTGTTGAATAGTACGAACAAAAATTTAAAAAAAAAGATGTCAAAAACTAGAATAACTTATATTTTTAAATAAAATTAAAATTCTAAAACAACAGATAATAATTTACGGAGATTATAAAATTATGTTAGATCTGTATTGTGAGTTTTGACTCATCTGGTTTGAAAAATTAATGAGCCATCTTTCCGCATGATAGTTTTGCGTTCAATTTACATTCGACCAAACTACAATATCAAAAGAGGAACTTTAAGCAGCCGAACATCAACCGGAAACGAGAAACCATCTGTTCTTTGTTTGTGATTTCAGCAGTGTGGTATTCTAGAGGATTTTACATGACTGGCTATTATGTAAAATGCCTTCTACATTTGCTGATTGTATGTTTTGCCTCTAGAATTTAAATTGTAAGTCTTCTCTAGTTTACAAGTTGAGATCCTCGGCAGTAGGAGTGACAATTTATCATATCTGGAGAATGAGGAATGAAGCTATTTTTACTGTAAAACCGGATGTTGAGAGATGTATTGGCAACATTCAGTTGGAACTTAAGTTGAGATAGAGTAGGTTCTCGTTCCCACTTCCCAGGTACGAGGAGAAATTTTAGAATATGTAAAAGTTTTAGTATTTTAGATTTCTTAGGTGAATAGTTCACAAGTATGCTGCGGTATGTTGCAGTTTTGATACTCTTGGTTAGATAGGTGTGTAAATTTTGGGTGACTTTTTTTAATACAGCTTATATGTTACTTAAAAAAAGTACTATAAACACTGTGGGACTCAACCAATATATGATACAAAACACCAGGAATTAATATGATTGAAAGTAATTGTACAACCGTCACTAGAGTCCCTTGTCGCCCTCAACAATGTGTGCAACTATTTTTTTTTTATATAAATAATGTGTGCAACTATATTTAATCAATATTAAAATCTAATACTCTTAAATTTGAAAACATTATAGACGGATCATGGATGGATGACCTTGTTTCGCTGCATCAGTTTCATATTAGTAGATGAAAAAGAAGCATACCTTGCTGGGGCGACGAATATTCGTAGTGACCCTCTTTTTCTAAGACATACTATTACATTTCAGCATATGCTCAAAACTACGCAGCCTATACCAATATCTGGGCTGGAACTAATTGGGCCAACACTTATAGCCCAAAAAATGCCACGACAGCAGTGCCGAATGACCATTAACCACCACAAGTTATTACTGGCGTGGCGGTCATGACTCATGTCATGAGTGAGGAAGTGGAGTTTCGATGTGCGTTTCGTCTGCCCAGTGTCCTCGGCTTCTTCGGAGCCTCATGTTCTTTCATCCCAACGGATATTCAGTTTCTTTTCATTTCAGGGAGAGATAAAGCTCACCAAAATGGCCGTCAGAGTAGCTTCTGCAGCAACAGTAGCGGCAACACCACTTCATTCCCCTGAGAGGTCCACGCGATGCTTAACTGGTCAATGGTCTCTCTCCCTTCAATCACCGCATGTGCGATACAAAGCGCTGCAAATCAACTCAATTGCCCCATACAGGCGGGCATCATACGTCACCAGAGCCGCTGATTCTTCTTCCCAGCCTTCTGCTGTGGCTGCTGTTGCCGGTGACAAGGCAATCGTTCCTGATGACCAGTTCTCAGTGTCAAAAGTATAATTCTTGTTACTTCCGTTTGGTTCGCTCAATTTTCGTTCTACTTTTGCTTTGTGTGTGGTGGGTTACCGTTGATCGATTGATTATGTAAACTCAGCCAATGACTTGTTTATATAGGATATGTTTGTATAGTAATCGTTCAGTTTGTCCAGATCATGAGGAAGAAGGAAGCTTTCGTTCCAATTTTCTAAAATGCTTCTTTCGATTGTATAATATACAT
Source organism: Limonium bicolor (assembly GCA_023374045.1). NCBI lineage: Eukaryota > Viridiplantae > Streptophyta > Magnoliopsida > Caryophyllales > Plumbaginaceae > Limonium > Limonium bicolor. Next base: position 400,127,984 of record CM041776.1, on the reverse strand, counting down.
TTTGTTTTCCTCTAATAAGTAAATGTCCTTTCTCTCCAGATATCCTTTGGTGTTGTTGGACTTGGTCTTGGAGTTACACTTCTCTCGTAAGCCCTTTTTTCTAATTTGCTCCCCTTTATTCGGTAATAATTAGGAGCATCATTCTCACTTGCTGGGTGTGTTATCTACTTTACCCCCTTCTCAGATATGGATTTGGTGCTTATTTCAATGTTCTTCCTGGAGCTGAATGGTCAGCGTTAATGTTAACCTATGGATTTCCTCTCGCAATAATTGGGATGGCTTTGAAGGTAAGTAGGAGTGGTTACCCTTCTATATGAAAGATTAGCTTTCTAATTTCTTTTTAACAATGAACCATTTCAATCGTATACGCACTTCTGTGCATAGATAGCACATTTCTGCACTCCCAGGTTCAGTTTCCAAGATTAGTTGTCATGGGCTAGCTCCCTTGACTTTCAACTTTTAGATGATCTAGATAAGTTGGACTTGTATTCACATGACTTGGCATCACCATTTATATGTGCAGTCTGAAAGAATTTTTCCAATGCCTTTAAGATGCTTTATAATTTATTATCCATCATAAAGTGACTTCACAAACTGTCTCAGTATGCAGAGCTCAAACCAGTTCCATGTTTGACATATTCAGATGCTGAAAAGCTAAGAGAAAAATGTGCAACCCCAGTCTTGAAACAGGTTAGCTGGAGATCTTACTTTTTGTGATAAAAAGTGTATACTGTCGGGTATGGGTATGAATATGGAGTGTGTCTCTACAGAAAATGTCATTCTATTAGTAAAAATGACTTATCCCTATTTTTACTAGGTCAGAAGTGATGTGACCAGATACCGATATGGAGATGAACAACATCTAGATGAGGCTTTGAAACGGATCTTTCAGTATGGTCTGGTATGTTTCTGGTGTTTGCATTACTTAGATGGTTGTGCACTACTGAGCGAATAAAGCTAATTTCGCTATGAAAACCCATGAGGCGTTCATGCTTTTCTTAATGAGGCTCTCTGTCCATCTTAGGGTGGTGTTGGTATACCTAGAAGAAGTGCACCAGTTCTGGAAAGGATACGTGAAGAAGTATGATTTCTCCTCTTTCTTTGTGGAATTTCTTGTTCATGTTCTTCTAGTTTACTGAGGTTGTAAACCGGGTATTGACTAACCTTGAATATCTCAAAGCATGTCGGCAATGATCTGTTATTGCTGTGTTACAAGTAAAGAGCTATATTGTTTTGCACTCAATAGTGTTGATCATTATGCAGGTTACTGAAGATGGAAAATACTGCCTAGTACTGGTCTTTGAAGCCAAGGCTCTGAAGCTTTCAGATTTTGAAAGCAGACAGGTGAAACTAGTGAACAATCTCGCTTGATAAGTTATGTCTTGGTTATATCTTTCTAGCTTTGACCTTTAGTTTATGTTGTCATATATTTTCGAATCGTTGTAATCTGTAGGCAAAATTTGCTTCATTTTTTGGACCTGGCATCACAGCTGAAGTAGTGGGTAAGTTCAAATGCTCCCTGAACCAACGGATCTGTAATTTATAAGACGTTCATTTCGGGATAACATCATCGTATCATAATTGATTTTTTAAACTATTTTTTATTATTCACATGCGCGCTTGCAGGAAATGGTGAAGCTAATTTGTATGAGGTACGTCTTATATCCAATACTGAGGCATAGTGAAGAACGAACACAACAGGGGAACAGAAACGACTTATCGCTTAATTATTTTCTCCATGTAAATGCTTCTTGACAGTACTCTACCAAAATTTTGTACAGAGTTTGTCTATTATTGATTTATGTTATCTCCCAGGTAACATATATCTGTGAAATTATTATTCAGAGGTATATAATACTTCTCAGTTCAATGGGTTCTTGGTCCAGCGGAAGTGATAATTCAACCAGTAAGCATATAGTGAAAATCCTGAATAATTAGGGATAACATTAACTCGGATTATTCAAAAGGACTACGGAGTTTATAATCTCACTTGACGCATTAAAATTCTTTGATCGAAACATACACACGAAAAGCTAATAAGGGTGCACAGGAATTGTGCAAGAAGTCTTCTCCTTCCAAAGATGATGCTTCTTGGTTATTGAGACCTCCGTAACAACCTCGTCAAGATAATGTCTGTTTGAATCCGGTTGACTATCATTAGGTGGTTGAGAATATGACGCAATGGGTGGTTGGACAGCTTTGCTCAAATTGAATGTAAAGTAGTACTTTGGGTAAACACTAGGATTTACCCTATGGGTAAGAGAACACACACCACACGCTTGGCTCCTGCCCCTTCTGCCTACCTGCCTTTCTGCTCCTTGTCACCAGTGTTCTACTTCTACCTCTGCCGACCTGTTGTCCTAGCTTTTTTCGTGGTCCGTCGCATGTCCATAGCAAGTGCCATCATCAATATATGCCTCTTTTTAGGCTTCGGACTTCCATGAGATCGTTTCCATCTTGGTGATTCCTCTTCTGTTTGTCCCTCCTGGGAAGCTCCCCCCCCCCCCCCCCCAACCACCAGTAGCGACATCCCGGCCACTGGCTACGCCCTAACCTGAGTGTTTCCTTGCAACTCGATCATGGACTCGCCACCAGTCCAGTTGGTGGATGACTTGACTTCCAAATGCGTAGAGCTTACGTTTACAAGTGACGAACAACTCACGGTCTCTATGGATGATGTGGCGGGGTCAAGCCCAACGATTGCATTTGAGTGGACCCTATTTAGTAAGCTTTTTCGCCGTATACTTGTTGATGATCGTGCCATTGCGACTACGTTTGATCGAGAATGGCAGTTGAATCGAAAGCTTAGAGTCAAAGTGGCTGGCTCCAACCTATTCATGTTTGGATTCAAGTTCAAGATGCGTTGCATGTGGTCTTCTCACGTGGCCCATGGACATTCAATGCCACTTTGTTGGTTTTTCAAAATGTTTATGGAGCTAAGGTGCCCAAGGACCACTGTTTCGATGGCGTTCCAATCTGGGTCCGTATTCATGATGTTCCCTCTCTCTAATGCATAGAGGTTTCATGGAACACATTGGTCTGAGATTCGGAGCCTTTCTTGACTTTGGAGTCGAGGAGGATAGCTTGAATAGGAACTTCCTTCGATTTAGAGCGTGTATTAACATCCATAGGCCCCTACTCTGTTGTGTGAAAGTTCCAATCGAGGGTGTTGAGCTGACTCTTCATGTTAGCTACGAAAAGATGCCTCTGATCTGCCTCCATTGTGGTTTAATCACTCATGCTACTAAGGACTGTAATAACAAATTGGACGGCTCAGTTAGGGTCTACCCGTACCATTCTTGGACGAGGGCTTCCAATCTTCGGTCGAGAAGGAAAAGCTCGATTGATGCTGACTTTGAATTTTGGAAGATTATTTGTGGTCTTGACCTGCTAAGCCCTGGACCTGTCACTACTAGGGAGGAGGCATCGGTCAATATTTCGACCACCATGGGTCCCAATGAGTCCCAGGTAGAGCTGATCATAATGTGTCCGGCCTAGCAGCTCGGCCCGAACCGGCCCGTTAAAAAGTCTGACAGGCCCGAGCCCGATTGGGCTTCTAGGCGGACTTAGACATAAAATCAGGCCCAAAAAAAATCGGGCCGGGCCGCGTCATTTTGAGCCCGTGGACAAGCCCGGCCCGGCCCGATGTGATATGGAGGAGGGTGAAAAAGAGAAGGGAGAAAGTGAAGGGGAGAGAAGAGAGACGAAAAATAGAGAAAGGAAAGAAAGGAGAGAGAAAAGGAAGCGAGAGGAAAAAGAGAAGAGGGGGGAGGGAAAAGGGAAGGGGACGGGGAGAACTAAGAATAAAAAAAAAAAAAAAAAAAAGGCCGGGCAACGGCAAAGCCTGGAAAAAACCGGGCCTAGCCCGACCCGGCCCGAACATGTAAAAAACCGGGCTTGGTTTTCTTAAATAGGCCCGACGAGCCTAAAATTTTCCTCTGGCCTGGCCCGAACCCGGCCCGCCCACCCGAATGATCACCTCTAGTCCCAGGTCAATCCAGCTTCCTCTTATCACAATGGTAAAGATGAATTCCTTTGCTCATCATGACGTAAAAGAAGGCATACAGATTTTTTCCCCAAGAGTGGTGCTTCAGAGGAAGGTCTTTTCTCCAAGGCTGGCCTGATGACTAGAGGAGAAAGAGGGGCAAGTCCAGCTCGCCTCTTGCTAACCCTCAGTTTAGCTCTCCTCCTCTAACTCTCAGTTGATCGCCATACTGGTGCATATGCAAGAGTCAAATCCAGTCATATTCCAACAACCCTTGATTCTTCTGGGGATGCCAAGAGCAATGACTACCTCGGTTTAGGGTTACTGGGGGTGGCACCTCTTGATAACCCTTATCCTTTTCGGTGTGCCTTGTCTGGCTTTTTGAGTTTTTTTCGACTCTCGTGCAGGAGTGGTTTTGGTGTTTACTTGATCATGTTCGTTATGGTTGTATCTATTCCCCCTATCCATTTCGTGAATCTAACTGCAGCAATTGTACGCAATTGTTTGTGGATAACATTAGAAGAGGAACTTCAAAGAACAAAGTTGTAAGGTTGCTTGAGGTTTTGGCGCAATTAAGGAAATCTTCACTTCCCGCAAGGCTCGCCCAAATAATCCTCTGTCTTTCGATTTGGTGGAGCTCGAAGATATGGCCCAGGTTGAGCAACAGCAGAAGCCCTCCACGGTAAATGGTTCCTGGGGCACAAACTTTTGGCCAAGAGAGCCAAATATTCTCGGGTTCAAGAGCCGGAATGTGGATACGAACGGTTCCAATGCAGAGCAGGGTAGGAAGAAGGAATTCCAAGATCCTTGCTTCCCTGGCGGAGTCAGTGATGCGGGCATACAAGCTCGTATTTTATCTTTGTTACCCTTTCTTAATAAAGAGGCGGTTAGTGTGCCCAAGGGCAAGATTTCGAAACCGGCACAGGAGCCGTGTTCCGACACCAAATCAGATAATGAGGATGGTGTTTCCATTCCCATTTGTCTTCATCCTTCAAGTCGCATCGGGTATCTTGAAGTTGTTGTTGACGCGGCGGTGCCGATCTCTAGATCGATTTTTGAGAAGGAAGACGGTAGGACTCGAGGCGTTTGACTCTTCGGGTTCAAGTTAGGGATCTCTGCGCTTCCCTTGGTGGTGGTCGCGAGGAGGTGTACAAGAAAGGCAACTATGAAGCGGTTGTTTTTGTTCCCAAAGTGGGAATCTGTGCACCTAGTCAGAAGGGAGAAGTAATTGCGGAAGGTGAGGCGCAGTATTACTGCTGAAGTGACGGTTCCCAACTGGCACCGTACGGGTATAATTGGGTTGTACCTGCCTATGGGTACTTTTGGCATGGACATCCTTGGGTGGGCGTTTGATCAGAGTTTAACTACCAAGTGGGGACACGGTTTTGGATGGGGTCAAGGCTGGTCTAGTTCATTAGCCCCCGACGCTAACAATGGGAACATTGTTGGACCCGGGACTGTGAGTTTCCTTCCTAATAGCCACTTTGGTGACGGTATCTCTGTCCAGAATACTTTAGCAGGTGCAGAGTGGCCTGGTGCCTGGCACCCAGTAGCTATTCGTGCGCCATTTGCCAGACAAGGAGCGATTCATGATCCAGTGGTTGAAGAGATTATTAGCAATGATCGGGTTGAGGTTCAAGACGTTGGAATGTCATGCAGGGAGGGTGGTAGCCTTGAAGAATGCTTCGTGTTGGAAGGAACAAGTACGAATGCTAAGCTAGAGAGACAATGGCATTCGGATTCTAAACTTGATCTGTCGCAGGTAGAGCCGGTGGAAGGGAATGAGGATGGGGAAGATATTAGAAATTTGTTTGATGAGCTAGAGTTCCCCCAGGTTTTAAGCTGATTGAAGCAAGAAGCGGGCAAAAACACTGCAGTTGCGAAGGAGTGGGTGTCCCGTCTACGATGAAGAGCGTGCGCTTAGAAACCTTGAAGGTATCATCCGAGAGATGAGCATGAAATCTCCATATAAGGCACAAGAGGTTCATGTAGCTAAGGAAGGATCTAGAGCCAGTGTTGTAAGACAGAAGATAAACATAGCTACGTCTAACTCTTGAAAGGAGCAACGTTATAAGAAATCCACTCTAGGATTCAGCAAGTTTTCTCGTGTTAGTAAGTTCTCGTGCAAAGGAAAGAGCCTAGAAATGACTAAAATTTGAAGAAATAAGTTTTCGTAGGTTATGTATGGTTAGTAGAGTTAAACTGTAGAGAGGTAGGTAGTCTTGGTTTAGTAGTGTCTAGCTCTGGCTGTTTTACCACAACTTTGTGGTTTATTTGGCCTTGTGCCTCTAATTATAAAAAAAAACTACAGATCCTATAACTGATTAGCGGCTAGAGATCCTGTAGCCGACCAGCGGCCACAAGGACCGGAGCCAACGTCCTAAATTCTATAATCTCAGAGTTCGTGTAATTGATGATGATGATAATGATGAAGATGATAATACTTAAAAATGTTTACTCACTCTCGCATACTTGATTTCAGCCACTCAACGGCTATCTATGTTATAGCCGCTTGTCGGTTATAACAGCGGTAGGCGTTGGCGACTATCATTCTTCCAGTTTAATTCTGGCTATCTCTTTTATATGAAAAGTGATTTAATGAAGTAAAATATTGCCTTCAGATAACATCTTTCTTTAAAATAATGGAAGAATAATTTGTGAGCGAATTTTTAATCACCAAACAGTTGGTATCGTGTAAAAAAATAAATATAATGACAAAAGATAGAGGGGTGAGTGTGTGTGGAGAAAAATGGGCAAGAGCAAGCAACAGAGACTGCGCAGCGCAAAGAGGAAAATTTACTGTTTTTGGTAATTTGTATATCTGCAGGTTAACTTAAGAAAAGGAGTGATCATATTTGCTTGGTAGTTTTTCTCAAGCTTGGGCAATCTAATGAAATAAGTCGAATGAAATAAGTATTCACGAGTGTCCAGATTTTGTTCTAAAATGTGGTCTTATGATAAAGATACAACAGACTAATTTATGCACATATATAGTAGCAAACTGTACAAGTTTCATAGAACTGATTAGAACGGTCTTATTCTGGTTCATTGCTTTATTCCATCCGTTAAATCAACGCTGCAATTCAGATTAAAGATTAAAATTTCAAATCAAATCCACCGAACCAGGGAGTGGAGGAGGAAGCATCAAGAAGCTGCTTGCACTTAGCCGCTTTAGACGGACTATCTCGAAGAGAATAAAAAGATACGAAATTAGCAATCCAGCAAAAAGCGATCTTTGGTACTGCTTCGTGGCGTGAAAGTAAATTAAAGACATAAATAATCCACGGCTCAAATCAAAACCAGACAGCAACGACCATTCCTTTGTAATCAGATTCAGAACTAGAAACAGAGAAGAGGGAGTGCCGGCTACTCCCAGTTAAACCCAAATCCCCTGTTACTAGGACCCTGTACTCCTTTGCTTTCTCCTTCTCCAAAACCCTTCGTCCTTTTTGTCGTCTTTCCCCCTCGTCTATTTCTTAAAGATATCAATCAGCGGTACATGGTATCAGGCCACTTAGATTTCAGTATATAGGTTAACAATTTGTTGTGTGATATCATATCCATGGCGCACGGTAAAGTGGGTAAAGACATGATGGCTCCACTTCTAACAGCGAACTTCGTCGTCTACATCATCATCCTCGGGTTAGCTGGTTGGTCTCTCGACAAATACATAAACGGCGAACAAAATCACCCACATCTAGGCGGCAATTCCGCCACACCATTCATGCTAACATTCGCCCTAATCGCGGGAACTCTCAGCGCCGCCTCACTCATACCAGGCTACATCCACAGCCGGGTGTGGACGCCGGAGAGTATGACTGGGGCCGCCACTTCAGCGGTGCTTTCGTGGGCGGTGATGGGGTTAGCGTTTGGTCTTGTGTGGAAGGAGATTTGGGTCGGTGGGAGGAGAGGAAAGCGGTTGCAGACATTGGAAGTGTTCGTTATTATTTCTACAATAATGCAGATGATGTATTTGATACTTCTTCATGCTGGGATGATGTTCGGCGGCATGTACGGTCCTGGTGGTTATGTTGGTGGACGTGCTGCTGCCGGTGGCGGTGGAGGTAGGCCACACGAGGTGGAGAAGGATATATCCCAAGAGGCGGAAGCTGTATAATTTGATTAATGGGTACAATATTTTGTGCATATGGATATGTTATATAGTGATTTATGTTTTGCTTTAGAAAAGCTGGTAACAACGATGTATTATGATGTAATCCAGTTTACAGTGTCAACTTATGCTTATTTACGAAGGATCCTTTGTGGAGGTCTTGCCTATCTCTAACTTGAAGATAAATTAGCCCTTTCCTTCCTAGCTGAATCTGCTCCTTCCTGCCATAAGTATCGAGTTGCAACTCCAAATCTCACTTCTCTTCACTTCTTTGATTTGTTGTGGGTTTTATGGCTCCACTTTTTTCATTGTATACTTATCGTTCTTGATGTGACAAACTTTCTAGACTTGTACACGGCGGAAATATATCAACTATTACAACAACTTATGTGGTGGTGCTAGGTAAAAGATCTTAACATATTTATTTAGTTAATGTTTGCGTGAACTAGACAAAGACCTAATACGATAGGATGTTTAGGCCATGATTTACGATTCATTTATTAAAGATTCATTAGGTTTGTAAATATATTCTTGAGGCGAGAATCTTTGCATAGTGATTATAGGTTTGTTTGGTTTGTATCTAGTATATATATATGTACAGGAGAAATACGAGAGTTAGCACGGTTTTCACAGAGAGAAAGACCTTGGTGAGGAGAGTATTTTGTTGATGCAAATCAACGTGTTATCTAGTGATTAGGCGTGATTAGGCGTGAGTGTGACTGTTCATCCTGTTATCATATCAGGTGATGAGTTTTCAAGTTATTGATAAAGATTAGTGGTAGAATTTTTCTTTTAAGCATACTGATCGTATCCGTCTGAAGACATCGTTCTTATCAGTTTCATTTTGAGAAGTTCGATTCTCCATACTACGAACTTACAATAGTGTTCATCTTTGTTTGATCTATGCATGGCTATATCTATATTCTAAAGCTGCTATGTTTTGTGTGAGGATATGGCTTTTCTGTTTAGCTATACATCCCTTTTGGCAATTCCGAAAAAGAAACATGTTCTTTAACTCTTGCTCTTCCTCTCTTCGTACGGTTGTTTTTTTTTTTTTTGAGGAATCACCATTACAATCGAGCTACTGCTCCTCTTTGAATCACTATCGACTGCAAGAATGAAGGACATGGCCAGAGCAGATTGGTGCAGATGTCTGGAGGTGGAGCCTGTCATTCTCCAAAACCCCCGGCTAAGTGAAGTGATGAGCTAGGCACATCTTCAGTTGATGCTAGGCAGATTCTTGTTGCGAAAGTGACTGGGTAAGAGAGTAAATTATTGTACTAGAAAATCACTTCATACAGGAAAATTCCTAGGTCGTGGTAGGGTCACAATGGTCCCGCTTAAAAACCACTTCCTTAGACAGAATTTGGAAAATTCCGAGGTCACGGTAGGGTCACAATGGTCCCGCTTAAGAACCACTTCCTTAGACAGAATTTCCTGACTATAATTTCTTAGCACAATAAAGCACTACAAAATTACCCACAATAGCTGCTAAATAAAGCTATAAAAGGGACACCGGAATTTTACGAGGTTCAGCCAATTTTGCCTACTTCCTCGGACACTACCAGAAATCTCTTATTTATACTTTAAGAGATATAAAGATAAGAGATTACAATTTAGCATTGAGAAGAAGTTACTAATTGTTGGGATGAATTGGAATGAATGACACTAGCCCCTATTTATAATAAAGGGACTAGTATCCCATATCCTAATCTATCGATGTGGGATGAACCATCTTTCACAATTCTCCACCTTGGTTTATCCCACTCAAAAAACAAAACACTCTCTCAAACCAACTTGGTAGTGTCAACAATTTCGCTTTTAGGCGCCAACTTTAATATGCAGGATGTTGGTCAAGTCCAAGCAATGTTTGAACTTGACTGCGGTCTCCACCTTGGTCATCATGTCTGCAGGATTCTCAGTTGTCCGGATTTTTTGAACAAGATTATCCCCTTCTTCGAGTATCTCCCGCACAAAGTGATAGCGAACGTCAATATGCTTCGTCCTTGCATGATAGACTTGATTCTTTGCTAAGTGAATAGCACTTTGACTGTCACAGTGCACCGTGATGTGCCTCTGACCAATTCCCAAGTCTTTAAGCAACCCATGAAGCCAAATACTTTCCTTCACATCCTCTGTCAGAGCCATGTACTCCGCCTCGGTCGTAGACAAAGCAACTGTAGACTGCAAGGTAGATTTCCAACTCACTGGCGCCTTGGCTAAAGTGAACAAGTAACAAGTAGTTGATCGTCGCTTATCCATGTCACCTGCATAGTCAGAATCGCAATATCCAATCATACCCTGACCACCTTTAACATCCCGCTCAAATAGCAGACCAACATTTACAGTACCTTTAATATACCGTAGAATCCATTTCACAGCATGCCAATGACCTCTGCCAGGGTCCTGCATATACCTGCTCACTACACTGCTTGTGAAATGTCGGGCCTCGTACACACCATGGCATACATTAAGCTACCAACTGCATTCACATGTGGGACTCGTGTCATATATTCTCGCTCCTCTTCGGTCTTAGGAGATAACTGGGCACTTAGCTTCAAATGAGGTGCAAGCGGGGTACTCACAACCTTTGAATCAGCGTGCATGCCAAAACGTTGTAGCACCTTCTTCAAGTATTGCTTCTGAGTTAATTGGAGCTTGCCACTCCTTCTGTCTCTACTAATCTCCATCCCGAGAATCTTCTTGGCTTCTCCCAAGTCTTTCATCTCAAACTCTTGTGCTAACTGAGCCTTCAATCTATCAGTCTCTAACTGATTCTTTGAAGCTATTAGCATGCCATCAACGTATAAGAGTAGGTAGATGTAAGACCCATCATGTTGCTTGCACAAATATACACAATGGTCATATTTGCTTCTTATGTACCTCTGCCCTTTCATAAACAAATCAAATCGTTTGTACCATTGCCTTGGAGACTGCTTCAGCCCGTACAATGATTTGTTCAACCTACAAACTCATTCCTCTTTACCACGAACCTTATATCCTTCCGGTTGAGACATATAGATCTCTTCCTCCAGATCGCCATGTAAGAACGCGGTCTTTACATCGAGTTGGGTTAGTTCCAAATCTAGCTCCGCTACCAATGCCAACAGAATTCTAATGGAAGAATGCTTCACAACTGGAGAAAATACCTCATGGTAATCAATTCCTTCCTTCTGTGCATACCCTTTGGCCACCAACCTGGCCTTGTAGCGAACACTGTTTTCACCTAGAGTTCCTTCTTTCTTTGCAAACACCTATTTGCAACCAATTATCTTTTTGCCCTTTGGTAGTTGTGTCAATTTCCATGTGTTGTTCTTGTGAAGAGAATTCATCTCTTCTTCCACGGCACCTTTCCACTCCTTACTTTCCGAGTTTTGATTTGCTTCTTGGAAAGTAGGTGGTACCCCTTCATCTACAACTGGAAGTGCATAAGCTACCATAACCGTATAGCGAGCAGGTTTACGGATCTCTCTTCTGGGTCTTCCTACTGCAATCGGATCTGATTCTGCTGTTGTAGTTTCCACATCTGACTCATCTACTCCTTGAGAGTCACTATCATCTCCAACTGTTGGGTTTACAAATATCTCCTTCTCAAACTCCACCTGCTTTGGTGCTTTCTCCACCTGCTTCTGAGTTCCCTCTGTCTGGATGGAGTCTACTGTCACCTTCTACCACAACGCAGATTCATCAAAGGTAACATCTCTGCTAATGATTGTCTTCTTTGCTTCTAGACACCACAACCGGTATCCCTTTACCCCAGACGCAATCCCCATAAATAGAGCCTTCTTTGCCCTTGGGTCTAATTTTGATTCCTTCACATGGTAGTAAGTCAAACACTCGTAAAGAACTATAATCAGTAGCTGGTTTTCCAGACCATGCCTCAAGCGGTGTCTTTCCACCAATAGCCGACGACGGTAACCGGTTCACAATATGGCTGCAATATGTTACCGCCTCTGCCCAAAATTGTCTACCCAGCCCAGCATTTGACAACATGCACCGAACATTCGCTCCGCCACTCCATTCTGCTGCGGTGTTTCCCTGACTGTGAAGTGTCGAATGATTCCCGCGTTTTTGCAAACCTTCAAGAATGGATCACTCTTGTACTCTCCCCCATTATCTGTCCAGAGATACTTGATCTTACGACCTGTTTACATTTCGACCGTCTTCTTCCATGTTAGGAAGATCCCCATCACTTCATCCTTAGTCTTCATGGCATACACCCAAACCCTTCGAGAAAAATCATCCACGAAGGTCACATAGTAGCGGTTCCCACCCAAGGAAAGTGTCTTGGCGGGTCCCCAAACGTCAGAATGGACATAATCCAAAATACCCTTCGTATTATGGATGGCAGTGCCAAACTTCAATCTCTTTTGCTTCCCAAGAATGCAATGCTCACAAAAGTTTATTTTACAAGACTTCACACCTTTCAGCAATCCCTGCTTTGCAAGAATCTGTAAGGATTTCTCTCTAGCATGCCCCAGTCGCATGTGCCACAACTGAGAGTCACTGTTCTCCTTGGGAGCCGACACAACTGCTGCTGGTCCTACTACTGTACTCCCCTCGTAGTAATACAGATTACTCCTTCTGGTGCCTTTTATCACCGGCAATGCTCCGGAAACGACCTTTAGAACCCCATCTTTAGCGGCCCATGAGAATCCTTTCGACTCCAATTGTCCCAGAGAAATGAGATTTTTGGTCAAGTTTGGAACATGCCGAACTTCTCTTAAAACTCTGGTTGATCCTTCATGGTTCTTCAACTTGATTGAGCCTATACCAATTGTTTTGCATGGGCTACTGTCTCCCATCAAAACAGTTCCACCCTTTAGTTCTTTGTAATCAAAGAACCAATCTCGAATGGGTGACATATGGTAGGTTGCTCCTGAATCCAGAATCCACTCATCCTGGTTAATTGTTGAAGTCGATGCCACCAATGATAGTCCTGTTACATCGTTGTCGTATTCAGCTACACATGCGTCTTGAACAGCCTTGCCTTTCTTCTGTTTTGGATAGTCCTTCTTCCAATGTCCTTTCTCTCGGCAAAATGCACATTCATCTTTACCGAGCTTGGCTTTGGATTTTGACCACCCTTTCTTCCCCTTTCTCTGAGCGGATGAACGACCTCTCACCACCAATGCTTCTGCTGCTTCATCAGTACTGACCTTCTTTTCTTTTCTTCTCAACTCATGGCTATACAAAGCTGCAGTAACATCCTTCAGAGAGACTTCGTCTTCCCATGGAGTAGAGTTGTTTCAAGAAACTCATACTCATCAGGAAGATATCCCAACGACATTAAGGCCAAATCTTCATCTTTGAATGTCACAACCAAGTTTACCAAATCAGCTACTAGTTGATTGAAACTGGCGATGTGATTATTCATCGTGGTCCCTGAAACATAAGAAAAGCGGAATAATCTTTTCTTCATAAAAAGCTTATTCTGACTACTTTTCTTCATGAACTTTTCCTCCAGTGCCTTCCACAATTTACATGCTGAATTTTCTTTAGAGAACGCATACTTTTGTTCTCCCAACAGGCAGGAGTGAATTATACCACAAGCTGCTCGATTCATGGCCTCACATTCCTTCTCTTGAATGTCTTCCGGTCTTGTCTCTTCAGTGGCGATGTCAAGACCTTGCTGAAAGAGAGCGTCTTGGACTTCGCATTGCCACATGCCGAAATGGCCCGTACCATCAAATGTCTCCACCGAAAACCTAGCATTAGTCATCACCCTTCTTGTCCAAATCGATGACAAGGAATTTGATGACACTGTCTACGGGGTCTTTAATTTGTTGTCTGCCATTTATGCTCCAATTTTTATTTAGCAGCACTTCGTCGTATCAACCAACCTAAGGAACTCTTTTCTGATGTGGAAGATCAGCCTAGCTGCAACCACAGAGCATACTAAGAAAGAACTTTGGCTCTGATACCACTTGTTGCGGAAGCGGCTGGGTAAGAGAGTAAATTTTTGTACTAGAAAATCACTCCGTACAGGAAAATTCCCAGGTCGTGGTAGGGTCACAATGGTCCCGCTTAAGAACCACTTCCTTAGACAGAATTTCCTGACTATAATTTCTTAGCACAATAAAGCACTACAAAATTACCCACAATAGCTGCTAAATAAAGCTATAAAAGGGATACCAGAATTTTACGAGGTTCAGCCAATTTTGCCTACTTCCTCGGACACTACCAGAAATCTCTTATTTATACTTTAAGAGATATAGAGAGAAGATATTACAATTTAGCATTCATAAGAAGTTACTAATTGTTGGGATGAATTGGAATGAATGATACTAGCCCTTATTTATGATAAAGGGACTAGTATCCCATATCCTAATCTATCGATGTGGGATGAACCATCTTTCACAATTCCATCATAGGTGAATTTACATAGAAGGGAAGACATGCGCTTCACCAAATTCCCCATGGATCGACCAATTTCAATTTTTTTTTTGCTAGCCTCAATGGAAGCTTGCATGGCGGTGGCAAGGAGCCAAAGCGCTCTAGGGAGGACATGAATATTGTGATGATGATTCATGATTTTGGAAGTCACGTGGCAGCCAGCCACTTGAGGTGGAGTCAATTGGGGTAGACGTGAGATGTGTTTAGTAGCGTTCAATTTGGAGGGGAGGAGCCAGCCACGTGATTTTTTGTTAGTGCAAAAACAAACCGTATGGTGCCTTGTATAGGATATATGTTGATTGTGTATTCCACAGCTTTTGCTTATGGTTGCATTTTACTTATGTTTAATAGTCTTAGATGCCACCCAGATTGTTTTAGATGTCATCTAGTGTTTAGTAATAGCATGAAGAAGTATATCAAACTTTTTGAGTCGTTTAACGGTGAGCATTTACTCCTGCAACTGCCTATATTGGCTTCGATTGCTAATAATAGTCTTGCCTTATTCTGAACGGGGTGTATGTGGTTCATAACTTCATATGTCTGTGTTCTTGGATCAATGAATTACTGGATAGTTTACAAAAAAGAATCTATTATGATGTGTGGTTTCTTTTGTATAATGATGTTTGCTTATAGTAGGGAGATGTGGCTACCAGTTAGAAATGATTGTTGTAATCAGAATAAAACTTGTCTTTTTTGTGAAAAATGAATACATATTAGATCAAATGAATATATATTAGATCTTATCAGATCATAGCCTAATCTATTACTATAAATTGACTCTGATTGTACATCATGTTGGGTCTAAAAAAATATTTAAATCATAACATGCACACTTAAAGCTTCGTTCGGACATATTTATAAAGGAACTGTAAACCAGTCAGTCAAACCAGTGCTGTACACAACCTTAATGTATTTAAGCAAATAACGGTGCCAACAAGTAATGGTGGCCATCGAATCCGGTTCTACCCGGAACCGGCGAATCTTCCCGGAACCCATTGGAATCGGGCCGGAACCGATTCGGAACCGGAACCGCCCCCTTGCGAATCGAATCCGAATACAAGTTTTGAGATTCGGGACCGAACCGGGCCCGGAACCGGAACTGGAACCGCCCGGAACCGCTTGGAACCGCCTGGATTCGTCGTCGGATTCCGAACCGTGGAACCAGAATCGGAACCGGAACCGCCTCGGAACCGGCCAAGCACATTAAGGTGATAGATGTTCTTAAGTGGTGGCAAGCACATGAAGGCAAGTTCCACATCCTTGCAAAGATAGCTCGAGATATACTAGCAATTCCAGCATCAACCGTTGCTTCAGAGTCGGCGTTTAGTGCGGGCAAACGAGTGTTGGATGAAAAGAGATCAAGCCTTGCATCAGACTCAATCAAGGTTTGTGTTGAGAAGTATGATTGGGACTTAGCCGAGCTGAGATGCCAAGCACACGCATTGCAATACGAGGGGCAACATGATGATTGGTACAAGATGAATGGGGACAACACCACTTAGAACTTCTATTTTATATTGTACTCTTTTAAAATGTATTAGTATTACTTTCTTTCCATGTAATCTTTTAAGACTTCCAAATTGGAGTAATGTAACCTATTAGTTGCTGTACTCTTTTTCCTTATTAGGGTTTTCCCAATGGGGTTTTACCTAATAAGGTTTTAACGAGACAGTGAATCATATAATAAAATCCGCTTTGCTCTTTAATTTTTACAAATTCAATAAAAAAAAATTAAGTCTTTGGTTCTTACACATTTAAGATTATAAACTTGAGGAATAACCTAGATAGGAGTAAAGTAGATGAAAAGAGCAACATGTGCGCGCAAACGGATCTAAAATCGGAATTAAAACGAAGAAACTGGAACCGATCAAATCTTTCCAGAACCGGAACCGAAACCGGAACCGCTCCGGAACCGGTCAGAACCGTTGATTTAAGCGAATCCGAAGCGAATACAGAGTTCCGGAACCGGAACCGCCTAGAACCGGTTCCAAATCCAAATACACATTTTCCGGAACCGGTGGAACCGTGGCCACCATTACCAACAAGGATTCAACCCTTTTTCTGAAAAACTGTAAGACTACCGTGCCGTACAATCTTTTGGAAATACATCATTTCAAGTTCCAACACCTACCTTACAATTACAAAGGAATATCGCAATCGCAGTGTACACAGATCACTTCTTTTTGGTTACCTAATATGAAAAACGGGAAAAAAACATATAATCACAGAAGTGGTTAAAACACTCGGCTGAGTTGGAGGCGGTAATCCAAAAAGCATAAGCAGTTATACAGGGAGCACGTATGAAACATTTTTCAAAGTAGAAATTCCCGACTGTGAGCCAAACTTGGAAAAGAAGCAACTACTCTATTAACAACATAATAAACATCTGGACCAAGACAGTCTAGAAAGGTAATCGCCAAGTCTTGATCTTGTCTATCCATTGCCCCTCTCCTCTATCCCATGTCAACTCATAATATAACACCTTCCTCTTTCACTCACATTAACAATATTGCCAAGGTGAAAAGTAACGACAAAATATTAGCCTCAAAATCCCAATCCAAAATCAGACTACAATAACCAAAAAGGAGCTATGATAAAGCACTTGTGGCTAAAAGAACACGAGCTAGGAAAGAGGGCATTTTCTTTCTAGCTCCATATCGAAGCAAAATACATCTAACTTGGCTTCCTCATGTTTCGCCCAGCACGAATCACTTCATCAACCAGCAACAGCTGCGAAGCAATAACTGGCCTGCAAAGCATGTTAAATAAAAATCAATAAGACAGATGCTGTCACGTGCGCATGCACACACATTCAACTTACAATAGCAATCATACCCCGAGTTTAATATTTGCCGTTTCACAGAGTAATTGTCAAAAATGCCCTCCATGTGTGGATCGATGGGCTCTCCTGTGTGCTGGTTTAACCCAACAACATTTCCACGGTCATGCTCTCCCTGACAGAGATAGAAAGAAGAAACAAGGTTTACTAGCACGTCTATCAGCACCGTCATTCTAAAATCCAATCATATCAAAGTGAGAGCCAGACCGTCAGGGAAATGATCACATCCTGAGTGTCAAGGCCACCATTATCAGCCAGTGTCTTGGGAACTACAAGAAGAGCATCAGCAAATGCCTCCACTCCAAGCTGGGCACGCTGTGGAACAAAGTACACCATTAGGATAAGAAGGGATACATCACACGGTGCCAGGTCAATAACAACTTTAAAGCTCGATAACAATTTTGCTTACCCCTTTCACAGTTTTCTTCACTTCATTGACAAGATATTGCCTGGCAGCAACTTCAAATGCGCCAGCACCCTGCATATACAGAGTGAAAAACATTAAACTAATTATGATTAAAGAAACATAAAATAAAGCACAAAATTATATTTGAGACCAACTATCACTATCATGAACTGAAGTCATAATATATTAATATATGCACACATCAAACTTCATACGACAATTATGAAATAAGTATAAAAAAAAGGATAAAGGATGACAAAACAAACCAAAACAACAGCTTCATCTTCTACGGTGTTTTTCACTGCCCTAAGGCCATCACGAACAGCATCCTTGATTTGAGCAATTGTGTGATCGTTGGGCCCTACAATTTGAAAAGGGATTCAATTTAGAGACCAACTGAAACTAGTAATCTATACCCACTTATTAAAACACGCATATATACCAGGCCTTATGTTCAGGTTCTCTAAAAACTATGAAGTAGACATCTACATTTATAACAGAATTATCACCTTTGATGAGAATTGTACAGGAGTGAGGGTTCTTCACATTCTCAACAAATGTGTATTTATCTTCACCAAGAACATGCTCATACACCAATCCAGCCCAGCCAAGGCAGTCAGGAGTCAGGTCATCCACAGAATTTACACCATCCCCTCCACAAGCCAAAATCAACCTTTCCATGTTACGCCTCTTTGCTCTCCTAAGAGCAATTATCTGCACAGATCAACAAATGTAAGTCCTCAGATAATGCCAAAAGGCAAAACCCCTAGTAGATGCATCGTTCACGCATTAATTTATTCATTTACCACCCTTATGAAAAACAAGTGGGAGGTAATTTGGAAGCTACACCTAGGTGGTGCATGTAGCAAGGTGCATCCAGCTACATTTGAAATGATTGTATATTTGATGACTGTATATATGTAATGAACTAATCTCATGAACTACACCGTAGTTTTGCAGTGAAACTGATATTACATTTGAAATGAACTAATCTTACACTTTATATGCACTATTCCAATATAGCTATTCATGATACTCGTCTTACATTGGAATTTAACTGGTTTTACATTTGTGATTAAAGCAGTCTATCATCCAGGAGCACCCTCCATAGGATGCCACAGTATAATCTATAATGACCCAGAGTGGAAATCATTCAACTAGAGACAAAAATAACTAACAGCGATATGTTGGTTTCAACCAGGCAACGTCTTGAAGTAGACATCCCAGAGGAAAGCCAACTTGTGCTCTACGTCTAGAAGTGCAAAGAGGAAGTATTGGAAAAATTTTGGAGAAGAGCAAAGTAATGCTTCTACGAGAGACAGAAAACTTACTCCAGCTTTTGCAAGAAGATCCAATGATGGAGGATCTATCCCTTTTTGGTTTATGACCACAAAATTGTTCTCTGTACCGTCACAAACCTGAAAAGAGCAGGAAAAAATGTCAGAAACCTTAGGAATACAGATCAACTCCAACTTAACATATGACATATGTAAATAAGAAACATATATCTATACCTTATTCTTTAACTCAATAATCTTCCTTACTCTTTCATCAACAGATCGTCTTTCGGCAGCAACCATAGCCTCTCTTTGGTCCGCATTTGAGTAGAAGAAGCCTGCATTAATTTCACTTCACAAGCAAGATTTAACATGAGGGCCATGAGTGACAAAGGCATGACTTAGTTTGAAATAAGGATTCCCGAACTAGCTATGTCTGGAAAAAAAAACAAAAACACCATCTCTTCATGGCAACCTCCCAGCTTGTTTTACAACAGCCAGGCTAAATATCTGCCAACTTCTGTCTTTAGGTTCAACTTAAATCATACTATATGCTTATCTATGTCAATTTAATCAAGTTCAACTAATAAAGTCAAAGTGTCAAAATGTGTAACAATGCTGAATTGATGAGGTAGTTACCTTTTTTCATACTCAAGAGACACATTGCATGTTAGAATATAGCAATTCTCAGCTCTACGCTTCATATCAGGATGCCTTGAACCATGATCAAGGACAAGACCTTCAATCTAAACAGCAATGTAATATAGGAAACTTTTAGAAATCATACATTAACAAGACTTTCATATAACACAATAGTAGAGGATTTGGTGAAAAATAATGAGCCAGCAAAACAAAACTGACTTCACTAACAAAAAATTAGTTTTCCACACATACCAATCTTGTGTCAACATCAAACTTATGCCGCATGTGCATAATCTCCACCATAAACAAATCAATAGGTTCCTCAGGCTTACGGATGCATAGCACCTGTGATTCACAATACATCAAAACCATATACAGAGCTGACAAATTGCTGATAAGATAAAGGACTCTAGAATTGGGAAAACAATCAGCACATTGTAAATGCACAAAATTTACAATCAGCTAAATCTCCAGGTCTAAGGTTGAAAGCTTATGTATCGTACTTTGTTAAGCATTTGGAGTAAACAAGTCTAATTTTACAAGTTCATAGAAAGTAGGCAGTGTATTGATCAATAAAAACACAACTTTCAGCTTAAACATGAGAAGACGAAACAAATCTTCTGAAAGGAAAACCCAAAAACAAAGCTCACCGAATTTGTTACTATGTCAGTCAACTGATCAGCAAGAGATTCATATAACTGCAACAAAGTAAACAGTACCGTTAGCAGTCAACGAGGTCATAAGACAAAAAACTGAAACAACAGAAATGAAACAATGATTACACATGATATACCTTTGTTCTCAAAGTAGTTCTAGCAACCATTTTTAAGATCTCTTTGTCAGGTTCATTACCCATCACAACAGGAGTTTTGAATTTTTCCAGAAATTGGAAAGTTGCCCTCTTAGCAATCTCAAAACCATCAACCAAAACCCTTGGATGCATACCTGCAAAATCCAGCAACTAAAACTTATTTGCTAAACCAAGTTATCAAATAAACGTAGTGCATTTGGGATCTCACTTTCACAGACAAAGTAACACATACATAAAGCTGCTATGGATCTAACAAGAGGCCCAGGACTTACCTTCATCAATATAACGCTCAGACTGTTTCATGAGCTCCCCAATAAAGATCACAGTTGAAGTTGTCCCATCCCCACTGATATCATCTTGAGCAACTGCCGTCCTTGCTATCATAATAGCAGTTGGATTTTGAATTTGCTGCAATAAAACCACACTAAAAGACCTTAGCATAATGCAATCTTTTGCTCAGCAAATATAAATAATGACTTACACTGCAATAAGATCACATCCATTTCAAAAACTGGCATACGCAAGAAAAAATATGGGAAAAGAATTCATATAGGTCTAGAATAAACCCATGATGAAAACCCCAAAGCGGACAATAGAATAATCCAGCATCTCTTAGTTACCAAAGATAACGAATTACTGACTTGTCCAGAAATATAGACGGTCAACTCTTAATCCAGCTTCTCTTCGTTCCCAAAGACATCAATTTAACGACTAGTCCAAAATTATCGATGTTTTAACTCTAAATCCAGCAGAAACTAGTTCATTTGTGTCATTATTTCTTAATGAGAGAAACGGTTATCTGCATTCCAGACATAACCATCTATCAGTTAATATATCAGAGTAACCAGACTACTAAAGAGAAGTCAGGTATAATACATAGGAATAAGATCAATAATCCTACCAATCAATTTTGTTCCCAATATAAAAAGTACAGTGAGCACTTCACCAAGCAACCACTGTTATTTTTTACACCGGGGAGAGGTGGAAACGGAGGTGGCAAAACGGCTTTGCTCATTCACATAACCACCAAAACGACTACAGATTCATTTAGTCTTAAAATCTCATTCTCGAGCAGACCTTATAGGGAAACTTTAACAAGCAATGATATGTCCCGGTAGATGTTTTTCTCTCCCTGGATCCACAGGATCTAGTTGTAAGCTACAGTATCTTGATTCCCAGATCACTCGAACGAAGCAATTAAATCATAAGCATACTTCTCGCATGGTTGTATATTACATTAAATGGAAAATATTTCACATAAAAATTAGAACGATCGAACAACCTAAAGCCCCCAGCGATTATGAAACCCACACTAAATACGTGAAATAAGCACCATAAGCTCCCTCAACTTCACATACAAAACGAAAAGCGAGTTCGTCTCTCCATGGCACACCACCCTAAACAGCTTCTAAAATTCAAATCACGCATCTACACTCTAGAACCGAGACGAGAGAAACGGTCGCATACCATTTCTTTTAAGAGAGTGTTCCCATCTTTAGTCAGCTTAATATCACCCGCACCACCAACAAGCCTGCAGACGACCGAAAAACTCACGTCAGTTGTCACAAGCAACCAAGCATGTAGGACGAGGCGGAAGAGGAAGAAATGAGAGTATGTACATCTTGATAGTTCCTTTAGGTCCTAGATTGGTCTTGAGCACATCTTGCAAGCCCTTAGCCGCATTGATGTTCATGTGTAGCGCAGCGGATTTGTTGAGCACTTCCGCATTCTGATTCAACAATCGCACCGACATCTTCGCTTTACCTTACGGGTGCTGCAGAGATTGGGGAGAGGTGAAATCACGGGAGCGAGTAACCTATGGAAGAAGCGAAGTTGGCACTTGAGTATTGACACAGTGAGCCCTGTGAGAGGGAAGAAAGGGGAGAGAGGTTTAGGGCTTTCTAGAGCAAACTACTCGATAGTCGGAGGCGCACCTCCACTTCACGGCCGTGAAGGAAACGACGTCGTCGATTTGGTTTGTTTTGTTTTTCAAATGACAGCGCCCGACCTGGGCAAGTGGGTGAGTTTGAGGCCTTTTGGGCTAAATTTCGCGCTAAAAAGCCCAAAGGTTCGTGTTATGACAGCATCTCTATGTCATCCTGGCAACAAAAAATGACTACATTGGAGAAAAATTCTTCAAACTTGGTGATCTATTCTTCAGTTTTTTCTGGTTGTAAGTCATTCGATCAGAGCAAATGAAACATTGCATCATGGTTCAATGAGAATATGATTCATTGGGTCCCACGGGTCACATGTGAGCTTAAAAAGTTTCAAATTTGATATTGGACTAAAATATAACACTTTAGCATCGTCCATGTAAAGTTTCATCAATTTTGGACAGCATTTAAGCATGTTTAAAGTTAAATTACTAAAATCACAGGGGTATATTGTGAATTACGAAAGAAAACAGGGGCTTAATTTTTTTAATTAAGTCGAGTAAATTTAATGTTTAAAAAGTTAACTTCACAATTTGAAGTTATAGAATTGAATCATGAAAATATTGACTAGAAAGACGTATTATGGTTAACTATAACATACTTTATTACATGTCATCTCCTCCTGCGATGGAGGTGCCTTTTCGGTTTCTGCTTTTGGCTATAGTACTTTCTTCTCTCTGGTGCAAAATTACATGTAGAATCTAGCTAATCATTTCGCCTAGTTTGTTTACTTTGCTGGTTTTTCTTGCATGCAACTGTTTCCTCTTCTTCTCTCCTTTTATCTTTTTGTTCAATCGTTTTTTTTTTTACCTCTTATCACTTTGCTTTGTATCTGACTGTCTCTTTTCTTCTAAAATTTTGCAAATTCTCTCATGCTGGTTCTTTTCTAAAGGGGGACTATGGCTCCTCCCAACTTGGATAATGATCGGGGTAAGGAAGTGGTGGATGAGCTCGTAACTAAGTATGTTGGGCTTTCTTTAACTGAAGAGGAGGGTATGTTTACGGGGGTAGATGATATCATGGGGCATGCTTCTAGTTCTTTCCCTTTCGATCCATGTCTTAGGGTGTATTTATATCTCCAAAACAACTGACGTACATGTCATGGAGAAAGTTTTGTCAAAAGTCTGACAAGTTGAGGGTAATATAAGGATTCACCGACTAGGAGAAGGCTTGTTTCAGTTTGTAGAAGTTGATGTAATTCCAGCAAATTTGGGGCATGGTTCGTGGTCCTTTGAGGGGTCTCTTGGCTTTTGAAATACCCTGAACTTAAATATAAGGATTAAAATTAATCTAATACATATTTAAGGGTCTAATGGTACCTAATTAATATTGGTAAGGAAAAATAAATCCAAAAGAAATAAAGAAACACTTAAAAGGCGAAAAACGCTAAGTAAGCGTTAAATAACCATAGGAGGTATGAGGCCTCGGTTAGCGTATTATATGGATTTTAAAGGTTTAATAAGACCTAAATAATATATGGGAACAACTTCCGAAGAAAACGGATCCAAAGAATGTATTAAAACACTAATAGAGCTTTAACGCACGTTTTCGAGGTAACCGGGAAAACGTGTCTTTAAGCGGGTCAAATAGACTCGTAACAGTTTTGGTCAACTAAATAATCATTAATAAATATTAGTGAAGCTTTAGAGCCAATAAAATCAATAAAATGAGAAAGTAGTAAAAACTGTCAAAAACGGGAAGTTGTGGGGTGGAAACAAAATAACCAAAACTTATGTGTCCACTTTGAAAATAAAAAGTAAAAGTGGTATGTGTGTGCTGTGTGTGTCCGATGGGGACTCCCCTCTCACACTCTCTCACACACTCACTCTCTTATTTACAAACAACAAAACTAATAAAGTAAACTAACCTACTTTATTACCTTACTCACTCACACACTCTCTCTCCTACTCCCCATTCTCTTCTCTCACGTACACACCCCTTCTCCTCTCTATTTCCTTCTTCTCCTTCTTCCCAGCGATGGCAATGGAGAATTGAAGAACCCAACTAAAAACCTCACTTCTCTCCTCTTGTTACTCCATCAAACATTCTCAAAAATTATAAAAATACCACCGTTGTCTTCCTCTCATCAAGAGCAACGTTTCTATCTTTTCAAAATCCGAAAAGGAGAACTTTCATCTCCATGGTATGGAGCATTTGGAGCTTCAAGACTACTACTAGAACCACCTTCTTCTCCTTATCATCTTGAGGTAAAAGAAATTCGAAAATCCATTATTTCTAGCCCTTGTTTGCATTATAAGAAATTTCAGTTTTTGAACTCTTAGTTCCTTGTTGCTTCAGCCGATTTTGGCTCCTTCTTGGGCTAGGAATATTGTTCTCTTGCTAGACAAGAACTTCATCCATCCATTGGAAGGTAATACTCTTTCCTAAACCCTAAAACATTTAGATTCTATGCTTAGAGTAAAAATGAATGCTAAATGGTTAGTGTGTATTGTTATGGGTTGTAGCACTTGGTGTGTGTGAACCTCATTGGGACCGAGAACAAAGGAGAAGAAAGGAAGAGAAGAAAAAGGAAAGAAAGAAAACTAGAAAGAACAAGGTAAAGTCTCTTACCTTGAGCTAGTTTGTATCTTGTAATGTAACAGTTTTGGGAGTAGTAAAAACGAGGAATGTATTGAGTAATGAGTAGTAAGTATGTGGTAGTATAATGAGTAATGATATTGAAACAGTTTTGAAGTTTTTAAATGGAGTTTAAAAACTTAGGAAAACATTGGGTAGTGAATGTGTATGTGCAGGAATTGTAATGTGTGTAGTGGAGTTGAATTGTGGGTATAGTGTATTGAATGAACAGGCATGTGAATGAGCAATTTGTGAGCTGAAATAATGTGTGGAGAATGTTAAAAATATAGGGGAGACTATGTCAAATTCTATCTAGGAATCTGAGGACTTAGATACATTTGGAACAAATTTTTGGAGAGTTTAAAATGAGTGGTTTGTAGTTTGAAACAGATTTGGAAAGGAGTATGTTAAGGGAATGGAACTAGGATGCGAGTAATGTATCTAAGATGCTAAGAGTAGCATTAGTTGAGAGAGTAATGAAGGATAGAAGTTTGAGTGAAATCTGTAGCAAGAGGTATTGGATTTCATTGGAGGAATTAGGAAGAATGAGAGTACAAGACTTAGTAAAATGAATGTCAGACTTGGGTATAGATGTGGTAATTGTTTGGAAATGTATTTGGGATGCTAATGATGGTATTGGTAGTAGGAGTATTGAGTGTAAGGAGTTGGAACAAAAATCTGTGGCGTTGAAGGATGAAAACTATTGTAAGTGTGGAAAGGAAATGAGGAAATTGTGTAAGTTGATTGATGGGTTTAGTAAGGAACATGGCGGATGAACTAAGGGGTATTAGGAGGTTTAATTAGTGTTAAAACATGTGGGATTAAGTGTAGGAACAATGGGGAAGTAATGGGTAAAAGATAGAACTGAAAACAGAAATAAAAATGCAAATACTGGGCCGGACCGACCTTGGGACTGAACTTGCAAGGTCGGTCGAGCCCAGATTTACAAAGACGGGAAACCTTCTGGAATGGACCGAACTTGCGACCGGACTTGCAAGTTCGGTCGGACCAGAAAAATTCTCCCGTCTGTAACTTACTGGGATGGACCAACCTTGCGACCGGACTTGCAAGGTCGGTCGACACAAAATTTTTCCGTCTTGTAAGCTACTGGAATGGACCAACCTTGCGACCGGACTTGCAAGGTCGGTCGGGCTAAAAATTTCATCAGGTAACTCACTGGAATGGACCGACCTTGGGACCGGACTTGCAAGGTCGGTCGGCCCTGTAATTTCCCAGCGTATTATCCTACTGACTTCGACCGACCTTGGGACCGACCCTGGGTAAGGTCGGTCGAGTCAAACAAAAAAAAATATAAGACTATGATTAGTATATATATATATGTGCATAAGTATACCCACCTATACCTATGTGCATATATACGTAAGTATACCATTGTTAAGTAATGAAAAGTAAGTAAATAAAATGTAAGTGTAGGGATGTAAAGACTTAGAAAGTATGAATTAGGAAACGTAAGGATAATCGAATTAAATTAATGATGAGTTAGATTAATTATTCGATTGTATGAATATCATAGGATTTGATTTGTGAACACCGGAGGAACGTTGGGATACAAGTACAATGGTGAAAGGTATGATTTCTTCATGCCCTGTATCCTAATCTGGTTACCCCGATTTGTGTGCTTATTTGATCACCTAAATAAGATAAATGCATGAATCGGAATATATTGCACTTACCTGTGCTTGACTTATGTTGTTCTTAATATTTATTGTCTTGAGCATTAGTTTGTATAATTCATGAAATATATGAATGATGATGAATGGTATTTGAATCTTGTATTGTACTTAAGTATTGTATTGCATTTCGTATGAATGGGTATCGAGCAATGTATTTGTGTATGTGGCTTATATGAATGACTTCTGCTAATTCCTAACTACCTAACTCCTAACTTAAGTGAGTAAACTGGAATGAGTAGAAGTCCGATATAGTTTCGGCCACGCGTGAGGATGCGGAGTCACAAGAGGTTGGCTGCAATTCCTGACTCTTAAACTGGTCCGCGGCCCAAATCCCTTAAATGGGTAGCATCCCGGATTGGTGAGTCAAGTAAATCCCGGAGGTGGGACGGAGTAGTCCCCAGGGCCGGAGGTCCCGACGACTTAACATGAGTAAGAGTAAGAGTAAGTAAGTATGTATGAGTATGAGTATGAGTATGTATGCGTATGTATGGAGTAACGAGTAAAAGAGTAATCTCCACCCGATTAACCCGGGTGGACCAATGAAGCTAACAAGTATTGTATACTGTGTATGTAATGAGTATGTGCATTCGGAAGAAGGTAAGTATGTATTGGATGGTTATATTGTATTCCTTGTATGTCATGAAGTGGATGTATGTATGCCTTGCGTAAGTATTATTGTATTGTGTGTAAGAGCATGTATGCATGTATGTTTGTATGAAAATGAACTGTATGTATTCGACCAAGTGGTCAGCGTACCCTCACTAGTACGCGGGGTATGCGGTTATCATGCGCAGCGAAAGCTGACCCCCTAAGGGGAACGTTTTTAGTGTGCAGGTACCCGAAGCGAATATGGTCAAGGTAAGAGACCGGAGGCACACCCTTGTACTTAGAAAGTAAGTAGTGGTGAGGAATGGGTAGATGTAGACCCTTAGTGAGTATGTATGAACTTGGAAGAGATATTATAATTGTATAAGGATCCTAGTAGACTCGGTTAAGTATATTGTATTGTATGGATTATGGAGGAGTAAGTATTGAATGGAGCATTGTTGTATTTGATTGATGAATGGAGTATGTATTATAGATGTGTAGTACTCGGGATTCCGGTCCATCAGACCGATGCTGTATGTAGAAGTAGTAGTCTTGTTAGTCACGTGGGTGGCTAACGGCATTGTATCACCCACTGTATGTAAGTATGTATCCGCTGCGTGTATCTGATGTGTAAGGAGATTGGACGGTAATCATTTTGTATGAATGGTAGGGGTGTTACAAAAAGTGGTATCAGAGCGATACTTCGCTCTGATGACTGGAAATACCGAGCTTAGGAAATACCGAGTTAGGAATTAAAAGCTTAGGGCTAAGGGCTGAGTGTTAGCATTAGAGAGGTGCTAGTTAGGAACTACCGATGAGTACCGGATATCTACAACGCCAGACCCGCCCTCCACAAGCCCATTGTATAACTTGGGAAAGGACGCCAGAGAGAAGAAAAGTCTTCTCATACTCGGGGAAAACCCGATTTGGCAGTTGTGAAGCAATCACACGGTAAACAAGAACCGACACGTAGTAGATTCCAAGAACTGGAAGTCCCGGAGATAGATCCCGGTTGAACCACAACACCCGCACTTAATAGCGGTAGAATGAGCACTCCAACCACAAGGAGGCTGCAACTTACAACAGCATGGGGCGACGTGCTTAGCAGTCGCGAAACCTAGCTAGTCAACCAACAACAGGAAAAGAAGCACTAATCGTGCAACGAAATGGAAAAGGGAGCAGCAACGGAACCCGAGACACAAGTCTACGGGATAGTAATACTTGAATAATACCACCAACGGTATGCTAGCTGACTAAGGACGTAGTCGGAAGCGGTTAACTCCAAAACTATAATGCCATTAAAGTTGCAATACCTGGCCAATATAGCTCAGACCACTACAAGAACAACCATGAGATATAATCCGGTAGGACTACGAGAGTAGTACCCAAGCAAGCTAAGGCTCAATAACCACAATAGGTGTGTGGGAACGAGCAACAAGGAATAACACTAGACCAAATCAACGGGAGTCTCCAAGGATTGGAGGAGTACCCAGATCTACGACAGCCATGTCTAGACCACCAAGAAGCTACCTAAAGGATCGAGCATACCAATTGTAGATCAACAAGATCAAAGGAAGAGTCGACAAAACTACCAAATGCAAGCGGAAACCCTACCAAGATTGGTATAGGATTACCCAAAAACCACCAGTACCACGCACTTGCCACGGCAAGTGCAGTAAGGACAGAGATACGTAAGGAAACTCTAACACGTCACAAGTACATAGTAATGTGCTGTGACCGTAATGAAACAACTACAGGATCACACATCCTAACGACTAGAAGTATAGAACCTTGGAAAGGCCTAACGGCCCGACCACTGTACCTAGTACGTACCAGTCAGCGAGAAGCTAGACTTGGTCAAGACCTCAAACATGGCTATGCCATGAAGAACCTCTTTTAAAAACCGAACCAACATAATTACGGTGAGTATCACAGAATGATACAAGAGGAGTTGGCAACAGAATACTTCACCTAGGCGTGTGACGAACACTACGAGTGTACCCAATTACGGGATGTGGGACAACCGCACTCCGAAGGAGCTTGTGGGCCTGACATATAGTTGGGTAAGTGGTAACGTATCAACAAGGTACCCCATGTTCGTATACATGTAGTGTGCGACACACGGGAGGTAGTCAACCCCGTTCTACAGATCATGAGCGAATTCAAACCAGAACAGCTGGACACCTCAGACAATCAAGCATAAAGGAACTCAGAGAACCCATCTGAAAGTAAGGAATAAGAACTAGGAGCGCAAAGAGCGCAAACTAGTAAGTATAGACATTGGATATGTCTCAAGGACATCAAACAAACACGTGATAGCTGGGAAGTACACCCAGCCTAGACACGGTAAGGCAACCGCCTAACGTGAACACCGCGATACTCAATAAACGGGACAGAGATCCCAAGAACAATTACATGATTGCCACAAATATAATCCATCATCGGAAGGGATATTTAAACCTAGTCTCAAGCACTAGGAGCAAGTGTAAACAGTCTACCCAAGGATGGGAGACGTCATAACCCAAAGAGAATAACTCAAATACAACACCACAAGGCGGTATGGTGATAACATATCATAAACATTAGCCAGAGGTAACGGCATAATCTAACAACACCCAGGAGCAATCCTTGAGGGTGACTGGACTAACAACAGTCAAACGACGCGTCAAGACAAGAATACTGGAGCTGGAATGCATACTCGGTTAGAACACCGAAGGGATTTCACTTAACAGGAAATGCCCAAATTACTAAAAGGCACTAATTAACCCCATAATGCCTAAAGGACCTCCTATGAACGGAAGCGTGATGTCACGACTTGCCATGGAGCCCAATAATATCTCCAACCTATGAGGGTATACATGGAGTGGAAACATGTGTAAGCAGCTTGCAAGGAGCATAGCTCGCAGCAATAAGGCTCAGAAGCCGTAAACCAAATACGTTATACAACTTAAACGGTTGCAAAACCGGCACCATTGGTTAGCAAGACTTGCAAGAGATATTGTCTCATACGACAAGAAATCAACAACTGGACCATCAATTCAAACCCAACATCCTGAGTGGCTTGGAGTAATGGCCAACTCAGTGTCACTATTACTAGAGCATCAGTCTAGTATACAGTCGACAAGCTTTTAATTACCTTCATGCCTTCTGTAGCAATGGTAGCACAGAGGCATAAGAATCATGATGATGCCAACATTGGCTTAGTCCACACTTGGACACTACGAGAAACCCGAGGAAAAGTACCCCTCGTTAATCGAAGACCACCAAGGTGGTGAAGATGTAAACCCTTAGAGGACGCTTCCATCTACCATAACAACAAGCTTGTGCATGTAGTTATTGCCAAGAGACAATCGAACAAGAAAATAAGATCCACTACGCCTACAAGAGGCTTTGGACTATAAAAGCACAACGCTTAAAGAGCATAGGGACTCGAAGGAGTAAGCATACTCCATATGCACTCAAGCATATGGTGAACCGTTGTATAAACACCAACATGATAAACCTTGTCAGGAGACTTATGAGCGGAAGCAAACCTCTCAACAAGAACCTTCACTTACCAGTGATGAAATACCCTTCAATTGGGGAGCAGGACCAGAAAACCCCTAGAGTTCTTGGGATGTCCCGGTGATATGCATACAAGTGGAACTACACAGCTAGAGCCTATAACCAATGCTCAGCACTGGAAGACAATAATTGTCAAACAATCTATGTGAATACACATTGAACACCACGAATGACTAACGCTCAAGAGAGGTTATGACCCGATGAGT
The DNA here is from genome assembly GCA_023374045.1 of Limonium bicolor. Classification (NCBI taxonomy): domain Eukaryota; kingdom Viridiplantae; phylum Streptophyta; class Magnoliopsida; order Caryophyllales; family Plumbaginaceae; genus Limonium; species Limonium bicolor. The sequence continues at coordinate 400,096,951 of CM041776.1, read as the reverse complement.
TATCTCATCCTTGGTCAACCAAGATACTTGGTAAATTGTATCACAAATGATGACGGAATATGAGGTAAGCTAACCTACACATGAAACCTAAAGTGGAAGAACATCTTCACATTAGAATTATGATACTGCGGTATGCTACGACAACTGTCATATACACGAATATAGGAAACCCTCAGCGTATACACACCATAAGAAATGGTGCCAATGATAGTAACAGTGACTAAAGAGAAACTACCACAGTAACGGAGTCAGTAAAAACAATGTTGTACAATAAGTAAGAATACGGTGCGCAACAAGCGACCGCTATGAGGAAGTAGATAAGCAATGACACGGAGTATAAGTATGAGATGACACACATAAATATTCTTTCCTATCACATAAGTGACTTACTGTCAAGCGTTTACGCCTCTGCACTCTGTATGACTGAGTGTTTTGGCATTGCACTTGTTCAGCTAATGATCTAATGAGATGGCTAGGGATATGGAGAATGTAAACCGTAGTAAATCCTTCCTTTCACCACAAACATGGCATAAGCCAGTCAAGCAAGCTTAGCAACATACAGTGCGGCCTAAGGCCAAAGAAGCACGAAGAGGGTACAACACACTAGTAATCACAAGATGTGAATTCCATTGGAATATAAGGTGAAAGGAGATACAAGAAAGTCACTAGGACCGACGCACAAAAAATGCAAGGTCATACAAGTGAAGAACACTTGTACTGAACCAGAAGAACTGGTATAATTTAGAAGCTAGTGACAACAGAGGAAGCACTACAGTTAAGTGGTGACTTAACCTCGCCTGACAATAAGTCGGAGGAACTTAACGAATAATCGTGGAAGCACGAATAACATGTGCAATAGATTACCAGAGAGCTGGTTATAAATCTTAAACTCATTGAGTTCAAACACGGTAAAAGAATACCGCATTTGTTTAGTAAACCCTATTCCCATAATAGACGGATAAGAAGGCGATGTATACCACATCTAGGATAACAAGAAGGGTGAATAACCCGAGTTATCAGGGTCGCGCAGCAGAAGCTAGTGGGCCCTAGCTACCTATTGAGTGTAATAGAACAGATATTAATGCCTTGAAGCCGGTTAGGCTAGAACCGAATTAAATATGAGTTAAATAAACTCATATAGGAACTCTTGGTGCAAAGACTAAACCATTGGTATGGTTAAGACCCTGTTGACCAGAGCATATTATATAGTATACCGTAGTGAAGCTAAACACTTCAGTTTGCCCAAACTGATTAAACCAAAGTTTAATAATAATAACATATGGTAGATTACGTGGGCGTAATCCCTTTTAAGGGGGGTAGAGCGAAAACCGCTTAATGTAAGTTTTGTGAATAAACACATAAACCATAATGTGCATAGCACAAATGAGAACCAAATTGATGATTGATACTATGTTAAATAAACATAAGTACTCATTCATATTGTAATTATGGTAATTAGGCATTAGACATGCAAATACCATGGGATGGATATATCTATCTTGTAACACCAATGTAAGAGTATTAGTAAAAGAAAAGTAATGAGTAGTGGACGGAGCTCCACAAGTATTGTAACCTTTGAAGAAGTAGTACGAAACGAATGAGGATAGTAGATGAATGAAGTTTATGAGTAGTGGAATCGTAAGTAAATTATTTGAAGCAAATTGAAGACAACTAAATCTTATAAGTATGGTAACCCCTGGTTAGAATAATTGAAATGATGGAGAGTAATGGAGGGAAGTAATGAAGGTTGATGAAATGAGCATTTAGGTATTGAACCATGGAGTAAAGCATTCGGGAAGTAGAGTGAGGATGATTGATGGATCAATTCCATCCTTGGAGATGTATGAATTCGTATCACGACTAGAAAGAGTAAAAAGATAGAAAATGAAAACAATTAAATTATTTGTTTCGTTGAATCTGATGTGGGAAGTCGAACTTGATCCTGATCAGATCGAGGGAAACCGAACACAAATTGGGGTGGAAAGATAGTTCAACATTGATGCTGATCACATCGGGGTCGAATGATTCTCGAAGCTCCCCTCAAGTGGTCACTAGAATCACACACAGGAAAGAAGTAATGGATATAAATTGGAACTTGGAGTTGGATGCTTTAGAAAGATTTCTAATTAGCTGTTGGGAAGGATTTTCCTTAGACTGAGAATAAGGATTTGGCTAGAAGCTTACACCGGAGAAGATTGTAGTGTAGCATATTGTATTATTCCAAGGGCAGCGGGACATAGATGAGTCTTGTGTCTAGACAACCTGAGTGCCTGCGGGACTGTATGTGTATTGCATTGCTTTGGGGATAGCTTTGCATTGTATGTATGTATAAATTGGTAATGAGGAACCGGATGGTCGGTGGTAATGCGGATTGGAGTAATTATTGTGCATTAGTATGGCGTGGTATGGTATAGCATGTAGGAACCTTGAGTGACGGATTTGGGATTGGTAAGGAAGAAGAATGTATGGCTTTGGTATTAGACACGTAAGAATGAGTAAGCATTGTAAACCTATAACCTCGAACAACTTTGAGGACAAAGTTCTTAAGGGGGGTAGATTGAAATACCCCGAACTTAAATATAAGGATTAAAATTAATCTAATACATATTTAAGGGCCTAATGGTACCTAATTAATATTGGTAAGGAAAAATAAATCCAAAAGAAATAAAGAAACACTTAAAAGGCGAAAAACGCTAAGTAAGCGTTAAATAACCATAGGAGGTATGAGGCCTCGGTTAGTGTATTATATGGATTTTAAAGGTTTAATAAGACCTAAATAATATATGGGAACAACTTCCGAAGAAAACGGATCCAAAGAATGTATTAAAACACTAATAGAGCTTTAATGCACGTTTTTCGAGGTAACCGGGAAAACGTGTCTTTAAGCGGGTCAAATAGACTCGTAACAGTTTTGGTCAACTAAATAATCATTAATAAATATTAGTGAAGCTTTAGAGCCAATAAAATCAATAAAATGAGAAATTAGTAAAAACTGTCAAAAACGGGAAGTTGTGGGGTGGAAACATAAATAACCAAAACTTATGTGTCCACTTTGAAAATAAAAAGTAAAAGTGGTATGTGTGTGCTGTGTGTGTCCGATGGGGACTCCCCCTCTCACACACTCTCACACACTCACTCTCTTATTTACAAAACAACAAAACTAATAAAGTAAACTAACCTACTTTATTACCTTACTCACTCACACACTCTCTCTCCTACTCCCCATTCTCTTCTCTCACGTACACACACCCCTTCTCCTCTCTATTTCCTTCTTCTCCTTCTTCCCAGCGATGGCAATGGAGAATTGAAGAACCCCACTAAAAACCTCACTTCTCTCCTCTTGTTACTCCATCAAACATTCTCAAAAAATTATAAAAATACCACCGTTGTCTTCCTCTCATCAAGAGCAACGTTTCTATCTTTTCAAAATCCGAAAAGGAGAACTTTCATCTCCATGGGTATGGAGCATTTGGAGCTTCAAGACTACTACTAGAACCACCTTCTTCTCCTTATCATCTTGAGGTAAAAAGAAATTCGAAAATCCATTATTTCTAGCCCTTGTTTGCATTATAAGAAATTTCAGTTTTTGAACTCTTGGTTCCTTGTTGCTTCAGCCGATTTTGGCTCCTTCTTGGGCTAGGAATATTGTTCTCTTGCTAGACAAGAACTTCATCCATCCATTGGAAGGTAATACTCTTTCCTAAACCCTAAAACATTTAGATTCTAGGCTTAGAGTAAAAATGAATGCTAAATGGTTAGTGTGTATTGTTATGGGTTGTAGCACTTGGTGTGTGTGAACCTCATTGGGACCGAGAACAAAGGAGAAGAAAGGAAGAGAAGAAAAAGGAAAGAAAGAAAACTAGAAAGAACAAGGTAAAGTCTCTTACCTTGAGCTAGTTTGTATCTTGTAATGTAACAGTTTTTGGAGTAGTAAAAACGAGGAATGTATTGAGTAATGAGTAGTAAGTATGTGGTAGTATAATGAGTAATGATATTGAAACAGTTTTGAAGTTTTTAAATGGAGTTTAAAAACTTAAGAAAATATTGGGTAGTGAATGTGTATGTGCAGGAATTGTAATGTGTGTAGTGGAGTTGAATTGTGGGTATAGTGTATTGAATGAACAGGCATGTGAATGAGCAATTTGTGAGCTGAAATAATGTGTGGAGAATGTTAAAAATATAGGGGAGACTATGTCAAATTCTATCTAGGAATCTGAGGACTTAGATACATTTGGAACAAATTTTTGGAGAGTTTAAAATGAGTGGTTTTGTAGTTTGAAACAGATTTGGAAAGGAGTATGTTAAGGGAATGGAACTAGGATGCGAGTAATGTATATAAGATGCTAAGAGTAGCATTAGTTGAGAGAGTAATGAAGGATAGAAGTTTGAGTGAAATCTGTAGCAAGAGGTATTGGATTTCATTGGAGGAATTAGGAAGAATGAGAGTACAAGACTTAGTAAAATGAATGTCAGACTTGGGTATAGATGTGGTAATTGTTTGGAAATGTATTTGGAATGCTAATGATGGTATTGGTAGTAGGAGTATTGAGTGTAAGGAGTTGGAACAAAAATCTGTGGCGTTGAAGGATGAAAACTATTGTAAGTGTGGAAAGGAAATGAGGAAATTGTGTAAGTTGATTGATGGGTTTAGTAAGGAACATGGCGGATGAACTAAGGGGTATTAGGAGGTTTAATTAGTGTTAAAATGTGTAGGAAACAATGGGGAAGTAATGGGTAAAAGATAGAATTGAAAACAGAAATAAAAATGCAAATACTGGGCCGGACCGACCTTGGGACCGAACTTGCAAGGTCGGTCGAGCCCAGATTTACAAAGACGGGAAACCTTCTGGAATGGACCGAACTTGCGACCGGACTTGCAATTTCGGTCGGACCAGAAAAATTCTCCCGTCTGTAACTTACTGGGATGGACCAACCTTGCGACCGGACTTGCAAGGTCGGTCGACACAAAATTTTTCCGTCTTGTAAGCTACTGGAATGGACCGACCTTGCGACCGGACTTGCAAGGTCGGTCGGGCTAAAAATTTCATCAGGTAACTCACTGGAATGGACCGACCTTGGGACCGGACTTGCAAGGTCGGTCGGCCCTGTAATTTCCCAGCGTATTATCCTACTGACTTCGACCGACCTTGGGACCGACCCTGGGTAAGGTCGGTCGAGTCAAACAAAAAAAATAAGACTATAGATTAGTATATATATATGTGCATAAGTATACCCACCTATACCTATGTGCATATATACGTAAGTATACCATTGTTAAGTAATGAAAAGTAAGTAAATAAAATGTAAGTGTAGGGATGTAAAGACTTAGAAAGTATGAATTAGGAAACGTAAGGATAATCGAATTAAATTAATGATGAGTTAGATTAATTATTCGATTGTATGAATATCATAGGATTTGATTTGTGAACACCGGAGGAACGTTGGGATACAAGTACAATGGTGAAAGGTATGATTTCTTCATGCCCTGTATCCTAATCTGGTTACCCCGATTTGTGTGCTTATTTGATCACCTAAATAAGATAAATGCATGAATCGGACTATATTGCACTTACCTATGCTTGACTTATGTTGTTCTTGATATTTATTGTCTTGAGCACTAGTTTGTATAATTCATGAAAATATGAATGATGATGATGGTATTCGAATCTTGTATGTACTTAGTATTGTATTGCATTTCGTATGAAGGGTATCGAGCAATGTATTTGTGTATGTGGCTTGTATGAATGACTTCTGCTAATTCCTAACGACCTAACTCCTAACTTAAGTGAGTAAACTGGATGAGTAGAAGTCCGATATAGTTTCGGCCACGCGTGAGGATGCGGAGTCACAAGAGGTTGGCTGCAATTCCTGGACTCTTAAAACTGGTCCGCGGCCCAAATCCCTTAAATGGGTGCATCCCGGATTGGTGAGTCAAGTAAATCCCGGAGGTGGGACGGGTAGTCCCCAGGGCCGGAGGTCCCAACGACTTAACATGAGTAAGAGTAAAGAGTAAGTAAGTATGTATGAGTATGAGTATGAGTATGTATGCGTATGTATGGAGTAACGAGTAAAAGAGTAATCTCCACCGATTAACCGGTGGACCAATGAAGCTAACAAGTATTGTATACTGTGTATGTAATGAGTATTGTCATTCGGAAGAAGGTAAGTATGTTGGATGGTTATATTGTATTCCTTGTATGTCATGAAGTGGATGTATGTATGCTTGCGTAAGTATTATTGTATGTGGTGTAAGAGCATGTATGCATGTATGTTGTATGAAAAATGAACTGCATGTTATTCGACCAAGTGGTCGGCGTACCCTCACTGTACGCGGGTAGCGGTGTCATGCGCAGCGAAAGCTGACCCTAGGGGGAACGTTTTTAGTGTGCAGGTACCCGAAGCAAATATGGTCAAGGTAAAGAGGACCGGAGGCACACCCTTGTACTTAGAAAGTAAGTAGTGGGAGGAATGGGTAGATGTAGACCCTTAGTGAGTATGTAGAACTTGGAAGATATTATAATTGTATAAGGATCCTAGTAGCTCGGTTAAGATATTGTATTGTATGAATTATGGAGGAGTAAGTACTGAATGAAGCATTGTTGTATTTGATTGATGAATGGAGTATGTATTATAGATGTGTAGTACTCGGGATTCCGGTCCATCAGACTGATGTTGTATGTAGAAGTAGTAGCCTTGTTAGTCACGTGGGTGGCTAACGACATTGTATCACCCACTGTATGTAAGTATGTATCCGCTGCATGTATCTGATGTGTAAGGAGATTGGACGGTAATCATTTTGAATGAATGGTAGGGGTGTTACAGCTTTGGTTTCAGGAAGCAGATGTGCAGTTAATCTTAGCCATGCCTTTGGGGGAGATGGGTAGTAGCGATTGGTGGGCTTGGAGATACACGGTTGTTAGTTGATAAAAACATCAGATTCCAAGTTCCTCTAGGAACTTAGCTGGGCGGGCCATACTGAGAGTTAGGAAATGTTCTTGCTCCAAGGGTTGTTTTGGTTTACTAGGAAATTGGAATGCCATTATCCATGTAAGGGTTTTATTGCTCAGATATGAGACTTTGTGTCTACGAGTTGTGCTGTGTGAACCAGAGACTCTGATGCATGTTTTTACACTTGTGGTTATGCTATACCTTTTAGGGCATGCCTGTATCAGTTGGCAGGGCAGTCTCAACTATGATAATGCAATTATTGATTTACTGCTTCATGAATGCTTGCATTCTGAGTTTCATGTCGTACGCACTTTACTGAAGCATATTTGGAGTATATGGTTTGCTCGCAACCAGGTTTTCACTAGTAGAAAAAAGGCCTTTTTTGGCCCCCAATTTTCGGCAGTTTTAATATTTTGGCCGAAAAAGAGTGTCGGGTGAGGTCATTTTCGGCGGTTCCTATATAAACCGCCGAAAAACGTCTTTTTTTTAAAAAAAAACAACATTTTCGGCGGTTGTATATAGGAACCGCCGAAAAACAAGACTCATTTTCGGCAGTTCCTATATACAAGCGCCGAAAATGATGTTTTTTTAAAAAAAAACGTTTTTTCGGCGGTTCCTAGCCTTACAACCGCCGAAAAAAGTCCTTTCTAAATAACCCTAACCCGACGAATTTGTATCGCGTTTCTCCTCTCTTCTTCTTCACACAGAAAGCTCCCAACTCCAAAATCGCCCTGCCGTCGCCGCGCGTCGCCTCCTGTTTCCGGCCACCTTCCACAGCGTCTGACCGCCGTCGCCGTGCCCCGCCGCCTGCGCCACCGTCGAGCTACAACAGTCAATTTAGGTAGTTTTTGATTACGAATTTGAAGTTTCGAATTTATGTTAAACTGAGCCTTAATTGTTGTTTATGTGTATTTTGCTTGATTTATGTTATCTGGTGTGTAGTAGATTGATTGGTTTGATTGGAAATTCTAAATGGTGTAATTTTACAAAATAATGCATATGCCCGCAAAGTGTTCGATGAAATGGCTGAACCAATTTCAGTGATATTTTGTGCTTTTCTACCATTTTTTGTGTGAATTGTTGCCAAGTAAGCGTCATTGGTGATTTGTCGTGTGAATTAATATCAAAAATGTTGACTTATAGTTACTTAAGTTTATAATTTTATTTACAATAAGTTGTGATTATTGATTAAATATTGACAATGAATTAGATACTTCATAAGTTGGCGGTGTAGCTACACGCGACAATTCATCCTCACTTCTAACAAGTCACGGTTTAGCGACCTGAAACGAGTCCAAAAGGGGGAAAACACGTGAGTTGAGGGTTTGTTTTTGTTGATAATTAATTGTGATTTTTTACATAACTACAACTATTATCCTCACTTATTATTAATATGGTTCGTTACAGTTATACCCTTTGACACCATTTGTCGTTGTACTCCGTCATGTTACCTCCATCTGAGTTCCGTCTGCTCATCTTGTCGTTTCGATTCTGCTACTATTATCCTAGCCCAGTTGAGGTGAGGGTAGTTTTTTGTTGATTAATTGTACGTATTTTTTTATAACTACAACTATTATTCTAATTATTATGGTTCACAGTTACTCCTTGACACGTTTGTCGCCGTCCTCCGCCTGTTTCCTCCCTCCGAGTTTCGCCTACTCCACGTCCTTCCAAAAACAGGTTAGTTTTATTCTTCAACCTCGTTGAATTTCTGTTTATCATAATTGTTTGTAAAATTCGTTGATTTATATAATAGTTAGTTGCAGAATATTATATATATATTTAATATATTGTTGGTATATATATAATATATACATAAGATAATCAAGTAGTATATATCTATAATTAAATAATAGTAGTATATATATATATATACAGACTCGCCATGCAAGAACCATATCATTATATATCATTTCCAAAGATGTTTGTTATTGTTGTTTTCATATTTATTATTTTAAATATATTTAATTATTATCATTATCAATATTTTTGTAGTTATTTTTAGCTTTAACTTTCATTTGGAGTTTGTAGAATGGACCGTGAATGGATGTACGGTCAGCGAGGGAATTATTTTGAATCAATGAATTTTGCAAAGCAGCTCTCGATCATCAGAAAAGGATGAACGAGACACACATTCCCTGTGCACAATGTGAACTTCGCAATAAGTTTCCTAACCTACATACAATCAGATTTCATCTATCAAGGCGTGGATTTATGCCGAACTATAAGATATGGTTTTTGCATGGCGAGTCATTAGAAGCCAGTAGCAGGGTGCAAACTTCCACTCAACCGAACAGTGAACCAGAAATGGTTACGGACGATACTACATTTCCTGATAATACGTGTGATCTGAGTGACACTGATATCAACGACGACAGTGATAAGATTGAACAACTGGACTCTATGCTGCAAGATGTTGAAGATAATTTCACAGACAAACCGGCTGAATATCAAAGATTACTTGATGCATCACGTTCCCCTTTGTTTCCCGGATGCACCAAATAACAAAGTTGACATCCGTGCTGCATTTGTTCAATCTTAAAGCAAGATTTGGCTTGAGTGATAAGAGTTTTACGGCAATACTAGAACTATTCCACGACATGCTACCAGATGATAACAATCTTCCTACTTCCACTTATGATGCAAAAAAGTTGATGTGTCCTATGGGTGTGGAGTACGAAAAGATACACGCATGTCCAAACAGTTGTGTATTATACAGAGGAGAGAATAAACATTTGAATGAGTGTCCAAAATGTCATTTGTCACGCTATAAACAGAAGGACGGTCAAACATCCAATTCTAAGAAAATAAGTCCTCCAGCAAAAGTCATTTGGTATTTACCCATAATACCAAGATTCAAACGACTTTTTGCAATGTCAGAGATGCCCAAAATTTAAGATGGCACGCAGAAGGAAGAAAAAATGATGATAAGCTGAGACATCCAGCTGATTCACCACAATGGAGGACAATCGACAGAAGATTTCAAGATTTTGCCAGTGACAGTCGAAATTTGAGACTCGGGTTATGTACGGATGGGATGAATCCTTATGGCAGTCTAAGTAGTCAGCACAGCACTTGGCCTGTTCTATTGGTGATCTACAATCTTCCCTCGTGGCTGTGTATGAAGCGGAAATACATAATGTTATCATTGTTGATTTCTGGACCTAAACAACCAGGACATAACATCGATGTATACCTTGCACCGCTGATTGATGATTTGAAATTGCTATGGAATCAGGGGACAGTGGTTTATGACAGTTATGCCAGACAAAACTTTACACTTCGTGCCATGCTTTTTTGCACAGTGAATGACTTTCCAGCGTACGGGAACTTATCTGGATACACAGTAAAAGGCACATTTGCTTGCCCAATATGTGAGGACGACACTTGTTCTGATCGTCTACAGTTTTGTGGAAAAAACGTCTACATGTGTCATCGTAGATTATTGCCATCAGCTCACCCGTACCGTAAAAAGAGGAAGTTATTCAACGGAAAGACTGAGTCACGTGTTGCTCGTATACCTCTGAGTTCTGAAGAGATTTATCAAAGGTGAAAGACATTGACAATGTTTTCGGTGTTCCGTCCAAGTCTACCCAAAAAAACATCTGGAAAAAATGTTCAATATTTTGGGAACTTCCGTATTGGAAACATTTATCTGTTAGGCATTGTCTTGATTTCATGCATATTGTCAAAAATGTTGGTGAGGCTGTTGTTGGGACTTTGCTTAACATACCTGGGAAAACAAAAGACGGAATAAAGGTTCGAAAAGACATGCAAGCTATGGGCATACGTGAGGAGTTGCATCCCCAAGAAAGAGGCAAACGAACATTTTTACCTCCAGCATGTTACACTTTGTCTAAGAATGAGAAGAACAGCTTTTGTAAATGTCTTCATTCCCTTAAGGTTCCTACGGGTTACTCATCTAACTGGAAAAGTCTTGTGTCAATGAAGGACTTGAAGTTGATCGGGTTGAAGTCTCATGATTATCACATTCTGATGTTGCATCTACTTCCTGTTGCCATTCGGGGTATATTGCCGAAAGATGTGCGGAATGCAATTACAAGACTATGTTTCTTTTTAAATGCAGTGTGCAATAAAGTCGTGGATGTTGATACACTAGACAGTCTGCAACGCGATGTTGTTGTTACGATGTGTCAACTTGAAATGTATTTTCCACCCTCGTTTTTTGACATCATGGTCCACTTGGTTGTTCACATTGTAAGAGAAATCAAATTATGTGGTCCTATATATTTAAGATACATGTATCCATTTGAGAGATACATGGGAATCTTGAAGGGAAGGATGAAGAATAGATATCGACCTGAAGGGAGTATCATAGAAAGGACAATAACCGAAGAAGTGACAGAATTTTGTACTGAATACTTGAAGGGAGCTGTAGCTATTGGAGTGCCACAACCGAGACACATAGGAGGGACAGAAGGTCAAGGTGTTATTGGAAAAAAAATTGTGGCAATTGATTCATCCTCAATGGAGTCTGCACATCTATTCGTTTTACATCACCTTGAGATTATTGAGCCATTTTTTGAGAAACACATGACTGCACTAAGAGCTCAATATCCTGGGAGGAATATTATTTGGTTGGTAAAGGAGCAAAACAAGACCTTCTGTTCATGGTTTAGAGATCATGTCATGAAGATTGCATCACTAGAGCCTGATAATGTAAGTGAAGAGCTCCGTTGGTTAGCCTTGGGACCTGGTTCCACTTGTATATCTTATGAAGGGTATGACATCAATGGGTTCACCTACTGGACAAAACGGCAAGATGATAGATGTTTAAACCAGAATAGCGGGGTTAAAGTAGAAGCAACAACAACTGAGTATACCAGAGGTGATCCAGCTTCAACGATTTCAACGTCGAGGTTGTATTATGGATTCATTGCAGATATTTGGGAGCTTGATTATCAGTTTCAAAAGTTTGTTATTTTTAAATGCAAATGGGTGGATAATAGAAACGATTATCGGGTTCACGATGGGTTTAACTTGGTTGATTTATCACGCCTTGGTCATACACAAGATCCGTTCATATTTCCCAAGGATTGTGAACAAGTATTTTACATAGAAGATCCCATCGATTCCAGGTGGTCAGTTGTATTACCAGGGAAAAGATTTGTCAACATTAATGCTGATCAAGATGTTGATGATGATGAATTAATGTTCGATGAGACACCACCTTTTTCTACCAGTATTCCTGTCACAGATTGTTGATGTTCCAGACGATGTAGTGTATACTAGGTCTGATCACGATGAGGGTTTATGGGTTGAAAACCATAAATGATGTGTTCAGTTGTTAGGTAATTAAAAATATATTTTATTGTTTGTTTGTTCATTAAATAATTTGTTGGAATAATAACGATGTCTTATTATGTATTGATTACATTATTTGTTGTGGTGTTATTGATATACGGTTGTTTATCTTTGCAGATAGTTAAATGGATGATATGGATGACCCGGTCGGCGAGCTTTTGACAGAGGCATCCCGACCAAAGAAGAAGAAAACACGTGGAGGGAAAGGTCACAAGTCACAGGCCCGAGCTGATGAGGGGGGTAATGGCGGGGATGAGATTACTCCAGCCTCTGTGCCAGCTGAGGACACAGAGGCTGGACCTTCTGGATCACAAATCCAGCTTCCTAGGACCGTAAAACCTCGAGGTCCGACGAAAGCTCTCAGATCAAAAAAGATTGAATCAAAGCCGTTACAGTTTAATGCGTATCTACAGCCGATTGGGGAATGGGCTACAGACTTCACTACAGAGCTAGGCATCATTGTGCGAGAGTATTGTGATATTACTCTCACCTGGCCTCAAGTTGATGAAGGACTAAAGAGACAGATGTTTGAGATCGTACAGGTAAATAAACATATAAAGTATTATTTTTGTATAATTTGTAGGTATCCATCACTAACATTTGTTTCATTTATGGTAATATGCAGAAACGATATCAAATACCAGCAGAAATGAGTACTACTCCATGGTCAAATCAATGATGCGCAAGAAATTTGCAGATCATAAGCATGATCTGGTTAAGTGGTTTATCACCAAGAAGCTTAAGAGGCCGGACGGCGACACACGCCAACCTGGGAGATTTACACACCAATAACCAAAGAGAAGTGGCAGGAGTTCTATGATAAGAAGATGGAGACAAAGGTATGTATTAACTATTAAATAATTAATTATTATATAAATATATATTTTTGAGGTACTTATATTTACATATGTATATATTTGGTCATTAATTGTGTGTTTATTTGATAACAGGAGTACCGCGAAGCCCAATCCGCGAATGCGAAGAAGAATGAATATCATCACGTGTTGGGTGCGAAAGGGGTTAATAGAAGAGTGCCTGAATGGGTGGCAGAAGGAGAGTTGCCATCAGATATGAGCACTCTTGATGAGCACCAGCTACGGGGTACGTTTTGGAAGCTTTCACGTACTAAGAAAGACCCGAAAACTGGAGAGCGTTTATATCCCTTCGAGAAGACGAAGGAAATTGTTGATAAGATGGTAAGTACTTTTCTTTACTTTCAAATTTTTTGACAAATTTATTTTTATCATCTTAAAAATTATAATTAACTGCTTTCTACATTTAATTATAAAGGATGAGCTGAATGAACAAGTTACCCAAGGGACTTGGGTACCTGATCGACATGATGACCAGTTGTCTCGTGCACTTGGAAAGAAAGATCATCCAGGCCGAGCTGTGGGTTAGGGGGTGTTAACATAGGGATAAGAAAACTTTTTGGTAACCCCGGGTCAAGGAAAGGGAGTACTCAAGGACAAACAATTTCTTACGAGCAGCACATGCGTGCCATTAATGAAATGAGAGAGCAGTGGAAGAAGGAGGTCTTTGATGAAATACGTCAAGCAGTCATGCATCCCAGCCATATGTTCCTCCAAGATATTCTGACCCTACTCCTGCTGGAGTGTACACAAGTGTGGATTCCAATGACCAGTATCCTTACGCTTATGTACAGGTAATTTTTTATACCTTTAACTGTTTATTAGTTGTCATATCTTTTATTACATATTTTTAGTTCAACATCTACTACTGATGAAATTGTAGGACCCGTGGAACTGTAACCTCCTGCTTCCATACAACAATGAAGAATATGTGTCGCGGAAGGAAGGGTGTACCAATCAGGCCCTAATGACGTGACCCATGGAATACCACTGAAGCCGTATCACGGGAGAGTCTCTGTGGACGAACCGATTTATACGGTTCCTGATCTACCACTCCCTGTACCTACGGAGGAGTACAGCACAGTTCGGTCTGCAAAGGGTGCATTCGTTCAGTGGCCCATTCGTCTGATTCGGAAGTGTGTGAAGGTATGTCTAATACTAACCACTAGTGTAGTTATTATTGTTCATTACATGAATATAGTATGTGTGGATGCTCAGTTCATGACTAGTATTGATTGTCGGTTGTAAATAGGCATTAAGAAAGAAATCTACATCTCCTGAAAAAGAAGTCAAAGATTGGATCCTCTGAATACAGAGCATCCACCAATGTTGTGGAAAGAGAAAATTTGGTGGACGATTCCGTATATGCACGCTTGGGGCCAAACATGAAATGCTTGCATGATCTAATCCGTGACTTCCCAGATGGCAGAAATTCTATCCTACTTAGTTTGGAAGACGATCTTCTTCACTACGGACGAACTATAGAAATCCAAATGTGGACGACTGATGTTAGGGACATCTACGATTTGATTGGGTGCCTGTTGCAGTGATGCATTCATTTATTCTGTAAGTATTAGTTTTGTTTTATAATTAAGTTATAAATTGTTCTGAAGCAATGTTTATTAATTTTATGTCTTTTTATTTATGAACAGGTTTTTGAATGACAAAATGCAATCTTTTGGCCTTACCAAGTATGGATTTTGTGTCCTGAAAGAGCATCATTCACTGCTCTGAAGTGCGATACAGAAGCGTGTAAGGTGTACATACAGCGTGCGTTGACTAACAGCATCAGAGCGAGGAAGAAATATGTTATGCTACCTTATCATCAAAGTATTTACTTCTGTTTATCATTTTAATTTGAATAACTGTTGTAGTTATCTGTGCACACATGCATTATAATGACATGTGAGTGTTTTGGTATTACACAGTGGCCATTGGGTTTTACTGGTGTTGTGTCTGGATCGTTCGCGGATACTATTTCTTGATCCGTTGCAAACCGGAAATCCAAGAGAATCAAGATAAAGCCACACCTTAGCGTGTAAGTACATTATGAAGCAATTCTTTATGCATTTCAACTCCTTTAATTTAATTTTATTATGAATGGATATCCTAATTTAATTAATGTATGTTGATGATAATAATTATGCAGTGTGTATCAAGGTGTTATGCTTTCAGAGCTTAGTATAAGGTCAAAAAATAACGTCCAATGGACTTCAGTGAAGGTGAATGCATCATCATTTACATGTTTATTATTGATTGGTTGTAATCACAAATAAATGTCTTATATAATTAGTTCTGTTCTTCCTGTGTTTAAGTGTTCACGTCAACCCGGAGGTTCAGAGTGTGGGTATTATGTCATGAGGTATATGCATGACATAGTCACCCTATTTGGTGAGATGGATGATCTGTTAGAAAAGGTATATCGAAGTTATATTTATTTTTCAATTACTAATATAATTGTTTGATGATTAACCAATTTTGTCTTGTTTTGTTTTTCAAAGGTTTTTCCTAGTGTTGGAGAATATAACGCAGAAACCATCAACGGGATGCTAGAGGATTGGGCGGATTTTGTCTCCATGACTTTGGTTTGATTTTTGCTTTTTGTTCTCGAATTGTTATTTAGAACTTTCGTTAGACTTTTATGGTTAGATAGATTGTAAAAAATGACCACTATGAGTATTAGTGAACATTTGATCAATTGTGTATGTATATGGTCATTTGTGACTATGTGAATTGTGGTGTATGGTCATTTGTGACCATTTTAAATGTGGTGTGTATGGTCATTTGTAAGCCGTGTCATTATTTTTGGGATTTTTTTGACAATTTACTTACAAAGAGTGATGAGATCCTCTACCATGTGATGTAGAGAGATATGTGGACATTTGGATGCATATTAACAGGTTTTGTGACATATGGGATTGTAAACGAAAACGAGAAAAACCAAAAAAAAAATGGAGGATTTTCGGCGGTTCCAAGTAGAAACCGCCGAAAATAAAAAAACTTGCTTATTTTCGGCGGTTTCTACTGGAACCGCCGAAAATCATCCAATTTTTCACGTTAATTTTGCCTCTGAAATAGGTCTTTTTCGGCGGTTTTTGCCTTAGGAACCGCCGAAAATAGTTGCTTTTTTCGGCGGTTGAAACCGCCGAAAATATGGGAAGACCCTTTTTCGGCGGTAGCATTTTCAGCGGTTGTAAACCGCCGAAAAAGGCATAAAAAAACCGCCGAAAAAGACCCTTTTTGCACTAGTGAAAATCCTAATTTACCTCAGATAGATAAAAACGGTTTATCTAAATATCTGAAATAGTCTCTTGATTTTTAGGCATTTTGTTATGCCTTCTGTTATGCCTCTGACGTTTCAAGAAATAGTGTATCTGTGTTGGTGCTTTAGTCTCTATTCTAGACTGAGTTCGCTGATCAAAATCATGCACTAACACTCTAGTTAATCATGATAAGGTTGTTGGTCGTCTAATGGTGTTCTTTTGTGGCGAATTTCCTTGATAATGTTTGGTATAATATTAGATTAATGGGTGATTAAGTGAGGTGTGGTGTCTACTTCCATATGTTATTTTTGTAATCAAGTTGGTTGATTTGTTCATAATGTGCCTGTTATGAAAATTTTAATGGGTGATTAAGTGAGGCCAGTTGACCAAGACTCGTCCGCCAATTCGTTCGGATTTTTTCACTGTGTAAGTTCACCGCTTACAGATGATCACCTGCTTCAGATCTATACTTATCTATATCCCGCGTGCTAGCTCTTCCTCCATCGTCCGCTGCTGGAATTTGCTCAGAGTCCGACTTTCATTTGTCGTCTCGTTATTTTGCTTACGAAAAATAATACAGTAGCGCATCTGATCTGTTAAAATCCTGGATCTGCACTGAATTTTGAGGGGAAGATCGATGGAGGTGTAGCTAAGCTAGTGGGTTTCATTCGTCAAGTAATCCTCGCCGCACACTTACTGTTTGTGAAAATGACTGAATGAGGGTCTTGTTTTGCTTTCGTCGAAGTACTATCTGCTGTGCTCTTTCCAAATCTCTGTTGCCACTACTCTCCCAAAAATCTGCACCACCATTCTTCTCATGTCCACCGATGTGCTCAGCATCTGAATTTTGATGCTCTCTACTGAATCTTCATCACCACCGCGAATCTCCACAATATCGCCTCCAATCGCCTCCAATTTGAGAGGAATGGCCACAACCACAAGCATCACATGGTGTCTCTGCTGCATTTTGACCCAAGTGGAAACAGCATGTGCAAGATACCTCCACTGATCTAGGAGCAGAATTTCTCCTTATCCGTGAATCCTCCTCTTTTCTCAAAATGGGTCTGCCTACGCCAACACCTGAAAGTACACTGTTTGTCGATAATCTTCACGAAAATCTAAGTATCAATCTGTTGTGGAATCTTTTTCATCCTTTCGGGAATATATGTCATATTCGAATAGCAAGAAAGAAAAGAGTCGATTTTAAATCGACGCTTTGCATTTGTTGAGTTCCACTTCCAAAGAGATGCAAAGAAAGCTATGAGTTATCTCCATGGTCGACCCATTGAAGGCCATAGGATTATTGATGAGCAGGCCATCCCTTGGAAACCAAAAAATCGACGCTCTACTTCTGCTGCTTCGTCTGCCTCCTCTTCACACAGAGAGAATGTTTCTCCAACCCAGAAAATTGCTCAAGAGATTGAGAGTCCTTTGGTTGCTCATGATTCTCAGGTTATGACACGCTCTGTTTGTTTAAAAGTTTCAAATATGATGGCCTCTAAGCTGGAGAGAAGCATTGTGTTTCAATCTGGAAGTCATCTCCATTCTGAACAACTTAAGATTAAGCTTAATAAATGGGTGCATGTGGACGAAATCATCCCCCTCTCTGGTGATAAGGTGGTTGTTGTTCTGCATTATGTTGAAGACTGTATTAAACTCCTGGAGAAGAAAGCTCATTGGAAAATTAAGGCTTGGGAGCCCTTTGACCAACCGAACACTAGACTAGCGGATATCATAATCAGAGGAATTCCATTGATGGCATGGTCTACAGAGAATATCATCTCCATTGCCCAACACCTAGGAAAAGTGATTGCCATTAAGGGAGACAAAGAAGCAAGTGCTCTAGGCTACTCCGAGGCGATAGTTAGGATTGAAACCAATCAATTCACATTGATTAATGAAAATTTCACTGTTCTTACGAATAACATCCCTATAACTGTGGGTGTTAGTGAAATCAACAATCTCCAAGTTTTTTCTTCCTTGTCTCCAACTCTGTCTATGGAGCATGTGACAGGCCAGGACAACAAGATAGTTGATGAGGTGGGAATTTCAAGATCAAGTTCCCCATCCAGGAGTGTCGATTGTACCAATAAGGATACTAACGATTCTCAGACAGATCATGAGAGCTCTGATGCACTGCGTTGTCTTGGAACTCTGCGTCTGCTTGAATACGGTTTTCCTGAAGATGGTCCCAATAATCAGGTGGATTCACTTAATTGTCTGACATCTCTCCATATCAAACCCTATAGGACCAACTTGCTCTATCTGCCCATCTTGCATCTGAGAACATTGACGATGCTCCTGGTGGTGTGTGTGATGTTTCTCATGAAGCTCACTCAGTCATAGGGTCGGATTCTCACATTGAATTAGTCAACTCTGAACCTAATGAAGCGATTGACACAGTCCATGTGGGCAGTAGTACATCAGACCATCCCACCATGATTCCATTGCCACATGAAATACCTGACTCTATGCGAACTTATTATGATATCGGTGCTAACTTAATTGAGAAAGACACGGCCGATAAAATTGCCAACAAAGAGGTAGTTGCTTGTCTTGGTTTTGGTAAGCGTCTAAAGGTGCATATTCCGAACCCCTTATTATCTATTGAGAACCTTTCAAAATCTCTCGAAGGCCCGAGAATAAGTGCAAGGATTGAAGGAAAAAAGAAAAATAAAGAAAATCGCCCAGAGATCTCGATATCTAGTCTCTCTGATAGTCTCTCATTAGAGTTCTAATCTCCCTCTCACTTTGATCCATGTTTTACTTATTGACTCTTTCTCTCGCGTGTTTGTGTTATTATTCTATTTTTTATTGTTTTTGTTATTCCTGTGTCTCTGTAACTTGGCAAGTGCTTCTTCTTGAAGCGTACTTTGCCACAAACTGCCATTGGCAGTAAACTATAAAAAAAAACAAGGAATGGTTTGCAAAATTATATGTCAAGTGCACCTAATTGAAGTAATTTAGGAAACTGTTGTTTCACCCTAAATTTAGTGACTAATGTTGAAATGTAATAAACAGGGCTTTAACTAGCACACATCTTAATGATTGGAGAGACAATTAATTAACTACATGTAAATAAAACCCTGGATTATGACAATAGGAGAGAAATGCAAATAAGATGGTTGTTTTACCCAACTTCGCCCCGAACTTGTTTATGTTCCCAAAGTTTTGAAAACTCAAATTCATTTATTGCAAAAAATAGCCATAAATGCAATACAATATCAATCTAAAGCATTCAATATGCTCAAAGAGAGAAAACGACATATACTAAATGAAAAAAGTCATACAAAGCAAGTTAGGGAGTTGGGTCAAACCCGCATCAAAGTACAAATTTTAGTATACTCGTTTGTTAGGAGAAAAGAGTCAAAAGAAGAATATATCCATTGAAATGCGGGAAGATGAGCTTGAATGGGGTGAAATATTCTACTCTTCACTTCTTTCTCCTTAAGCGCTTCAAAACTATATGTTTTTCTATTGTGGGTGACTGACTAAAAGCCGTGAGACCAAACACTACAGGATGCTTTTTATAGCATATTGGTCACCTCATGAAGAGGAAGAAGGTGGTCATGTGCTTGGTTCCCGAAAAAATTAGTGGTCGATTGACCAATGTAGCGCGATCGGTTGGGTTGGCTGAAATTTGAGTTTGCAGGGGAGGCCATGACCAAACTACCTGGGTTGTTCTTCTTTTGAGAGTTTGTGCCACTTAACAACCTAGGGGGGGGGGGGGGGGAGGTCGACCGCGGGTCGGTCACCTTTTGAGAGTTAGGATAAGATTGACCCACCTAGGCGGTCGCCTGAGTAGGTCGGGTGTCAAAGTGTTTTCTAGAGCTGACCAACCCACCTGGCACAGTCAAAGTTAGGTGGTAGTCTTTTGAATCATTATGGTATAGTTGACCAATGCCAAACTCTTCATTGGTGAATTGTACCTTACAAAAACCTTTAATTGCCCTTGACTTACTTCTTGTGGCTTGATTCTTGACCATTATATCTTATTTAATCCTTTATTGATACTTTAATCAGCTTTTCCTAAACTGAAATCAAAATTTGTACGTTGTCACCAATCTAGTAATAAAGTGGGACTAAGAAAAATAAAGATAAACAAAAAACTTCTTCAAATGTATATTTTCGTCACTTATCAGCATGCTAATCGTGTGGTTTATCATGTTGTAGTTTACTTACATATACTTGGGATGATGCATGAGGCACTATTGTGATGTGGTGCAGCGGAAGCGATTGTCATGTGTTGCAGCGTCATTTTTATTTTGTAAAGATGTTGGATCATGGTGTCGTGTAATATATAGTAGAATTATGCTTGTGCCTTGTTGTCGGTGTACACTTATTATGGTAGTTCGTTATAATTGGTGTGTCGATTAGTCCAGGGGGTTTTTTTTTAGGAAATCTATAAGGGGATAAGAATGATTTTGTTTTCGGTTGTTTGTTTAGGTAATTTTTATCAATTTCTAGAAAGAATTATAGTAATGTCTCTATCATGATTTCCCATCTTCTACCAGGGAATAGAATTTCTTTTTCCTAGTACTCTTGAGTGGTAATTGGTGATCACTAAGCGATGACCGACAACCATTGATCGATGCCCCATAAATGTTGTGGCTATTGACTGCTTACTGCTAATGATTCAATTATTTTCCCTTGCACGGACGTATAGCCATGAAAATCAAAGGAATGTTTTTTTTTATTCCCCTCCATCCCCTTTATTGACTTCGTTTACTTTTCTCAGCATAAAACAAACATCCCCTTAATTTTAATTGCAATCAATCTTGGCTACAAGCATATGTAATTATCTTTGTCTACATTTAAATTGTACAGCTTGTATAGTGTAAAAGTATAGGTTTTATAAGTTTATTGTATAGTTTAAGAAGTTAGTATGTACATCTAGTAGAATTGTAGTTATATCAGAATTCAATGTGTAACTTTACATATACATCCATATAGTTTTTATTTACCAACTGTACACATTTTATTGAACAAATGTACACATGTGTAGCCATCTGTACTTACATTTAGATATAGTCAATAAATTACTTTTCTATTGATATTATATTAATGGTTGAAAAGGCAAAGTTATGTTTAATGATTGAGTATGCTTTAAGTAGATAATGGATCAAGTGCTCAATTAGTTTTAAAGAGTAGCCATTGACAAACGTTAACCTACACTTTTTCTAGGTTCCTTCCTTCAAGTGCTACAACTTATAAGGAAATAATTTTTTAATCATTCAAATAAAAAGTAACTACTCTTTAAACAAAGTAAAAAAGGAAGGAAGATTTTTAAGGTTACAGTCACTACACGACCTAGATGTAAGCTATGAAAGCACTGCCCTTCTTTCTCTGAACATGACAAAGAAACGATCAAAGAGTATAAGCTAGGCTTTGATAGTTCTAGTTTTTACTTTTTCCTCTTTTTCAAATTTCGCCGAAAAGTAGCTTCATTAAGCAACCGATAAGTGAAACAAAAGTAACTGAGTGGAAGATAGTAGTGATCAGGCCATGCCTTAAACTTTAAATAGCAATATCTGAGCACAATAAATGAATTAATAATCCTTTTTGATGTTTGAAACGAAAAGCATTGCTGGAAGGTATCAGGAATGGAAAGAAATACTATAGTACATCAGGCCATGCCTTTAAAACGAATATAGAGCAGCAATATATGAATACTATTTATGTCGTTCTGCATTTGAACTTGCATTAAGAAGCTGAATGAGAAATAATAAGCTGAATAGAGGAAATAGAATCAATAATGACGATGAACTTCTTGTACTAAATCCCTCAACAAGGCTACGAGGATACAGTAATGGCTACATCATGATTTTTACTTCGTTTTTTTACAACTGTAGCCAGTGTGGTAGTCTACGTTTTTTACGTGGTGAGACGTTTTGTTTTGTTTTTTTATTTTTTTTTCTTATTTATCATAAAAACTTTAAATTGTTATAACTTTTAATATATAAGTCCAAAATGAAAATAAATTATATCATTGTTCATCTAAATTCGAGCTCTTCAAAACAAAACCAGTCATGGATATGTTTTGACAACTTTTTAAAAAAATTATTTTTATATGTATAATGCCCAAACGTTAAAAAATTGTACGGATGATCATACAAACTTGTACAAATGTTCATTAAAACATGTACATCCACACGTAAAACGTGTACATCATCGCATTAACTCGATAGGTTTTTAGGGTTTGTGGTAGCGGGTTTAGGGTCTATCCTAGGGTGGGTTTTTGGGTGTTTTGGGGGATAGGGTAATCTATTTGTAATTTGTTTCGTATTTTATATTGTAGCAACTAACTCGACAGGTTTTTAGGGTTTGTGGTAGCGGGTTTAGGGTCGTTAGACCCTAAACCCGCCACTGCAAACCCTAAAAATGTCTTCGACGTTTTTAGCTATCCTAGGGGTGGTTTTGGGGTGTTTTTGGGAGGTAGGGTAATCTATTTGGAAACCGTTATACTTTACATTATAGCAACTAACTCGACAGGTTTTTAGGATTTGTGGTCACGGACCCTCCACTACAAACCCAAAAAATGCCTTCAACGTTTTTTAGCTTTCTAGGGTGGGTTTTAGGGTGTGTGGGGTTAGGGTAATCTATTTGGAAGTTTTTATATACTTTAATGTGAGAATGTACATATTTTAATGTGAGAATGTACATGTTTTAATGTGATGATGTACATGTTCAAATGTGAGAATGTACATGTTCATTATGAGAATGTATATGTTTTCATGAACATCTGTACATGTTTGTATGACCGTCTGTACAAGTGTTCTTGCTTATATGTACAGGTTTTAATCTAAGGATGTACATATTTAATGATTGTATAGGTTTATATGACTAATATGTTTTTAATGTACATGTTTACGTCAGGATGTACATGTTTTAGTGAACATTTGTACAGGTTTGTATGACTATCTGTACAAGTTTTCCTTTACGTTCTGTGCTCCGTACATGTAATAATAAATTTTTTAAAGTTGTCAAAATATATCCATGACTGATCTTGTTTTGAAGAGCTTGAATTTAGGTGAATAATGGTATAATTTTTTTCATTATGGACTTATATATTAAAAGTTATAATAATTTAAAAATCTTGTAAATGAAAAGAAAAAAATCTTAAAATAAAAGAAAAAAGAAATGTAGGCGATGGACGCTTAAAAAAAAAAAACGCGGACGGAGGACTGTAGCCAAGGTGGCTACAGTGACTTGTAGCCAAGACGCACTGAAAATAAATTGAGGGATTTGCGGCGGAAGTTCTTCTTTTTACGATTAATATAAGCCAGCCAACTGTATCGCAACATATATTTGGTAGTAGCACATTAGATTTGTTTTGTCTCCACATGTATTTACGTGTCTTATTTACATATATGTGGGTATGGCCCCACAAACACACAACACAACAATCAAAGCACTAGCGCATCACATGTTGACTTGTTTCACAAATCTTGTATATCATCCCAATCCCACGTACACACAACTTTCTAACTTCTTCCCAATCAAGCTAGTTTTAAACAGTAATTTTGTTGATCGCTTGTATGTTTGGATTACATTATTGTATGATTAATTCGAGTATGTATTGTCATTTGTCAATCGCGAACCCATGACACCAATACAGATTGTTCTTTTTTTTTAAAAAATAACCAATACAGCTTGTTAAATGTACCGTGCACATCTTTGTGTCTTATCTTCATACTGTTACTTTCTAAATCAGGAAATCCTATCGTCATATATATGTATCTTCATCAATGGTTGATCAAATCAGCCGTTTCAGGTCATAAGAAAAAATATCAAGGGTTTCATGTTCAAGCAGTTAGGATTAATGTTGAATTTGTGAAGTACCATAATTAATATAATGGAAGTATTTTTTCATGATGATTACACTCCTCCGATCATAACTATAACACAAACAAAAACAATTCTCAAATTCACAGACAAAGTCTTAAGTGCTGGCATGCTTATCATTAGCAAACGATGTCTCATGAGCTATTGCAGAGTAGGATCGATAAGCCAAGAGCATCAAACCTAAAATATAAAACAAAGAGAGAGACAGAAGCAGACATCTAAAAACTCCTAAACTCTTATTAGAAAGAAAACAAAGCGCTAAAATGTGTGACAGACAACCGGTGCATGTAACTTTCTTTGGAAGTTTTTTGGCTGCTCATACCATCATCATGATTATCGTGAATCACAACAAAAATCGGTGAAATGATCCTCTACTCGTCTTCCTAGTGAATAACGAACGATTCCGGTGACAGTAGCAAACGATCTTTGTGGTAGCAGCAATCGATCTTAGTTTCAGCTCCAGTAGTTTTGAAACCCCTCCAACCTTACATACACCGATTGTCCACGACTGAGTAGTCGCTGCACTAGTAGACGTTGACTATATTTTTTATTAACCCTTTAGTGTGATAAGTGTAACAAGTTCGAGTTAGAGAATCTTACATGTGTAGTACGTTAAACTACAATATTCTTGAAAAATATGCTAATCTATCTTATATTTTTTGTTAGCTATTGTTCATATATGGTCTTAGTAGTCATAGTGATTTGAAGTTTGGTCAGTCAAGTAGTTTTGTTTGAGAGATGTTCTTCTATATTCGTTATATTTGTCAGGGGATGAACGTCTCGACTTTCTTGTGTTGTTTGGTTCTTGTGCTAAACTAATTAATTATCAACTGATAATCTATATGCATGGAATGACATCTCATTTACTTTGTTGGTGTTGGCTTGCGACTTATGTGTTTTTGGTTGACTTTAGCGTGGCTTTTACCTAAAGCTTTTTGATGATAGTATATAGATGTTAGATTTCCTCACACATTTGCTGAGTGTGCTTGTGTATTTCATGTATTGTGTTGTAAGTTAACCTTTGTGAGACAAGTTATTTCTAAAATTACCTAAAGTAGTTCCTTTAGAATGTGTAATGCATGTTTTTTTTTTTTTTTTTTGTGATAAGCAACAATACGTTTATTGGGAACTAAAAAACTTCTCCATCTTAAATTTGGCAACTTTTCTATCATAAGCCTTTTTCATTCCAGTTAAGCTCGATAGATTGTGTACAAAGCAATCTTTCTCTTCACTCCTATATATTTTATCACTTTTATCATTCTCGTTTAACGACACTTAAATGAGAGACTAGAATCTAAATAGAGTTTACTGAGAAAGTTTCCTACGACCAAAATGAATTAATTATCCACTTCGAGATCGCGCGAGCTTAATTCGTTCCTTCTCATGGGGATTATTGTAATCCTTCGGCATTGGTCTACTTAGCTTCGGGTAAACCTTGTATGTGTCTAATTGATGATCTGTGAGAATAATTTTCCCTCTTTATATCATTTCCAACAAACTTTCTAATAATTATGCTGCTTCATGATTCATTACTGCTATGTACCATTTGTTCGATGAAATGCATTTAGGTGAAGTTCCAATGTTTGTAATGGAAGAGTGTCAACACCACGTTATTAAATTGGGTGTCAAACCGAACATGTGATCAGCAGGATTACTTCACGCACATAAACACATAACTATTATCGTATTGTTGTTTTCTTCGCAAACATTAGAACATGGGAATTATATTTATATGGCCAGATATAGTGTGGGAGTAATATTTTTTACATTTAGCTAGGAGAATATATGATAAAGTGATATGAGTTAGAGGTTGTATGAAATACAAATTGTTTTTTAGAAGATAAGTTTGGAATCCACACTCCGAGTTTTAAAGTTGTTTCTCTTACTTTTACCTTTTTTTTATAATAAGCATTAATTTTTTGTTTTCTTAACATACCTCAACCTTGATTTTCAAAGGTGTTCTATAGGTTTTAAAGTCTAACTAAGTGCAAAGTTAAAATAAGTTAAAATTAGACTTTATAATTAATAAAAAGTAATAAATGTATTAAATATTTTATCATTGAATTTTAAAAGTTACAAACTTCAATTTTTTTTTTAATAAAATCAGTTAATTATCTTACATGTTATAATACATTTACTATAATTAGTTTGTTATTTTTCGCACACTTCTTTGTATTTGTTACCTTTTCAAAATAACTATGAGAATATATAGTTTTTGACTAGATGAAAAATCAAACTATGAAAATCAAATTACATGTATAAGAATCTTTACTAGAAAAATATAAAATGGGTACCTAGAAAACTGAAGAATTGCCAAAAGCGAGATAGCCGCCTTGGTGAACTATTTTTCACTATGACATATATAAGTTGTATTAGGATTGTTCAATACACTCTAAACTACCTCGGGTGATTTCATCTAGAGAAATTTCACCAAATACCCATGAAATTTGAGTAATTCACCAAATACCATTGTCTTTTGCAACTTACTATATATAAATACCCTTAAGTTTTTTTTCTTACGAAATAAGCCTTTGTCCAAATTTTGATATAGTATATTTTGTAAAAAAAATAAAAATAAATCTAAAACAGATATATTATGCAATATTTCAATAATCACAAGTTTATGGATAAGTAGTAATGTTTTATGGTATCATTTTTATAATTTTATAAATGCTTTTTTTGTATGAACATGAAGTTTGGAGTATTGATATTTTCAATAATATGTATAGATGTATATAAATTTTAAAATTATTTAATGATTTATAGTTTTTCTATAGTTTTATAAGTTTTATAATTTTAAGTCATCTATTATAATTGTTTTAAAATTATTAAAATTTTAATAATTTTTGTGCATTTTAAAACATTACAATTGTTTATTATTTATTATTATTTCATATTTATTTTTAATTTTTTAATGCGTTCTACACTTTTTATAAATTTTAAGGATTTTGGTAGAGTTGCTTTAAATTTCGTATGGTTTTTAGTATTTTGTGTGTTTTGTTCTAGTTTCGTATGATTTTGAAGCGGACATGTGATGTGAGAGTTAAATGGAAACATGAAAAATATACCATGTCAAAATTTGAATGGATGATTATTTTGTAATGAAAAGAAAAACTTAAGTGAGGTGCTCTTCTTTCCTCGAATTACATATCTGGTTACAAGTTTTAGTAAAAATACCAAGTGCATAAGATCAGTAGCGGAAACCCCAGAAATTTTGTTTAGGCGAGACAAGTTTTTTTTGATACTATCATTCTCTAAAACATGATGTTATTTTGTATTTTTCAAAAATATATAAGAATATTTTATAAATTTTCAAAAGTTTTGGGGAGTTGGTGCCCTTTGATCCACCCTGTATAAAACTCCAGTTACTTTATGAGTTCGGAATGTTTCGGTCGACCTCGATGGTCGATAAAAGGGGGTTAAACAACCACCGCATCCACAAGATCATACCCCAAGTGAAATGAATCACCGACCAATGACGAATAATGATTAACATTACCAGTAACTTGTCACTGGTCAACGATCGTCAGTTAGTAGTCAACATCCACGGGGCAACACTCAAAGAGCACATTCCCCAATGAGGTGACGAATACTAATGTTAGTTATATATATACCACCATACTAATCTCCTACTCATCCTACTTGTTTTTGGCTTAGACATTTTTTAACAACTTTCTGACATGGTTTATTGAAACAAAAATATTCTTGTTCTTAATTACTCACATTAAACATCATTAAGAGGTTAATCATTCACATACACTAGATCATGCTGGAGATCTAATTAGAAAAAAACACAAGATCATGCTCCAAGTGAAATGATGATCGGTCAAATGATAGATAATAGTTAACAGTCGCTAATCATATATCACTTGTCACTAGTCAATGATCATTAGTTACCAGTAACACTCTGGTCATTGCTCATTGAACACATTCCCTAATGGGATGATGAATTAATATTAATATTAGTTATATATACCACTATACTTATCTCCTACTCATCATACCTGTTGTTGCTCTCTGAAATAGATTTTAACAACCGCTGACATAGTTTACTGAAACAAAAATCAATTTTTCATTTTGAGTTTAGTAGAATATAGCAGTATTATTCAGACATATGTTTATATATATATATATATATATATCGATTACATTTATAATAAAATTTATTGGTTTAAATGTGCTATGCTCAAGGTAAGTTATAATACAAAAGTCTCTTGTGAGGCAAGCCTAAACCAAGGATTGAACATCAATTTCTTCAGTCTGTATTCACGTGGGGGTATAAACTTGTTTCATCGAAAAAATTTAAAACTTACATGATGAATTTTATAGTTTGATCATTTTAATGTGGCTACGTGCCTATTAAGAAATTATTATTAAAAGTTACATATCCTTCTCCCTTGTTGTTAACTTGTTTAATCAAAGAGCCATTTGTATTATGTTAAATAAATTATGGAGTTATTAAGTATATATAGTATTATTTATAAGAAAATTCCAAGATTATTAAATTAATTAATAATTAAATGTTTGAGTAAGTGTATTATGTTTCTTATTTGCAATATCATCAATATAAAATCTTATAAAAAACATTTTAAAATTTGAGCAACAATGACATACTCATATGTCGATCTTTTAAAGTACTACTCGTGGTGGATAGCTGCAGTCCCCGCTTCCCATCGCAGACAAATTAAAGAAGCTACATTGCATAGATAAAAGGAGTAATTAGTTGATTGGATGGACGCGAGCCTATCCCATTCTAATCGTCGGGTACAACCACTTATATTATCTACCCATTTTACCCCTGCCGAGCAAGGACAAGAATGAGTTATCGGCGGGATTTGTTATCACGGAAACGGAAAGGTCAAGTCATAACGGTATCAGGGGCCCATCCACCCACCGACCTACCTCTCCCTCTCCTTTTTTTTTTTTTCCCGTCTTTGCAATTCAAATCATATTCGTATTTTTTTAATGTAGAACACTATAATTGTCACAGTAAGGTTACAGTGCATCATAAAACTCGTAATCAAAATAAATATTCACAACAGTGGAAAATCAGAATGATTAAACAGAATTATCTTCCCATTTCAGTCATTAAAAAAGAAATTATCAACCCCACTCTATTGTTGCACTACTGGTTTTGATTTGTACTAGAAAATTAGTCATAGGCTAGCCGGTTAGTATAACCTAAGCCGACTATTTATATTTTTGTTTTTGAAAACGACTACTTACATATTTAAGTATTAATTAAACAAGACACTTTTAAGTTATAGTATCAATTATACATCTACTGACTCCAAATATTTTACATAAAGAAAAGGCTGGCGAAGCCTTGGCGGTAAACCGTACTGGAGGAAATCATCTTGATATGGTAGGCTATATTCAAGTTATACATAAATGTTTTATCTAAAATCTATCCAGATCTAGTGAGATTTTTTAAAAATTGCTTACTTTTCTATTCTGTTTTTTTATAGTTTTTTACATATTATTATAAGTATATTAAAAAACAAATACTTATGTGCATTTTGATAAACAAGGAGCATTATATATTTATAAGTACACTTTATTTTTCACATCGTATACTATACTAGAATATAAACAAAATAAAATATAAGTATGAGACAAAAGTTAACAGAACAGGATAAAAAACGGGTCCAAAATGTTATCCCTGAAAATTTCTTAGGTGTTAGAGCTAAAGTTTGTCCAAACTCACACTTCTGAATTCTGATATCATACCACAACTCGTCAGATCAAAATTTAGAGATCGATTGAAGCAGGATAGCCACATGGAAATACTTATGATCTTTCTCTACACCATATTACTCTAACGACTTTTATCAATTTCTCTCATCTTTACACATATCATGCATATAATTCTATAAAATTGTTTCACGGTTAAGGACTCTTTTTTTCTTTTATTAGAAATTTTTACAGAGTGTTTGTTTTTGTGGTTAGATTTTTACTTTACGCAGTTATATAAAAATTATATAGTCAGTTTTTATTTTAGTTCTCTCATGCGCTCCTCATGCGGATGATTCTATTTCTCTTGCGGACAATTCTCTTGAGAACGGTTCACATACGAATGGTTCTCATGTCGATGATTCTCATGCGGATGAACGATGCTCACGAAAACAACCGTCATAGCGGTGAACTATAGAATATCCTTTTTAGAGACAAACATCTCACACACACCTGAGATAACTAATTAGAGTGTCTCCGATAGCAACATACAAAAAGAACACTTCAAGTTGTCACCAAGGATCAACAAGATAACGTTGTCATCCAATGCCCCTGTCTTGGAAGCATCGTCCTCCTTTGAATTTCCGCTCAACAACTCCTGCCGCTTCTGAGCCTTCTTCTTACCGGAAAGACTGACATCTAATTATATTTCCTATATTGCAGCAATCAATTTGGAAGAAGGACCAGCACCAACTGAACCATTGTAGGTGCCAACAATGTGTTGGTTGTCGGCAAAGAAGTGTCACAGTCGAGACATTCCCAATGTTTAGTGGAAGCTAGCTTGGGGGATTAAGCAAGCATTCGTCCTGCCACAATGTGTCGCATGTCTTGCAATTTAGTATTGTCCCTTCCGACGGCTTCTTTCCACCGCCATGCAGTTGCCAACTCCGTTCGGCATGGTTTTTTGGTCTGGCTGTTTTGTGGTTGTTTTATATGTGGGGCGTATATATTGGAGTAGAACGTAGGACCCATGTGGGACCCACGCGGGGACCACCACAGTTATACCAAGAAAAAGACATCAGCGAACGCAGCCAAATTGGTCGCTCGCGCATAAGTCATTCAACTTAGAGCAAATGGATTCTGGAGGAAGATAAAAGAAAGGAAATAGGTTGGAAAAACCAAGTGTGAATTGATGGAGTGAAGGGGGTCTCCACGAAAGGACCCCTTTTCTAATTAAATATAGAGAAATCGGGTGTCCCTCCGGAATTTGTAAGGCCACGTGTCATGAGACTTTAAGATTAATTTACATTAGTTTTTCTAGTAAGATTTTTAGTTGATATATTTAATATATACCTGAAAATTGAAGTTTTCTTTTTTACAACTACAATGTTTAGAATATTAACTTTATGGTGATGATCGCGAATTCAAACAATTGATGTATTTTCTTAAGAATGATTGTAAAATAAAATAAAAACTTGAGTGCAAAACCCATTGTTGGAAACGAAGGAGGAAATCGAAAGATTGAAGAAAGGGGACGAAGCGCAGAAGGGTGAAGTAAAAGGCAGGAGGCGAAATCGAAGAAGACTACCGAGGACGAGAGAACAGAGAGAAGAAAAGAAAGACTATAAACGCTGTATTATGACTTCTATTAACAAGAAGAGGAAACACTAAGCTAAATACAAGAATAAGAGACCGTTAAACAACGGTAAGAATAAGACTACTAACAAGGGTAATAAGGGAAATATGAGATAATCAAGTTTCCTAATACCCCCCTCAAACCTAAGAAAAGAAGCTATTTTGTTAGGTTTGAAGTGTTTAACATCCCCATTGATGTGAGTTGATGACGATAATCTTTTCCCGTCAACGACTTGGTGAGCATATCCGCCTTTTGGTGTAAATTGGAGATGTGAACGACATCGATAAGACCGGCTTTGATTTGATCCCGAACATAATGAACGTCTATCTCAATGTGCTTCGTGCGTTCATGGAGGACGGGGTTGTGAGCAATATAGACAGCCGATTTGTTGTCGCACCTCAGCGGTATAGGAGTGATGTCATGGATGCCAAGTTCATTAAGAAGACGAGAAAACCAGCCAATTCAGTGGTGACACATCGAAGAGCACGATATTCAGCTTCGGCGGATGAGAAGAGAACGGATGCTAGCTTCTTGGATTTCCAAGAAATGGGGGAGCCTCCGAAAAGAATGTAATACCCACTAACAGATCTGCGAGAAATGGGGCAAGAAGCCCGTCAGAGTCGCAATAGGCAAGAAGAGAAAATTCAGATTTTATTATTCAAAAAATGCATAGATCAGATCCTTTGAAGTATTGAAGCCATAGTCAAGAGTCCCTTTGATGTATTGGAGGATGTGGATGGCAGCGTTCAAATGATTTTGACAAGGACGTTGATTGAATTGACTCAGAAGTTGAACGCTGAAATTGAGATCCGGACGAGTATTGATGAGGTAGTTTAGCTTGCCAATGAGCCGGCGGTATTCAGTGGCATGGGAAGAAGAGGACCGTCTTCTAAGTGGAGCTTTATGTCGGGAGCAAGAGGGCTAGCGACCGGTCATTTGGACAAAACGTTGTAGTCTGCAAGAAGATCAGAAGCGAATCTTGTTTGGGTGATGCCGACTCCATCAGAAGTGTAGTGAAACTCAAGGCCAAGGAAGTAGGTAAGATTGCCAAGGTCTTTGATCTTGAAAGAGCTATGAAGAGTTTCCTTAACTTGGACTATCTTGGTGTCATCGTTGCCACATGAGCCGAGAGACATCGTAGACTCCAGAAATAGAATGGAGTCCCATGGCTCCACTTGAATAAAGAGTGGTCATTATCAGAAAGGACAAAACCAAGGTTAGTAAGACTAGTCGAAAGCTTAGCATACCATTGGCGGGAAGCTTGTTTTAACCCGTATAAAGATTTTTGCAATTTGCATACTAAACCGTTGGTGGGAGTGTTCAAGCCCTTAGGAATTTTCATATAAATTTCTTCATGAAGATCGCCATGGATGAAGGCATTGTTGATGTCTAGTTGATGAATCATCCAACCACGTTTTATGGCAACACTTATCAAGGTGCGGATAGTCGTCATTTTTACAACGGAAGAGAAATTTCATGAAAGTCTTCCCCTTCTCTTTGTGTGAAACCGCGGACAACCAAGCGGGCCTTGTATCTCTCGACGGATCCATCGGCTTTGTGTTTGGTGCGAACACCCATCGCCATGTGATACATCTTTTCCCCTTTGGAAGCTTAACAAGAGTCCATGTGTGATTCTCTTCAAGAGCTCGAAGTTCTGAATTCATTGCAGCTCTCCATTCCGGGTGTTGGACAGCCACCTTATAAGAAGAAGGTTCCAAGGGGCATTGCATTTGGACCTGAGAGCATAAAATACGAGAAGGAATAAAATCAGTGATGGAATTCAAAGCATGCAGAAGATTGGGCCTGGAATTTTCAAGACGAGAAGAGAGAAGGTGGGTAAAGTGATCATGAGTGACTTGGTTGCAATCATAATCTGCAAACTTAATGGGGGCCCGTTTGATCCTTGAGGAGCGTCGGACAATTTGTCAATATTCTGGACGCGTTCACTGTTTTGAATTTGATCGTCGTCCTGTGCTTGATCATCATCGGAGGAAAGCGTAATAGAAAGAGCTCCATCGAGTGGGCCAGAGTTGTGTTTCTCTGGGCTGGAATTCTCATTGCTGATGATATGGGTCGGTGAATAATGATGGTTGACGGGATTGTTATCAGCCTCATCATCGGTGGGCTCCAGTACGAGGGAATCAGAAGCGTGATGATTTTTATCAGAATTGGAAGTCTTGGACCTGTTGGGCCGGGTGGCAGGAGGGCCCGATCTACGCGGAACATTGTCGTGAGACAATTCACCATCACTTTCCTCATCAACACTGATGGGAAAAGAAGAGATAATGGGCTGATCTGGGCAATTTGTTTGAGTAGACTGAGACGGAGCCTGCAAGGGAAAAACGTCTTCGAAAAAGGTTAAATCTCGACTGGTAATAACCTTGTCTTCATTGATGAGAAGAACCCAATGACCTTTTTTGCACAATCCGGGTCCAAGGTAAACCCCTTTGTATCCACGATCTGTAACGCCCCTATTTAACATATTTATAGCGGAAATAAAATACTAAAGGCGTACAGACCATCGGGTTCCAAACACCCGACACCAAACCTCACCAAATACAACTTAAAGATTACAATTGTCACGGCCTGAACCTCGAGAAAACTTAACAAAAGTAAAACAGCAATAAAGCACATAAACTCTCAAAACCTAATCCCATCCCAATCACTCGTTCTCTTCGTGGCCACCTGTAAAATAACTCGTACCTGCAAGATAAAACCAAGCAGCCCACCCCAAGAGGGGTGGGTCAGTTCCCTGGAATGGAACTGGTACGATCCTCCAAAAACAAACTTATAATACAACTCTTAAATAAATAATAGCAGGAAAACAATCACTTAAACCACACAGAGGAACAAGGCATTTCACAAACCACCAAATCAAGATAACAAGATAAGAATAAAGGTTAATAACAGAAAAGTAAAGTTAGTGAAACAAAACCACATCATGTGTTAGTGAACATCCATTGCCTTAGTTAAACCCAATTCCCGTTAGGAGTAGAAAGTGTAACACCCCCAAACACTGGCCTAGGAGTTAGGGGTATTACACGCCGCGTATTATTACATAATAACGCAAGGCTCTAATAAACGAACTTAAACAAATAATCAAATAAGGCCCAAAATGAATACTTGAATAAAGTATAATCCAAAATGATGTCGTAACATCCCAAAGTAATAACAGAACCCACCAAAACGAGTATCAAAAGCAAGAGCTAACTGAAGAGGCCCCAAAGGCTCAAATTCAAATACAAAGTCTCCAAAAGAATCTAAACAACAAAACGGACTAAACTCCAGAGCTGCAAAGTGACCCTCGCTGATCAATCTGCAATGTTAGATAAAGTAGGGGAATGAGCACACAATTATGCCCAGTAGATGACAAACTTCATCAACCAGCATGCTCAAAACATTTATAGAATGTTAACAAATCAGAAGGAATCAAAGGAATCCATAAGCATGTCAAAAAGTAGAACAGAAGTCCATACAATAGAGGACTAAACAGAGTCAGAAGCAGACGGAAGCAGAAAACAGAGCGGGACACTAGTTGATCACAGTATACAGACAGAACAAGCAACATGCTCGTGAACAGAACAAGGAAACCTCACTCGTAGACAGAACAGGTGAAACACCCGTGAACAGAACGGGGAACATCACCCGTGAACAGAAGGATCCTACATAGCGCGCTACAAGACAGCGAAACCAGCCATCCAAAGGCTTAGACACAGAGATAACTAGGTCCCAAAATAGAAGCTTAAATATAGATAAGCATATGTGCACCAAAGGCACCAGAAAGCACATAGATGGCTTGGAAATCAGAAGGGGAATCCAACCCCGCAAACGGAAGTCAAAACAGAGCTCAAACGAGCAAGTTATGGTCAAAACAGTACTATGTCCGAACTTGTGTCCGGACATCAATGTTCGGACACAAGTCGAGACTCAGAAGTCGAAAACAGACAGATGTCCGAACATGTGTCCAAACTACGAAGTTCGGACACAGGTCGAACATTAAAACAGTAGAAGAGACAGAGGTGTCCGAACATCAAAGGTCGGACAGATGTTCGGACGTTCTTCGGAAATCAGACACGCACAAAGTCTGAACTTGTGTCCGGACATCAATGTTCGGACACGAGTCGAAGCCAAAATCAGAGAACGCAGAAGGCTGTGTCCGAACTTCAAAGCTCGGACGAAAGTTCGGACACAGCGAAAACTTCAGAGAATTAAAGCGCAGAAGGGCATGTCCGAACTTCCAAGGTCGGACCAAAGTTCGGACATGCCGAAAAACTCAGAAGACAGAAGCGATTTTCACACAGACTGAGGCATCAAAACATTGTCAAAACATTATAAGTTTTCAGAAAACAACCTTGGGGTTTGTAGGCATTAAAACGGCGTTAAACAGACAGTTCACAATCACAATCCAAGACAGAACGCAGTCCGAATTCAGAACCGGAACGAAACTCCCCAAGGCCGAACACACTAATCGAATCCATCAGCCACCTACCTCAATTCAGCAGAGAAGTCTCTTTGAATCTGAACAGCAGACGACCAATACCGACACGGCAGCACGCAGACCCAAAATGTAATCCAAACAGCCACTGAACTACTGAGCACAACGCAGAGAAGACGCTCTCAATCAGAAACCGATAACAACAGCAATGCTGAAACTGGAACGCAGACA
Source organism: Limonium bicolor (assembly GCA_023374045.1). NCBI lineage: Eukaryota > Viridiplantae > Streptophyta > Magnoliopsida > Caryophyllales > Plumbaginaceae > Limonium > Limonium bicolor. Next base: position 400,060,723 of record CM041776.1, on the reverse strand, counting down.
GAATTGAACCCTCACCTGAAACTGTCTACGGATTCGCAGAGCACGCCAACAGCAGTAGAGATCGACAAAGAACGACGGGAAATTCACTGATTACAATCAGATTACAGAGAAGGGAATGAGAAAGAGGAAAATTCCAAAACCTAAACCCCAAACTGAATTGTGTTAACCATATTCAATTCGCAAACCTGATTGTAATGAAGAAGACGAAGCAAATGCAGAAACCACCAACAGCACAGCACAGACGAACGAATCAGCCAAACGCAAACGCAGGTAAGGAGAGATGCTCTGAAGAACAAGAGAGAGAAGGGAGAAGGGAGGCTCAACGTCTTGAGAACTGATCGAGAATAAGGGTTGAGAATTAGATCGTGGTGAGGAACGTGATTAGAGAGTTATTAAAATAACTCAAATAATCAAAGAGATAATCCCTTACCAAAATAGAAAGGCGGAAAGACCAACTCGTCCTCCTCTTCAAGGCAAAGGACATCCATGTCCTGAATCACATAATAAGCCACTTAAGACAACGTTACACAAAATTAATTCTGCACTAACTTTGGGTTATAACATCACCTCCCCCTTAAAAGAATTTCGTCCTCGAAATTAAACATACCTACTGCTCGAAGAGGGCGGGAAACTTAGAGTGCACTTCGCTTTCGACCTCCCAGGTCGCCTCCTCCTCTGACTGACCCGACCACTGCACCTTCACCAAGGGCATGGTCTTACTCCTGAGCTTGCGGACATCCCGCGCTAAAATCCTCGAAGGAACTGCCTCGAACGTGAAGTCCTCCCTCAACTGAAGCGGACTGAAGTCAATCACATGAGATGGGTCCGGAATATACTTCCTCAGCATAGACACATGAAAGACATTGTGGACTCCAGCCAACGACAGTAGCAAAGCTAAACGATAGGCAACCGGTCCGATCCTCTCCAGGATCTCAAAAGGACCCACAAAGCGAGGGCTAAGCTTGCCTCTCTTCCCAAACCGGACAACTCCTCGAACTGGAGAAACCTTCAGATACACATGGTCGCCCACCTCAAACTCTAGAGGTCGCCTCCTCTGATCGGTGTAGCTCTTCTGACTACTCTGAGCCACAAGCAAGCGCTCTTTGATAGACTGAATCTTGCCCACAGCATCCTGAACCAAGTCTGGACCAATCACGGCTCTCTCCTTCAGATCATCCCAGCAGATGGGTGACCTGCATCTCCTACCATACAAGGCCTCAAACGGAGCTATCCCAATACTGGTCTGGAAGCTATTATTATATGTGAATTCTATCAGCGCCACGTGCTGATCCCAGCTGCCCCCAAAGTCCAACACACATGCTCTGAGCATGTCCTCAAGGACCTGATTCGTCCTCTCTGTCTGACCATCTGACTGAGGATGATACGCTGAGCTGAAAGGCAACTTCGTCCCTAAAGCCTGATGCAAACTCTGCCAAAATCTGGAAACGAAGCGCGGATATCTGTCAGACACAATCGAAGCAGGAACTCCATGCAGACGCACTATCTCATCCATATATAGCTGAGCCAAGTGATGCAAACTGAAGGTCTTCCTGACAGGCAGGAAGTGAGCGCTCTTCGTGAGCCGGTCCATGATAACCCAAACTGCATCAAAACCCCCCGGAGTCTTAGGCAGCCCCATGACGAAGTCCATACCGACGCTCTCCCACTTCCACTCCGGAACGGGAAGAGGCTGAAGCAAACCAGCTGGTCTCTGATGCTCTACCTTGACCTGCTGACAGGTCCGACATCTGGATACAAAATCAGAAATGTCCCTCTTCATGTTGCTCCACCAGAATGTCTCACGTAGATCCCGGTACATCTTCACACCTCCTGGGTGTACCGAGTATGGAGCTCCATGAGCCTCCTGCATAATCTCCAGCCTCAAGGCGTCATCTGCAGGCACACAAACACGGTCTCTGAACCTCAGGCAGCCATCCTCTGAAACTCTGAACTCGGACTCCTGACCAGCAGCAACGCTCTCTCTGATCTTACACAAACCGACATCGAGCTCCTGACTGGCCTTGATCCGATCGATCAAGGTAGGCTGAACCTGCAACGTTGCTAACATCCCAGACCTCTCTGGACGGACGACCCAGATACCCATACGCTGCAACTCGATAGCAGACCTCTGCACACCGGACAAAGCACAACCGGTCCCAGACGGACCCCTCCTACTGAGCGCATCAGCAACCACATTGCCCTACCAGGATGGTAGAGGATCTCTAAATCATAATCGTGCAGCAGCTCCAGCCACCTCCTCTGCCTCAAGTTCAACTCCTTCTGAGTGAACAGATACTTGAGGCTCTTATGGTCCGTATACACCTTGCACGCAGCTCCATAGGTAGTGCCTCCAAATCTTCAAGGCAAACACAACAGCGGCTAACTCCAGGTCGTGGGTTGGATAGTTCTTCTCATATGGCTTCAACTGACTAGAGCCATATGCTACTACCTTCCCATGCTGCATCAGCACACACCCAAGTCCCTTATGGGACGCATCACAGAAAACCTCCAGACCCTCATTACCCTCTGGAAGGGTCAGAATCGGCGCAGGCGTCAACCTCCTCTGCAGCTCCTGAAAACACAGCTCACATGCCTCGCTCCACTCAAACTTCACATCCTTCTGCAGCAGACGAGTCAAAGGGATCACTAGCTTGGAGAAGCCCTCCACAAACTTACGATAGTAGCCCGCTAGTCCAAGGAAGCTATGAATCTCTCCAACATTAGTAGGCCTGGCCCACTCAGTAATAGCCCTAATCTTCTCCAGATCCACGGAGATACCATCCTTAGAGACCACATGTCCTAAAAACACCACCTGATCCAGCCAGAACTCACACTTCTTCAGCTTCGCGTACAGCTCCTTCTCCCTCAGAGTCTGTAGAACAGTCCTCAAATGCTCCTCGTGCTCCTCAGCACTCTTGGAATACACCAAGATGTCATCAATGAAAACTACAACGAACTGGTCTAAGAACGGCTTGAACACCCGTTCATCATGTCCATAAATACAGAAGGCGCATTCGTCAGACCGAATGGCATCACTAGGAACTCGTAGTGTCCATAACGAGTCCTGGAGGCGGACTTAGGCACATCGTCTGCCTTAATCCTCAGCTGATGATAACCGGACCTCAGGTCGATCTTCGAAAACACCTTAGCTCCTGCTAACTGGTCGAACAAGTCATCAATGCGCGGGAGAGGATACCTATTCTTAATGGTAACCTTGTTGAGCTCCCTGTAGTCAATGCACAAACGCATACTACCGTCCTTCTTCTTAACAAATAACACCCGCGCTCCCCAGGCGACACACTAGGGCGGATGAAGCCCTTATCCAGCAGCTCCTGCAACTGGACCTTCAACTCCTTAAGCTCAGCAGGCACCATGCGGTATGGGGCCTTAGAAATCGGCTGAGTCTCAGGTGCGAGCTCGATCGAGAACTCCACCTCTCTGACAGGGGGAAGCCCAGGTACATCACCCTGGAACACATCTAGGAAGTCTCTAACTACTGGAATGTCCTCCAACTTTGCATCCTTGCGAACCTCAGGGATGTAGCACAAATATCCCTGGCATCCTTTCCTCAGAAAACGAAACGCCTGCATAGCTGATATGACTGGCGGCGAGCACGGGAGTCCATTCCCTGCTACAACTAGGCGGGGCTGACCCGGCTCCTCAAAGGTGACTCTCGAAGCAGCACAATCAATGTGGGCACAACGAGCATATTCTTTCCACCAAAGGAAGAAAAACTCTTTTGAAAAATGTCATAAGTATAAAAAAGTTCATTCCCCAAACATAACCATCAATTCACCCCGTGGACTAGTAAAATTTTTCCAAGCAAAGACAGACACATGTGATCTATCATTGAATTTGCCATCAATATTTGAATAGAATGTGTCACATAATTTTGAATATTGAAAAGGTGGTCTTTATACATTAACTAAACAATACAACTTACTATAAAAAAGTCCTAAAAAGATATTGTTACTTGTTGTCTTAAAATAATCATGCTCAACTCATAACAACCGCCAACGTTATATTTACAATAGCATGTTAATAAAATCTCCTTTAACCCTAGCATTCTTGGAAAAAATCTTACCCAACACACTACAAAGAGAACAAACAACTCTTTTCCAATGCACATTCTCTCACTAAGAAAATGATTACACCACATAAATAGAGTTGCATTGTGGATTTTCATATCACCAGTACCCAAACCCCCTAATTGTTTTGTCCTTTAAAGCATATACCTTGTTACAGTGTAATTTGTCGTATGGGTTTATATTAACTCTTTAGGGGTGGGGTGATTATGAGACTTATGGGTGGTGGTTGCCGACAATAAGAGAGACAAAGATATTTACATGGTTTGATTTTGAATGATCTAATCCATGGAGGTGATAGAGGTTCTTAGTAGTGTCGGAGAATATGAGTGATGAGAGAGAGAGTACAAATGTGAGCGTGTGTTGTTTGTCGAATGGTGTGTGCCTTCAAAACGGAAAAACACTACTATTTATAAAGAAAGGCAAAGGGACGGCTTGTCGTCTATCTTTTGGGCAAGTTGATGATGTGGATTATCCACACGTGGGGCAAGGCTGGCATAGTCTAGAGGAAGCTTTGCCAAGGAGGAAGCTACGCTTATCCCTTTTAGGTGCATGACACATCAATCGTGGGGTATTAATGGTGTGATAGGAGAGGTTTGTGGCTCAAAGTGGTAAGTTATTTAATGAGAGATTAATGGGACAGAGTGTTGTAGCGTGCTCGGAAAGTCACGAAGGCCTTCGTAGTGTCAGAGTTGGGTTGATGCAAAGAGGGGGATGACGGGGGCTTCGGCTGGTGCTTACCTGGTTGAATCTTGCCAGTCAACAAAGAACTTGGTCTTCTTGGGGTTGAGATCATCATTGGAAGGGTTCAGCTCGTTTGTGCTGGGAGTCGACTCCCGGATATATGTGATAGGGGTGGAAATATGGTTAATTTTTTAATGACAAGGTTAAGATAGAATTATTTACACCGTACCAACAATTTGTTTAGCTTCATTGTTCGATAAATGTAATAAACTCTTATATTAGATTGGTATACTCTAAAGAAAAGACTTAACAAGAACCAACCTCTCTGCATATGAAAACACATTAAACTTTCAATCAGTAAGCCTTCTTTCCACCCACTCAACGGATTCTATATCTGGAATGCACCCAACAAACACTTATAAAAAGAATTAGCAAAGACTCCTCTAAAAAGAGTCATGTTAGAGCAAATAGGCATATGAAGTGCTAAGTTAAAGAAAGTTGTCCTTTATTTTCATAACTCGGGTTTTAATCTTCAAAGATTTGTATTGGTGAATAGTTCATTAATTAACTGTTATCGCTGAAAAATTATTTTTAGTTGATAACAAAAATCTTAGCTTTTCAATAGTATTTTTTTGTTGGATCGATTAAGAATAATCCTAAAGTTATATGACATCAAAATTTGGATATTCAATAACAAAATCTTAAATCCTGAATATACTATAATACCTAATGATTAGTTTATAAATACCATTGATATTCTTAATAATATCATGATTTGATTGATATTCTTTATTTAAGTTAATAGGTGTCCCTTTAAAGTTAAGATGTGTTAGTTTACAATTTTTTTAGCTCCTCCCTATTGTTGTTTTGAGTACAAAAATTGTACACTTTGTTGTCATTTAAGTGTTTTCCAAGTTATTATTTGTCCAAAGTGTTATTTTTTTTTTGCTAAATTAATAATTGTCGTTTTTTAAGGGTTGTTTGATGTTCTTTAAATTCTTTTCACTTGTTTGTTAGATTACAACATTGTGCTAACAATAATTAGTCTTAACTACAACCATGTGTAGCTATCTTTTCCTACATTTTTTATGGTGCAATTTGTATAGAGCGAAAGTATAGGTTCCACAACTTTGTTATACAGTTTATAAAGTTAGGAGGCGTTTGTTTTTGGGTAATCAGAAAGGGAATCGAATGATTCTGTTTCATACTGTTTGTTTAGCCAGTTTTCCTCAGTATACTATGACTGGTAACATATGACCATTGATCGATGACTAATGACCATTGATCAGTGACCGATGAATGTTGACTGACAATTGATGGTCGTTGACCATTGACCGGTAGCCATTGACCAGTTATTTATTTAATTTTCCCCACCACAAACAAACAATCAAAAAAAATTAAAGGGTTTTCTTTTCCATTACTCTTTATTCTCTTTCTTGATTCTACTCTCTCCTCTCAATTCACTTTTTTATTCCATTTTGTTTCCCATTTGAATCAAACACCCCCCCCCCCCCCCCCTTAATATATAAATGGGAAATTTCATGAAATGCCACTACATTTTTGGCTAATTCAAGAAATGCCACTAAAAAAAGAAAATCACGAAATGCCACTATATTTTTTGAAAAGTCCATGAAATACCACTATAGATGAAAAAAGACAAAAATATCCCTACTAGTTAACATAGTACTTTTTAAAGTTCATAATATGCCTCTAAATGGTAAAAATTAACAAAAATATAAAAATACAATAAAAATATAAGAAAATTTATAAGAATTAAAAAAATTAAAAAATCAACAAAAAATTTTAAAAATTTTAAAAAATCAAATATATATATATATAATTAAAAAATTAAAAAATCAAAAAATTAAAAAAATTGAAAAAATTAAAATATCATTAAATATTAAAAAATAAATATTTCATTTTAAAAAATTTATTCAATAACATAAAAAGAATATTGAGTTCTAAAAAAATAATTTAAACCAATTTTCTACCAATTTAGTACCATAATTTATGTCAAATAAGTACCATAATTTTTATCATACATTTTTTAATTATTATTTGCTATCAATTTAGATTATTTATTTTTTTAAAGTAAATTATTTTTTTGTATTGCTGATAAAATTTAAAAACCAAAATTCTAACACAATAATTTATTTGAAATAGAGCGACTAAGAATATATATATATATGTATGTATATATAATATTAAATAGTAAAACTTGCTTGAAATGTAGAATAAAACAATTTAGATTAATAATATGCAACTTATTCTTTCTTTGCTCTTAATAAGTTGCATATCATTATTCTAAAACATTATATTCTACATTTCAAACAAGTTGTAATATTTAATATTATATGTTATATATATACTCAGTCGCTCTATTTCTAATAAATTATTATATTTAGAAATTTTAGTTTTTAAAATGTATCAGCAGTATAAAAATTATTTACTTTGAAGAAATAAATAATCTAAATTGATAGAAATAATAATTAAAAAATATATGATAAAAATTATGGTACTTATTTGGTATAAATTATGGTACTATATTGATAGAAAAATTGGTATGAATACTATTTGCTTAGAACTCAATATTCTTTTTGTGTGGTATTGAATAAATTTTAAAAGGGAAATATTTATTTTTTAATATTTAATGATATTTTTTTATATAATTTTTTTATAATTTTTTAAAATTTTAAAATTTTTTATATGTTTATAAATTTTTTTATATTTTATTGTATTTTGATATTTTTGTTAATTTTTAACACTTAGGGGCATATTATAAACTTTAAAAATACTTTGTTAACTAATAGGAGTATTTTTGTCTTTTTTCCATCTATAATGGTATTTCATGGACTTTTCAGAAAATATGGTGACATTTCATCATTTCATGAATTAGCCACAAATATGGTGACATTTCATCATTTCATGAATTAGCCACAAATATGGTGACATTTCATCATTTCATGAATTAGCCGCAAATATGGTGACATTTCATGAAATTTCCCTATATAAATATAATAATTTTCAAGAATATCAAGAATTCACTTTATACATTATATATACATTATTACAATTTTAAGATGATCAATATATAATTCTAAATGACCAAATATATATATATTATGACCAACAAATTAGGAAAATCAACCGTACTATATGATAGACTACTAAAGGTCGAAAAACTCTCATTATCTATCTGCAACGTCACCGCCCACCCTCATAGTATGATTTTTTTAAAGGACCCCATTTGATATTTATCCACCCTCCTCTGCTTTTTTTTTTTTAAAAAAAAAACATTTTCGCGTAGCAAATTAAATACTAGAGTGTGTTTTACTACGACTAAAAAACTCTTCCTTTCTATTCATCTCTATCAGTGGCATTTGTAGAATAGGAGTAACTCCACTCCACCAAGTTGCAAAAAATTTATGCGAATAGAAGAAGAAAGATCAAAGAAATGAAGACAGGCGGTAGAACAGAAAGCATCTCGACGTCTGCAGCTGTTCCTCCTCAAAGACATGCCGTCCAATAACCCCACTCTTCTCTTCAAGCAATTAACTAACCCCACCTCTCTCTTTCTCGCTCTCTCTCTCCCTCCTAATGTCGGTGATATCTTATCTCCATCTCCTCCTCTCTTTTAAATTCCGTCTTCTCTAAGCGCTCCCCTCTGTTTTCTCCTCATAAATACTATCTCCCTCCTCTCTCTCTTTTAATTAATTTCCAAAAAAGAAAAAACCCGCTTCTTCTTCATCTATCCATCCAAATCCCCAAATTCTCATAACCCTCTTCTTGACTAAGAATTTTCGTCTCTTGCTCTGCTTCCAATAAAACAAGGAGGGGCAAGACAGATGGAGGGTACGACGAAGAAGAGGAGAGAGAGCGGGTGTCCCGAGCGACAAGCCATACAAGGGAATAAGGATGAGGAAGTGGGGAAGTGGGTAGCGGAGATCCGAGAACCAAACAAGCGATCGAGGATTTGGCTGGGTTCATACTCGACCCCAGTAGCGGCAGCTCGAGCGTATGATACGGCCGTGTATCACCTCAGAGGCATCTCGGCCCGGCTTAACTTTCCTGAGCTGTAAACGGGTGAGATCCGACTCAGCGACATCTCTGCAGCCGCTATACGGAAGAAGGCGATTGAGGTCGGTGCGAGGGTCGATGCACTCGAGACTGCTCTCAGGGGAGGCGGCGGCGGCGGCGGTGGTGCGGCGGATGTTATGGTCAGTGCGAAACGGATATGTGGGAATTGGTTTGAAGAGAAGCCGGATTTGAACAAGAAGCCGGAGCCGTGGATTCTGAGTGGGAAGAATAAAGGAAATGAAATTATTATTGGTTTTGTTTATTTGCTTTATTTGGATTTTCAACTTGGGCGGGTTGTTAATTCGAAGTGAAACTAAAACGTCATATGAGAGGTTGGTCGGTGGAGGACGGTGGCTTCGGTGGGTACCTGGTATTGATATTTGATCTGACGGCTGGTGACGTTTTACTGTAACAGTTTGGGTCGGTGGTCTGGTCGGTGTAAGATGGGAAATTAATCTTCTACTTAGAACTCATCATACTTCTTCTCTACTGCTGCTGATGTTACTACTGATAGTTGTTCAATCTGTTTTCTACCACCGATTTCTCATCCTGGATTGTGGTTGCTTAGATTTTCTTGATCAAAATTGCAGTAGAGGTTGGGGTAAATGGTGTTCGGTATGTCTCCATCACGTTTCGTCTTGTTCGACTCATTGAAGTATTTGTCTCGTTTTCTCTTTCTGGGTTTGAATTAGATTAGATTAGATTAGATTAGATTAGATTCAGGGGGGTCAAGAAGATGAGGATGATTTGTGTAAGCGTAACGAAAAAAAACAAAAGAAAATTTTGAGATTTAAAAGGACATTTAATATGTAAATATATGCCCTTTTGTTTCCTCTTTTAAGTTCATCTCCGATCAGATCGGACCGATCTATGATTCTCTTCACTGTTACTTCTTTTCCTCCGATCTCTTCTTCTCACAGGCGGTCTGATTCCTTTTTTTTAAAATCTTGCCCTGGACTGGAGTTCCACAATTAATCGAAACCTTTGTCTATCCATTTAGACAGGTCAGGATAAGCTACCGTGAAGATGCTCCATTAATTAGAAAAGGGGTTGGAAGTGGGGATACGCTTTGGGGAGACAAGAGATGACCATGGTGGGTACCTTGGAGAACATGGGTGGGAAGATTAAGATTTTTTTTGGAGAAAAAGAAAGCAAAAACCCTAACCGCATAGCAACCACCACGAGTGATCGGGATGAGTCTGTGCGCTTGATTTGTTTGTTTGTATCGACTGATGCTCGGTAACTGTTTGTAGGAATGCCGATTAGAAATAACTTATTGGAGAGAAGATGAAATTATTAAAGAAAAAGCACTTTGAGTCTTGAGATGGACACAACGAACGCTTTTCGGCTGGCCCCTCTCTCCCTGCAACTACAACGGGCCCCCACACAGCGGCACCACCCACCGACCCCAATCCCCAATCCGAACCTAATCCTTCTGCTCGGTCGAAGTCAGTTGTGTTTCGCGCCCAATCTATCATTTTCGATGGGAAGGATACGTCGAACGACAAGTAGACGACGATGATCCGTCATTGACGACGGTGGGATGGATGGCCGGTGGCCTATATATATATGAAAGAATGGACCCTTGTTCCCATTGCTGTTAAAGGTGAACTGGATATTTGCGGTGATCAGTACGGTTGTTGTTTTCTTTCTTCTTCTTTGTTTCCATTCGTGAAAAAAAAAGCAGCCCTCTATGTTCTTTCAATTAGAGTGTTTTCTCTTCTCATCTTTTCCCTTTATGGTATCAACTTTTGCAAGTTGTGCAAAAGCTGGTATGATTCTATGTCGGTCCTTGTCGGTTACACTATAAAAATTTCGAAAACTCACGACACATTATTGATTGATACAATTGAGAGGTTTATACTGCTCCACCAAAGTTTGCCTTCCGTTGCAGGTCGACCCATCCCCCTTCTTTTGGGTAATTGTTTGAGTGGAACATTGACACATCACGATGCACTTCGAAAAATGAATTGGGGCCCGTAAGTTTTTCTATGAAACCCCATCAGAACATATATATAGACTCCACAAAAGAGTCTTAATATTATAAGACTACTATAAGTCACCACAGTCTCAAGTAGTGAAACAAAGTATCAATTATACTTCGCATAGTAGTGAAACAAAGTATCAATTATCACTTCGCCATAGAAACTTAAAAGTATTCATGAAACATAGGATTGTAAAACGACTTCATAAACATACCCTTGTGAAGATACTTATTAAAATCATGATGATATTTATTAACAACACAAAAACAACCGATGCACATGTAATCTTCAAAAAGACTGTTGCCTTGTTCATAACCGGCCACAGTCCGTCGCTGCGTCCACCCACATAGTCCCCTACCTTATTGTCACTGCATACCCGACATTTGAACTATTAATTACCCTTTGCTTTACCACTAGATTGATGATATCGACCCATGAAAGCATCAGATTTCCTTTTCTCCTACCTTCTCGATAAGGATACCCACATAGGCCTGTTTACTCTTGTGGTCTAGCATTAGAGTAAGGTGGATCGTGACATATTCTAACCAATCGAATGTTAGTGACACTCAAGAAAATTCTAGTAACACCTGCCAAAATACCTCTAGCGAGGCCGAAGATAGTAGACACTTGTTTAGCCTTATTCGTTCAACCACTTTCCCCAGATCGGTCAAAGCTTTGATAAGTTGTCAAACGTGCACAATCCTCTAAACATAATCACGTCTTTTCTTTGGGCCTACTCCTCACTTCACCAATTTCACACTTTTTCCACCACCACTCGTCGCTCATGTTCTTGTCTTGGATCTGGATTTACAACATGCATGACGAAATGATGCCAACAGAGCTTGGAACAAAGTAGTGATGTTGGGTGAAGAGGATGGTGGTGGAAATGGAAGTCTGAGGTGGTGGAAGCAAACAAATCTGAGGCGACTTGGCTTCAAGAATGTCTACATATGCCGTAACAACATGTGTCGCTTAGGTTTTAGAATGTGTGAGGCGGTCCTAGGCGATGTGGGGTCAGGGGCGAGGCGTGATACAAGAGGCAACGAGGTGAACACATCGTGTAGTTGAGGCGTTGTAGAATCACCTATAGATTGTTATAGACTTATGACAGTTCGTAATGAGACCTCCAGTATACTCAGTCTTGAACTGAGTTCTTAGTAGCAATCACCCGATAGATTGTAATCCAGTATAGAAGAAAACTCAACCACTAATATATTTAATAGCGTGAAAAACTCCTCACCTGATCTGTTCAACACCTTGAACAATCACACTCTAATCTATCACTCTTCGAATGATAATCACACTCCTAATCTATTGAATAAAGAATCACTCTCGTTCTCACTCAAATGGGTCTCGCCGTAGAGGGTGTAGATCTGTTCTTGATACCCAAAAGCGCAACCCTAAACTATATCTATACAGAGTATATATATACATGGGAATTACCCAGACTTAAACAAAACTTCCCTCTCAAAATATCCTAGTAACAATAACGCTGAACGCTAACTAAGGAGATATATCAGGGCGAATCTTAACAACTTGATATCGCAAATGCTGTCACGTGAGCAGCTACGTTTCTGTTGACGTTCATAGGAATTTTACCGAAAGATCATATGCTGAGTACAAGACCGGTTCCGCATGGTTGTCACACATCAAAAACTATAAGTATGTATGGCGCATATACATTTACAGTTCCCCCTTTTTTATGTGTGCAAACTTCATCATGGTGAATAGAGAAGTCACACAGGTATTCCCCCTGAAATATAGATTCCCCCTGAAACAAAGCTAACTTGATCAACAATCACAAAACTGATATTCACCATGTTTCCCCCTTTTGCGCAATCAAAAAATGGTACGGGCCTAGAAACTCACGAAATGTAAAAGATATACCATGGAACACGAAATAGCATTTTATACAACGTTAATAGCAGGAAAGAGTTTCAGAAAGTGGATAAGGAAACAACAAAAGCAACAGAGCACCAGGTAACCAAAAATAGTCGAAGTGCAAAAAGAAGAGTAGTCTAAAACAAACAGCAACAGGAAAAGGACAACAACAGCATCCTAGAATCAAACAACTATATTAGAGCGAGGGTCAGCATTGCTAAGGTATGGACGGGGCAGAAGACAGGAGGAAGAATTAACGTCGCACCCCCAGATGAGCTTCAAGATGTGCCAATCGAGCATCTACAGCCTTGATGAGAGACAGAATTGCATCCAATTGTTGCGGAAGTGTACTAAGATGCTCAGAAACGCCCGAAACAACCTTGGGAGGCTGTTTAACAACCCAAATATTCCCTGCCAGTGCTAGACCCATCTTGGACAGAGTGGTCTGAGAAAGTTCATGATTATGATCCAGGACTTTTGCAGATTCAGTAGATAGATCAACTGAGTAGTACTGAAAGATCTTTGTCAACCAGGGAGCATATGGCAGTGACGAGGTACACTGAGTGATGGCATGATGGATATGAAACAGCATAAAATGAGGCAAACTAACAAGATTTTTCTGGATTAGGCACCACATCAAACAGATGTCCAGGAATGTTACTGTCCCGCGTTGATCATTCCTGGGAGCAATGCCTTGATAACAATAATATGGAGCAATCGTCCAAGCACATCAAGCTGCCGTTGAGGAGCAGACCGAATCTTCCGGGTCTCAGGCTCAATCCCAAAGAAACCAAAAAGATCCTCATCCCTTTGTGACGGAGCAAAAGTATTAACCTCACGAGAAAAAGCCTTAACACCTTCGAAAGGAACATCCAGAATCATGCCAATCAAATCAGGAGTTAACTCAATAACCACACCCTAACTGTGGTCCGAATCAGATACTCATCCACAAATTGCAGGTTCTTGTAAAATTCCTTGACTGGCTCCCAGTAAATTTTCGTACCCAAAGCAAACACGGACGACCAGCCTTGAGCCGAAAGATAACTAGCAATATTGGACAGCTTATTCTTGCGGAGCCAAGCACAATCCACCCGTTTCCCCACAACAATGTGTGTATTACGAATCTCAGATTTAAATGAAGGAAAACAGGGAAAGGAATGACCAGACCAGGCTGAATTTGTCGAGGAGAACCTGAGGAAGCAAACGACATAGTAGCGGAAGAGCTGGGCACTGGAAACACACGGCGAGGACGCTTGGAAGAAGATGCTGTCTGAGCTTGCACAGCGGAACGCTTGCGTTGGCGCAAGACTGACAATGGCACATCATCATCCGAAAGAACATCAGGGTGCGACGGAGTAGATGAGGGTGGAGGAGGCTGAGGACAACGTGGCTGAAGAGTTTGGCGACGTCGAAGAACAGCAGCTCGAGAAGGACGAGTCTGTGACCTAGGGTTTCGGCGAAGAGGAGAAGGGTTTGCGGAGATAATGGTGGTGATGCGGGCAAAGAATCAGAAACAGGGGAATCGTCAAATGGAACATTGCAGAACGAAAAATCATCAGCACACTTTTTGGGTGAAGAAGCTTGGGTAGAGGTGGCATGGGCAAAGTAGTGGAGGGTATTCAACGGCAAGCGGGATATGGTGTTCTGGCTGCATGGGGAGCAAGCTGGAGTCGATGGAAATACTCAGAGGAAGCAAATCAAGAAAATGCGGAACTGAAAGAGAAAGAAGCTGACTGTAGGCAAAAGCAGGGTCATACAGAACGATTTCCATGGCGAAGGTAAATGAGCAAGAAAGAAGGATGACGAACAAGCTGTAGAGAGCAAAGATTTGGAAAAGGTAAAGACGCGACGGAAGATATGGGTTTAAGACTAAGAAGCAGGAAAAGCTGACAAAACGTGGGTAAATGGGTATGCAGAGTGGATGACGTTTGAGAAGAACGTGAAGAAATATTTGCGCCATGTCGTTTTTTTGTTGTTTTTTTTTTTGTGTCGTAAATGATAAAGAACCATAAATAGGAATAGAAGGAACAAACAGAAAGATAAAGGTAAACCAGTAACATGAAAAACGTTCCAACGATAACATTGATCCAGATCATCTATAACATGTTCCACAATAATCTACGGAATCCTCACTTAGTTGTAAAATTAAGAAAAATATGCTCCACTCAATTCTAGTACCATGTTTGTACACAAAAGAGAAAACAGAGAAAATAAAAGAAATGGACCTTAATCAATGTTAACCATGCCCAATGCTAAACTCAGACGATGGAAGATTTCGCGAGGAAGAGGTTTGGTAAAGATATCCGCCAACTGTTGCTCCGTGGAACAATGAAGCAATTCCACTGTTCCTTTTTCAACTTGATCACGAAGAAAGTGATGCCGAATCTCGATATGTTTTGTACGAGAGTGTTGTACTGGGTTCTTGGACAAAGCAATGGTAGACTGATTGTCACAGTAAATTGGGACCGGTGATTGAGGCATACCATAGTCTTCAAGTTGATATTGGAGCCAGAGAACCTGGGCGCAGCAAGCAGCAGCTGCAATATATTCAGCTTCGGTGGTGGATAAGGCGACGGAGGACTGCTTCTTAGAGAACCAGGAGACCAGACTAGTACCCAGAAGCTGAGCACATCCTGATGTACTCTTACGATCAGTAAGCGATCCTCCAAAATCTGCGTCAGTGTAAGCCTGGAGAGTAAAAAAAGATCCTACACGATAAACCAAACCCAAGTTAGGAGTGCCTTTTAAGTAACGGAAATTCATTTGACCGCCTGAATATACGGGACCCGTGGATCAGCCTGAAATCGAGCACAATAGCAAACGCTGTAAAGGATATCAGGTCTGCTTGCGGTGAGATACATCAGTGAACCAATCATTGCTCTATACTCAGTAGGATCAGTGGGTTCAGCGTGAGTTTCTGAACCAAGTTTGAGAACATTAGACATTGGAGTAGCCATGGATTTAGCATAATCAAACCCAAACCTGGATAGTAGTTCAATAATATATTTTCCTTGCCAGACAAACGTGTGAGTCTTGGTTTAGCGAACCTGCAATCCTAGGAAAAAGGTGAGTTCGCCCATACTGCTCATAGAAAATTCATTAGTCATTACTGTCTCAAACGATTTAGATAACATGGGACAGGAAGAACTAAAGACAATATCATCGACATAGATCTGAACCAGCAAAAGATCAGAATCCTGGAATTTGAGAAAAAGCGTGCAATCCACTTTACCCCCGTAAAACCCTGCTGAAGTAGATAGGAGGTGAGGCGCGCGTACCAGACCCTCGGGGCTTGCTTTAAACCATAGATAGATTTCTTGAGTAAATAAACATCATCAGGTCTGGACTGATCAGCAAAGCCTGGAGGTTGAGCTACATAGACCTCCTTGTCAATGTACCCGTTCAGAAATGCACATTTAACATCCATTTGATACAAAGGAAACGCCCTGTGAGCAGCGAAAGCAATCAGCATACGGATAGCTTCTAGACGGGCAACAGGTGCATAAGTTTCATCATAATCGATACCCTCTCGTTGATTATACCCCTGAACGACTAAGCGAGCCTTATTGCGGGCGACATGACCATTCGCATCAAGTTTGTTGCGATAAACCCACCGTATGCCAATGACCTCCTTATGACTTGGTCGAGGAACTAAAACCCAGACGTCATTTCATTTGAACTCGTTGAGTTCCTCCTGCATAGCCTGTATCCAATCAGAGTCAGTAAGGGCTTCTTTTATATTACGGGGCTCAATACTGGACAGGAATCCCTCATGAGCGCAATAGTTCTGAAGTGAGTGGCGAGTTACTCGGCCTGAGTTCAAGTCTGAGAGGAGATTATCCAACGAAACTCCAGGAGCCCGGCGAGAAGGAATACTAGGAGGTGGTGAGCTAGGACTATCATCTGATTGTGAGCTAGAGCTGTCAGTGGATTCCTGACACAGGATTACTTGTTCCTGAGGATTCAACTTGCATAGGAGAGCCATCGGGAGTGTCAGCAGATGGTTGTAACGAAGTAGAAGGAGCTGAATGGGAATCGACTTGTGACATATTGGGAGAAATTTGAACAGAGGGAGGTGGTGAATCTGAGTCTGAATCATCAGAGTCATCGATACTTAATTCTGATCCAATACTATGTGGATTTCGAGAGCCAAAATTCAGTTCATCAAATCGAACATATGCTGATTCTTCCACGATAAGAGTGCGTTTGTTAAACACTCTATAGGCCTTACTGGAGTGGAATACCCCAAAAATACTCCTTCATCCCCTCTGGTATCAAACTTCCCGGTGTGCTGTTTGCCATTGTGCAAAATGAAGCACCGGCAGCCAAAGACCTTAAAATAACCAATTGACGGTGGTCGACCCTTCACCAGTTGATATGGAGTCTGACTGAGTATAGGTCTGATGAGAGCACGGTTGAGAATATAACACGCCGTGTTGACAGCTTCCCCCCAAAAACTTGGTGCTAGACCACTAGCATTAATCATTGTGCGCGCCATCTCAACCAATGTCCTATTTTTCCGTTCCACGACACCATTCTGTTGAGGTGTACGCACTGCAGAAAAGGTATGGGTGATGCCTTGATCAGTACAAAACTGTTGAAAAACTGATGATTGACGAATTCTGTACCATTATCTGATCGTATAGTGCGCAAAGGGAATCCTAATTGATGTTGTATCTGAATGCAGAAACTTTTAAACAGATTGTAAGTATCACCTTTAGCATGAAGAAGGTATATCCAAGTAAAACGAGAATAATCATCAACCAAAACAAAAATATCTCTTCCCTGCTCTGGTCATAGTACGCATAGGTCCAACCAAATCCATGTGCACCAGTTCCAGCACAGTGGAGGCGGAAACAACCGACTTGAGAATGTGAGCGGATCGAGTCTGCTTATTCTGCTGGCAAGCACTGCAAGGATGGTCTTCATGAAGAACCGTAGACGGTAACCCTTCAACCAGGTGTTGAGTGCGCAGTTTATTGATCAACCGATTGTGAGCATGACCAAGACGCTGATGCCATAAATTTGCATTTTCTGTGGAGACAGTGAGGCAGGTGGCATCCAACCTCTGATCATCAACATCCACTTGATACAAATTTCCCCTGCGATATCCTTGCAAGAGAGGTGCTCCAGTGGTCAAATCTGTGACGATGAAACCGTAAGAATCAAAGGTAATGGAGGAAGGACCCTTGTCACACACTTGTGACACACTCAGTAGATTATGCTCCAATCCATCCACCAGGCACACATCTTCAACACTTCCGTGATGACCAATTGTGCCTATAGCAATGATCTGCCCCTTCCCATTATTTCCAAATGTCACAAATCCTCCATGTATCCCTCAAGATCCCGAAACAGTGTATGGTCTCCAGTCATATGCCTGGAACAACCGCTATCCATAAGCCATATATTAGCTCCATCAGCATAGTCCTGAGAAAAAAGGTATCAATATCGTTTGGGGACCCATTGCTGTTTGGGTCGATGAGAATACATACTAGCATATTTAACAGTGCGAGGAACGGAGTCTCTAGCATTCTTCCGTTGTAGCTTGAAACATGAATTGATATGATGTCCAAGAATATGACAATAACTACATTCTATAGTTGCACGACAAAACGTGGAGTCTCTCATTACAGGATAGTTTTAGCTTTCGCATATTGTTTCTTCGGTCTTATATCAGCTTCAACTCCACGAATCCTAACCCATTCCGATTCTGATTTGGTTTCCTAACAATTTCATTGAGTTTGATTTTTCCTGTATGCCACGATGGGTTTTCTAGATTAATGATGTTTAGTCTTCTATCAAGAGTATCACATTGTTTCTGGAGATCAGCGTTATCCTGACGAATCCATTCATTGTCTGCTTTAAGTAGTTGAATTTCTTTTTCTGCCCATTCCGGAAGTGAACTCAACTTACTCTTCACCGACGATGTAACGTGGATTGCAGCACCTTAGATGAGCTTTCTACTAGCTTTTCTGATATCTCCTGATTTTTCTTTTTCAACTCATTTATTTCTAACTCTAGTCGTTTTATCTGATCTTCTTTACTAATAACATTATCAGTTTCCCTTTTAATCCTTCAATTTCTAATAGAGCAGCTGTCAAAGCGTTAAAAATCTGATCTTTCGACGACTCCCTACTATATTATCTAGGTTAAGAGAACTTACCTGCTCTCCTACAGAGAGTGATGCTCCTTATCTTTTGCAACTAGACACATCGTTTCATTGAATGTCGATTTATCAGTGTGAGACCGATGGATAGCCGTCATGCAGTAATGCACCTCGGCATTTCCCACCACTTTCTTCGCCTTCAAGGCAAGGTCATTTCTTTCCACCAAAACACCCTCCAGTATCTGTTCCTTCATCTTGCTCTCATGAACAATTAAATCAGAACACAATTCTTCAAAGGATACGACGATACTTTGTCCATCTTTTCCAGCATCGAGGTGTAATTTAACCAATCTTTTGTGAGTGATTCCAGAAACCTCTCGTTAGTCTGCTCTTTGAAAGCGAGGCACCCACAGACTTGATCTCGACTAAAATCTGATTGAATCTCTCAATCGCAGCAACCAATGTTTCACCTTCTACCATCTTGAAGTTATTGAATTCTCTCTTAAACTGTTTCTCCTTTGCTTTCAAATGGACTCAGTACCTTGATACGCTATCTTGAGAAATCCCACACACCTTTTGCCGTTTGAATACCGAGCACTCTTCCCTGATCTTCATCGGAAAGAGATGATACAAGAATCCGCAACACCTGTTTATTCTTGCTAAGCAACTTTTCATCATCCTCCGTCCACTGTTCTTCAGGCTTATCCTGGGTAAGTCCTTCTACGGTCACAGTAGGTTTGAAGTCGCCTTTAGTGACCACCTTCCAGACTTTGTAATCTATAGACATTAGTTGAGCCTCCATCTGTTCGCACCATTGGTTAACCTGGTGTGCCTTGACATTGTACGAACTCATCATCTTCACGATCTACCTTGAAGCGCTAGCCTCGAGCAAAGGTAAGCTGGCTCTGATACCACTGTAAGCATGAGATCGATAGATGCACGTAAAAGCCCACTATCTAGGAAGCCCAATGAGGCCCAACAACCAAGTGGGGTTCCATCCTAAAACCAATTGGCAATAGATGGAGTAGCCCTCTTAATTATTAAGTACTCACAAGGTTCTTCCTTTTCCGATGTGGTTTTCTACAGCTACACGTGCAATGCAACTGAAATACCCCTAAATTAATTTGGGGGATTTCTTTTATTAAATCTTAAATAATACTATTAAATATTAAATTATTATATGGAATTATGAAAATTTATTTAGGGGATTTCTCCTATTTAACCCTAAAGAAAACAATAAAATATTTAATTATTATATTTATTATATGGTATTATCAATTTAATAATAAGATTTATAAGTCAATAAATCTTGGAAAAATTTATAAACACTCCAAGTATATTATAAAGATTTTAGAAAGAGTTGGAACATTGTTTTGAAACATAAAAGTCAATATAAAATTCTAGAAACCCTAAAGCCTTTTAAGCCTTGCTAGGGTTGACTTTTTGAGAATGGTCAAACCAGCCCATGAAACCTATACCAATAAATAGTTTATGGAAAACCATGAAGATCGATAAAAAAACGTTAAAAACGGATCATCGTAGCCAAAGTTATGATCAAATGAAGTTTAGAGCCAAAATTTTGAAAAAAAGCTGATGTGGCAAGGGTTGCTGACTCATCGCGCGCCTTGGGATACGCGCCCTAGTACTTAGTCGATTCTATCTTCTATTTTTCCGGTAACAGATACCAGTCTTTGCCCTAACTTGTGACCTTCATAACTTTCTCATCTTTTGGAATTTTTGAGTGTCGTCTTCTTTGTTGCCTTCTCCAACACTTCCTCTAAACAACCATAACTCACACTAAACCTAGTTCGTCCTAAATCAACCGGAAATTCGATCCAAAGTAGCCATCCTGCAAAACCGAATTTGCAGATTCCAGTTTTCCTTCGATTTCAGGTAACTTCGTCTTGCCATAACTTCTTCGTTTCTCAGCCAAATTTCATGTTCTTTAGCTCGTTTTGAAGAGCTCTAATCCCTCTACAACTTTCATGTTGATGACCAAATCCAATTCCCAACCGTTTGGAAGAACGAGGTGTCTAAAGTTTCGGATTTGTCACAACATAAAATCATAGTTTTTCTTTCCAGAAAACGCAAGGTAAACTCGCAACTTCCAGCTTCAATTTCTTTCTGTGTAGTGCAAGTTAGGGTGAGTTCTTGCTATCATTGTGTAGAGTTAAGTTTCCTCTTTATTAAGCCCAAGAACTAGTTCTAACTCGGTCTGTACTGTAAATTATAGCGTTACAAAGTAGGCTACTCAATCGGGTTGTAAAGGGGCGTTTTTTTTCCAGAATCCTATTTCGAATCCTTTCGATTCGAGCAATTCCGGTAAGTTTCCTTCAATTCCTTCAACCTTGCTAATATATATTACATTATCGGTCAAAACCATGTTTCAATTGCATCAATTACGCATTAGATTGAGTGAATTTGAGAGATTTGTTTTCGGAAACCAAGATAAACCCTAACTTCGAAATTGAAATCGAAAACCGATGAATCCCGCATGATAACTAGCGAATTTGGTATCATTAGAACCGGAATTGAATTTCGAAACCATAGAAACAAGAATCACTCAATTTGGTTCTGTAGATTGTGAGAAAATGTCGAATTAGTACTCGGGTATGGATTGGAGCTCGCTGAAGAACTGGGATTTCAGGGACCGTCCGATCGGGTTCTAAAGGATTGGACGGTCAGGATTAGATCGGGGTTATTAAAGTATGTTTTAAGTTTATAATGTTTCAGAATTAACTTTAACTTGTTGAATTAGTTAATGGCCTTCCCGAATGTGTTTTGACTTGAAATTTTAACATAGATTCCTTGTTAATCTAGTTTATTTTGATGTAAATTAATATGGTTTTGGAGTTTTTAAACGTAAGTTATGATTTTTGCAAGTTACGGGTTTCTGGAATTATTTAGCTAATTTAAAAGATATTTTTATGAAATAAAAATTTTATAATATGTATAAAATGTTATAGTTACTGTATATTAAATTTGGGAATTTTTGGGCATGATAAATGGGTTTAAAAATTGTGTTTATGAGTTTTTCATAAGAATGACTTAATATATGGTTTTTAATGTAACCAAAAATTAAAGTATGGTTTGTTAATAAACTTTTAAGCTGGGAAAAAATATGGAAAACTAAATTAACATTTATAACGGTATGTTTATAAATGTTTTGGGTAATCCTTTTAAGAGAGGTGAAATTATTTACATATATGTATATATACTTATTAAGTAGAAATTTATGTTAAATCAAGGAATTTATTATTTTACGTTTTATTTATTATATTATATGGGAGTTAATATTCTTAATAAAACTAAGGAATATATATATATATATATATATTATATATATATATATATATATATATATAATATATATATATCCTATATATAAATAATTTACACTATAAAAGAATAAAGTAAACTTAGGGTAGAACAGGGAGCTAATAATTAACACTTATATTCTAAATATATAAGAGCTAGTAACCTAAGATATAGTAAAGAAATACTTTTTGAAACATGCATGAATGCAGATAAATGTTGAGGTAATAAGATAATTTAAATTCAATAGCTACATAGGGGATGTCTAAATTTAAATTCTAACACAGTATACATATATATATACACTTTATTTTATAAACCGTATATCGGTTGTGGTTATGCCTAAAAGTTATTAAACATAATTAGATACAATAAAATTTCTTAAAATGTTATGGATAATCTTAATACATAAAGATATATATATATATATATAATAATATACATTAAATAGAATGAGGGAAATAATATTCCTTGTGATAGT
Organism: Limonium bicolor; assembly: GCA_023374045.1. Taxonomy (NCBI): domain Eukaryota; kingdom Viridiplantae; phylum Streptophyta; class Magnoliopsida; order Caryophyllales; family Plumbaginaceae; genus Limonium; species Limonium bicolor. The sequence goes on along the minus strand of CM041776.1, from coordinate 400,038,106 downwards.
TATAATAAGTAGAATATATATATGTTAAACCTTAGGTTTTTAATCGGTGTGTAATTAAATAGTCACTATTAACTTAAGGTTTAATTACACAACGTAAACGTAACACGGTCTTGGGTTGACCTACTAAGCCCAAGTCTATGAACTCCAAAAGCCCACTTAAACATTCAAGAGAGGTTGGGCCACTCTCAGGGATAAATTCTAATCATTCCAAACTAAACAAATGGGCCTAACAAAGGATTTAGTTAACAAGTCAAGCCCAAATCTTTGTGAGAGAATAATGGTAAACCTGGAACTATTATCAGTAAGAAAAGAAGGTTGTTTAGTTTATAAGTCCCTTAACTAATCGACACTTGGAACACCTAATTATAGGTTACTATTAGGGAATCACTTATTCAAGTTATTTATTGTTCTTCACATACCAGGTACGATTTCTCGTACTCAGATACTTTTGCTATGGGCTTTATGGAATGTTTTGGAAAACGCTAACTGAGCTGAATGGATTTTCAAAGGGAAACTGTGTGTATGACTAACTCAGCTTGTGTGACTAACTGAGTCTTGAATGTGAAACTTACATGGGTATTGGTTCCTTCTATTTGGTTATCCCGTTAGACATTAACTGCTTAGGGTTTACGCTTCTGCACACTCTGTAGGACTGAGTGTTTTGGTATTGCTCTGGGTAGTTAGTGATCTGGTGGGAATTTGGAAAAGGTCAATTTTGGTAAATTCTTCTTTTGACTCTGGATATCGTTTCATCCATGAGCTGGTTCTTGAGGTTTCGACGTGCGCGCGTCTTCAATGGTAACAGTGAGGGGCTGTATATCCCCTGTCCCAAAAGGGACGTGGTAGACAGTGAGGGGGTTGTATATCCCCTCCCAAAAGGGACGTTGTAGACAGTGAGGGGCTGTATATCCCCTGTCCTAAAAGGACGTACTTGGCGGTGGGGGCCATCTCTCCCAGTTGAATTATTCCACTCTTGAGTTATTGGTTCTTGGATCTATCTTATCATTCCTAGTCCTTTGTGACTATCTGAGTCTTTCTACTCCTAACGGGAATTGGGTTTAACTAAGGCATTGGATGTTCACTAACACATGGTGTGGTTTTGTTTCATAACTTTACCTTTCTGTTATTCATCTTTATTCTTAACTTGTTCTTGATTTGGTGATTTGTGGAATGCCTTGCCCCTCTGTGTGGTTTAGTGATTGCTTTCAAGCTATTATTTATTTAAGAGTTGTATTATAAGTTTGTTTTTGGAGGATCGTACCAGTTCCATTCCAGGGAACTGACCCACCCCTCTCGGGGTGGGCTGCTTGGTTTTATCTTGCAGGTACGAGTTATTTTACAGGTGGCCACGAAGTGAACGAGTGATTGGGATGGGATTAGGTTTGGTGAGAGTTTAACGTGTTTTATTACTGTTTTATTTCTGTTAAGTTTCTCGAGGTTCAGGCCGTGACAATTGTAATCTTTGTTGTAATTGGTGAGGTTTGGTGCCGGGGTGTTGGAACCCGATGATCTGTACGCCTTTAGTATTTTATTTCCGCTATAAATATGTTAAATAGGGGCGTTACAGAAATTGGTATCAGAGCGTAGTTACGCTCTGAACCCGAGAAACAAGCCGAGTGAAATACTTAGATTATAGGTGCACTTAAAACTGGGGAACTGGGGTAGAATTGGGAAGTGAGAATTCCAGAAAGGCGCGTGACCCTTACCCCAATTCTACTTAATACGTTTTACTTCACGTACCTACGAACCGTCTTTAGGACGTTATAAATATTTCATATATTACTTCATAGATATTTAGACTCAACAATACGCCTTCTGAGTAACAAACCGTCATACCAGCTAGATGTCTCGAAGAGGAGGAGCTGGTCCCTCAGGAGGCTAAGGACCCGACGCTGTCACCCCAGAGGTCATAGCGCAGATGTGAACAGCTGCATTAGCTCAGCAGCAGGCTCAGATCCCGCAACCACCACCGCCACCACCTAATGGTCCCCGGGAGTTCAACTGGCTGAAGGCAGTCAACGACCTTCGTCCCCCAGTCTACGAAGGCCAGCCAGAACCGAATACCTTAGAGAGATACATCGACGAGATGCAGAAGGCCTTCACTCTCTGCACGTTCCAGTATCGCCAGGTGGACATAGCGGCCTACTTTCTCCAGGACCCGCACATCGATGGTGGCAGACCGCCAGAGCTGAGCTGACTGCCCAGGCGGACTTCGGCTTCCCAGCCTTCTTAGTGGCCCTGAGAGCCAAGTTCTATCCATCCTACCTGCAGAAGAGGATGAGGAGCGAGTTCGAGCAGTTGAAGCAAGGGAGTTCCTCTGTTGTTGATATTATAATAAATTTGTGGAGCTGCTCGCTGTTATTGGAGAGGAGCTTACGCTCTCCGAGGTATCTGGTGGATAAATTCCACACCGGCTTGAACTTCAGGATCATGACTATGATCGGTTCCACCAGAGGGATGACCCTACAGGTATGGAACATGATTTAAATTTCTGGTACGCAAGTTTCCCCACTAACATATATTGTCACCACAGGAGTTAGCGGATGATGTGAATGACTGCGAGACCACCATTGCCTACCAGACTCTGTGCTAGGCAAGAGGAAGGGGGATGGAGAAAAGGAAATGGAGGGAACTTTTCCCAGAACTACGAGAGGAAGGGAAAGTTCTACAAGGGTAGGAACGAGAAGGCCATGTCCCCTCATATACTAATGCTGAGCACTCCGCTCCCAGCCATTTAAGGGTGAGATAAATTAGAAACTCCAAAGTGGTTACATTTTATTATCCAATTACTAATCTTGAACTGAAACAGGAACCAACTTGCGAGAAAGTTCTTCTGCAAGTGGTGCAAGAAGGACCACCCGGGCAAGGATTGTAAGGGAAACCTGGTGGACTGCAACCACTGCGGTAAGAAGGGGCACAGATCGTTCGAATGCTTCTTGAACCCGGATTCCAGGAACTACAAGCCACGCACCGGGACCCTGCTAGAGCCCCTTTGCTACTACTACTAGGGAGGTCGAGGTGGCACAGGAGGTGCTGGACCATCTACCAGCCGCCCTGCCCAGAGCCATCCGCAGAGGCCGGGACACTACCCCCCAGAGGCCGGGCAAGGCACCGGTCCTTAACATGGTGGACCGCGTCGAGGCAGCAAGTGATGACCCGAGTTCACCTGGTGAGGACTATTTTCCTCATGAAGAGGCTTAGCCTTTCTTTCTTTACATTCAGTTGTCTAGTTTTTTTTTGTCAATGTAAAAGGGATGAACTATAAACCCTTCATTTTTTTCTTTCGAACCTTTCATTTCCAGTTGTGAACCTTGACTTATTTATTTAATGGCAATTGTTGTTCAGCTTTTGATATTTGCTTTCCTATTTGCCATATACCACACCCCCAAATCCCTTTTGAAGCCAAACCACACCCACCAGAGAAGTGTGAGGTCTTGAGACCCGGGATGATCTTACTACGAGAGTACCTGACCCCGCAGTCCAGTATGCATTGATCCTCAAGATCAGGGAGTTAGGTGTGAAGGAAGGAAATTTTTACACCCCTACCTTCAAGAATGGTTCAACCATGAAGGTGAAGATCATGTGCCTAGGTAAGAAGTGGGACCACACCACCAAGAGCTATGAAGAGGTGAGGTGCCACCAATCCCGGAGGAACTGCAACCATCATTAGAGCTGCAGTTAAGGCAGCACAAGAATTGGAGGATGAGCCCGTCCCAGACCTAGCCTCCGACGTGTGCATCATCAACTTCTATGGAAAGGAGGGTAAGCTAGGGATGCACCAAGACAAGGACGAATCGCCAGAGTCCCGTCACTAGAGGAGTTCCAGTAGTGTCCATATCACTTGGAGACGACGCGGAGTTCCTATTTGGTGATCAAAGAGGATGGACCTTGCTACCAAGATCCTCCTGAAGTCGGTGATGTACTGATCTTTGGTGGGGCAGCTAGACCTCTACCATGGGGTGAAGAGAATCAAGCCCAACACAGCCCCCACACCCATCATTAACCAGACCCATATGAAACCGGGCCGTCTAAACCTAACCTTTAGACAGACCTAGCCTTGTACTTTACAGTTTCAGCATTGTAAATTTTCAAGTTGCTCATGAAGCTTTCAATAAAATGGAAATTCTAAGAATTTTATTGCTTCATTGTAGGGGTTGGAATTCACAGGGATCAGGTTGAATGTGTTGACCAGGCTCAAGCGAAGAGCATGGAATGGTCATCACAGGTATAAACATTAACCTGAGTAATTACCTTGGAACGTTTACCCAGAATCTTAAAATCTATCCTATAATTTCAGGCACGTTCCTAGTTAATGGAGTGGAGGCCACAGTCCTGTTTGATTCTGGTGCCTCCCACTCTTTCATATCACAAGCATTCCATGCTAAGATCATGCTCCCACAGAGGATATCCATGACTGCTCAGTCTTGCTGCCCATCCAGAGAGCTGATCAAGTGCAGTAAGCAGTGCAAGGATTTGAGCATACACATCAAGGGAGCAGAATTCCTTCTGGATGCCATAGTCTTCCCTGGCATGGGGTTCGACATAATTGTGGGCATGGACACGCTACAACAAACGTGGTACCAAGTAGACTACACTGTGCAGAGCATCGTCCCTCCTGAAGTCAGCTACAGGGATCACCGTGTCATACCGAATGCAACCCAAACAGCCGACTGTGAAGGTTGTATCGGCTTTATCCCTGATGAAGGAGGTGTCCAAGGGCGCTACCGCCTACTACTGTTATGCCCAGGATCTGAGGACGGATCCGAAATTCCAGAGCGATGTTCCCATATGTGTCGGAGTACCCCGACGTTTTTCCAGAGGAGCTACCTGGACTACCACCACTGAGAGAGGTTGAATTCAATATCGACCTCATACCTGGCACGGGACCGATTGCTAAGGCTCCCTACCGGATGGGCCCTGCAGAGATGGTTGAGTTGAAGAAGCAGCTGCAGGAGCTACTAGATAGGGTTTCATCAGACCCAGTGTCTCACCTTGGGGTGCTCCAGTGCTATTCGTCAAGAAGAAGGACGGGAGTTTGAGACTTTGCATCGACTATAGGGAGCTGAACAATGTCACGATCAAGAACAAGTACCCACTGCCCAGGATCGATGACTTGTTTCGACCAGCTGAGGGGAGCTAAGGTGTTTCTCCAAGATTGATCTGCGTTCCGGATATCATCAGATAGCTGTAGCTGAGTCAGATATAGAGAAGACAGCCTTCCGGACCAGATACGGCCACTACGAGTTCACAGTGATGCCGTTTGGACTGACCAATGCACCCGCGAGATTCATGGATCTGATGCAGAGAGTCTTCCAAGCCCAGTTGGATAAGTCAGTAGTCGTGTTCATAGACGACATCTTGGTATTCTCCAAGAGTCGGGAGGAACACGAGCAGCATTTGAGGACAGCCTTGGAGACTCTGAGAGAGAAGAAGTTATATGCAAGTTCAGCAAGTGTGAATTCTGGCTGGACAAGGTGTCATTTCTTGGACATGTGATCTCAGCTGAGGGATTTCAGTAGACCCAGCTAAGATTGAGGCAGTGAAGAGCTGGCATAGACCTCGCACTGTGACAGAGGTGAGGAGTTTCCTTGGGTTGGCTGGCTACTATAGACGCTTTGTGAGGACTTCTCCAGGCTAGCCAAGCCCTTGACCTCCCTGATGAAGAAGGACAGCCCATTTGTATGGACAGAGGCTTGTGAGGTCTCCTTTCAGGCGCTGAAGGACGCCTTGACCACAGCTCCAGTATTAGTGATCCCTGAGGGGAACGAGGGATACGAGGTGTATTGTGATGCTTCAGGCAGAGGGATTGGTGGGGTACTGATGCAGAATGGCAATGGCATAGGCTTCTCGACGCTGAAGAAGCACGAAGAAAATTACCCCACACCACGACCTTGAGCTCCTCGTCATAGTCTTCGCCTTGAAGATCTGGCGACATTACTTGTATGGAGCCACATGTCGGATTATGACAGACCACAAAGAGTCTGAAGTACATCTGGACCCAGAAGGAGCTGAACCTGAGACAGCGACGATGGGTCGAGCTACTGGCTGACTATGACATCAACCTTCAGTACACTGAGGGATAGGGAATGTCGCTGCAGACGCTTTGAGCAGGAGAGTGTACTCACTCCTAGCTTTGACAGAATGACCACGATAGCTGAGGAGATATATGCAGCCCAGGATAGTGATGTTACCTGCAAGGCATCAGGCAGAAGTTAGCAGACGGTATGAATTGGCTGATGGTCTGAAGTATGAGTACGAGCTAGACAGCGAGGGACACCTTCGAGTCAGAGGCAGACTCTGCGTTCCTCAGGATGCGACAGAACTTCAGACCAGGATTCTCTCTGAGGCTCATTCCTCTACATTATCAGTACACCCTGGAGCCACCAAGATGTACAAGGATTTGAAGCAGTTATTCTGGTGGAGCGGGATGAAGAGGGATGTAGCAGACTTCGTCTCCCGATGCCTCACCTGTCAGAAGGTGAAGTTTGAGCATCGTCGACCAGGAGGCCAGATTCAGTCGTTACCAGTACCGTGCTGGAAGTTCGACGACATCAGCATGGACTTTGTGGTCGGTCTTCCTCCAGCTAGAGGCGGACTGAATTCTATTTGGGTGATAGTCGATAGGTTGACCAAGACAGCCAGGTTTATACCTATCAAGACACATGGAAGGTGCCCAAGCTGGCTGAGGTGTTCACCACAGAGCACATCCGGTACCATGGGGTACCGAAGACGATTGTCTCCGACCGTGACACACGTTTCCTCAGTAGATTTTGGCGTCAGGTGCAGGAGGCGTTTGGTACTCAGCTACGCCTTAGCACAGCCTTTCACCCTCAGACTGATGGGCAGACCGAGAGGACGATTCAGACGCTAGAGGATATGCTACGAGCAGTCGCTCTAGACTATCAGGGGAGTTGGGTGGAGCGTCTACACCTGGTGGAGTTCTCCTACAATAACTCCTACCACTCATCTATCGGCATGGCACCATTCCAGGCTCTGTATGGCAGGCCGTGCCGGACCCCCTTATCATGGAGTGACCCTACCGAGGCAGTCCTGATTGGGCCCGAGTATGTTCAGACACTGCAGGATGACGTCAGAGTTATCCAGCAGCACATGAGGGCATGCAGTCTAGACAGAAATCCTTTGGGGATCAGCGCACCAGAGAGCTCGAGTTTCAGATGGGTGACATGGTTTTCTTACGGGTGTCTCCGATGAGAGGGATATTCAGATTTGGGATGAGGGGGAAACTAAGCCCTAAGTATGTCGGTCCGTACAGGATTACGGAGCGAGTGGGCCCAGTTGCTTACAGACTAGAGCTACCAGCGGAGTTGGGGAAGGTACACGATGTGTTTCATGTATCTCAGTTGAAGAAGTATATGTCTGACCCTTCTCACGTACTGCAGCCAGAGAGACTGGAGATTGAGCCTACACTGAGGTATGAGGAGACTCCTATTCGGATCTTGGACACGAAGGTCGAGAAACGAGAGGCAGATCAGTTAAATTGGTGAAAGTTCTTTGGAGCATCATGGGGTTGAGGAAGCTACTTGGGAGACTGAGGACTCCATGAGAGTGAAGTACCCACATCTATTCACATGATGTTTTCCCTACCCTGCTGTGATTCACATTAGTAGCGGTACGAGGGCGTACCTTAGCTCTTTTAAGGGGGATATACTGGCATACTCCTCCTTCGTTATCTCATCCGGATTATGCCTTGTTGCATGTTAGTAGAGGGAGAACATTATTAGTAGAGTGAGAGGTGTATGTATGTACGTAGTTTTACATTATGGCACGGTAGTATGTCACGTTTGTGTTTTGTTTCAGTTTATATTTTGATTCAGTTTGGTTTGATTTCGGTACTCTCGAGTGGAATGTTGAAATGGAAATAAAGGATTGGATTGGTATGGAATTTCATTGGAATTATTATTGTCTCAGCACACCCGAAGCGGTGTGAGTGCCTATTAGTTGATTTTTAAACTTCGAGGCGAAGTTTCTTTTAGGGGGATATACTAAAATACCCCTAAATAAATTTAAATTAATTTAGGGGATTTCTTTTATTAAATCTTAAATAATACTATTAATAAATTATTATATAATTAATGAAAAATTTATTTAGGGGATTTCTCCTATTTAACCTAAAGAAAACTAAAATATTTAATTATTATATATTATTATATAGTATTATGAATTTAATAATAAGATTTATAAGTCAATAAATCTTGGAAAAATTTATAAACACTCCAAGTATATTATAAAGATTTTAGAAAGAGTTGGAACATTGTTTTGAAACATAAAAGTCAATATAAAATTCTAGAACCCCTAAAGCCTTTAAGCCTTGCTAGGGTTGACTTTTTGAGAATGGTCAAACCAGCCCATGAAACCTATACCAATAAATAGGTTATGGAAAACCATGAAGATCGATAAAAAGAACGTCAAAAACGGATCATCCTAGCCAAAGTTATGATCAAATGAAGTTTAGAGCCAAAATTTTGAAAAAAAGCTGATGTGGCAAGGTTTGCTGACTCATCGCGCCTCGGGATACGCGCCCAGTACTTAGTCGATTCTATCTCCTATTTTTCCGGTAACAGATACCAGTCTTTGCCCTAACTTGTGACCTTCATAACTTTCTCATCTTTTGGAATTTTTGAGTGTCGTCTTCTTTGTTGTCTTCTCCTACACTTCCTCTAAACAACCATAACTCACACTAAACCTAGTTCGTCCTAAATCAACCGGAAATTCGATCCAAAGTAGCCACCCTGCAAACCGAATCTGCAGATTCCAGTTTTCCTTCGATTCAGGTAACTTCGTCTTGCCATAACTTCTTCGTTTCTCAGCCAAATTTCATGTTCTTTAGCTCGTTTTGAAGAGCTCTAATCCCTCTAAAACTTTCATGTTGATGACCAAAGCCAATTCCCAACCGTTTGGAAGAACGAGGTGTCTAAAGTTTCGGATTTGTCACAACATAAAATCATAGTTTTCTTTCCAGAAAACGCAAGGTAAACTCGCAACTTCCAGCTTCGATTTCTTTCTGTGTAGTGCAAGTTAGGGTGAGTTCTTGCTATCATTGTGTAGAGTTAGTTTCCTCTTTAGATTAAGCCCAAGAACTAGTTCTAACTCGGTCTGTACTGTAAATTATAGTTGCAAAGTAGGCTACTCAATCGGTTGTAAAGGGGGCGTTTTTCCAGAATCCGATTCGCATCCTTTCGATTCGAGCAATTCCGGTAAGTTTTCCATCAAATTCCTTCAACCTTGCTAATCTATATTACATTATCGGTCAAAACCATGTTTCAATTGCATCAATTACGCATTAGATTGAGTGAATTTGAGAGATTTGTTTTCGGAAACCAAATAAACCCTAACTTCGAACCGAAATCCAAAACCGATGAATCCCGCATGATAGCTAGCGAATTTGGTATCATTAGAACGGGAATTGAATTTCGAAACCATAGAAACAAGAATCACTCAATTTGGTTCTGTAGATTGTGAGGAAAATGTCGAATTAGTACTCGGGTATGGATTGGAGCTTCTGAAGAACTGGGATTTCAGGGACCGTCCGATCGGGTTCTAAAGGATTGGACGGTCCGAGGATTAGATCGGGGTTATTAAAGTAATGTTTTTAAGTTTATATGTTTTCAGAATTTAACTCTAACTTGTTGAATTAGTTAATGCCTTCCCGAATGTGTTTTGACTTGAAATTTTAACCATAGATTCCTTGTTAAATCTAGTTTATTTTGATGTAAATTAATATGGTTTTGGAGTTTTTAAACGTAAGTTATGATTTTTGCAAGTTACGGGTTTTCTGGAATTATTTAGCTAATTTAAAAGATATTTTATGAAATAAAAATTTTATAATATGTATAAAATGTTAAGTTACTGTATATTAAATTTGGGAATTTTTGGCAATGGTAATGGGGTTTAAAAATTGTGTTATGAGTTTTTTCATAAGAATAACTTATATATATGGTTTTTAATGTAACCAAAAATTAAAGTATGGTTTGTTAATAAACTTTTAACTGGGAAAAATAAGGGAAACTAAATTAACATTTATAACAGTATGTTTATAAATGTTTTGGGTAATATCTTTTAAGAGGGTGAAATTATTTACATACATGTATATAATATTATTTAAGTAGAAACTAACTTATGTTAAATCAAGGAATTTAATTATTTTACGTTTTATTTATTATATTATATGGGAGTTAATATTCTTAATTAAAACTAAGGAATATATATATATATATTTACACATGTATAAAAGGGAATAAAGTAGTAACTTAGGGTAGAACAGGGAGCTAAAATTAACACTTATATTAACTAAATATATAAGAGCTAGTAACCTAAGATATAGTAAAAGAAATACTTTTTGAAACATGCATGGAATGCAGATAAATGTTGAGGTAATAAGATAATAAATTCAATAAGCTACATAGGGGATGTCTTAATTAAATTCTAACACAGGTATACGTATATATATATTTTATAATAAAGGAAACACTTTATTTTATAAACCGTATATCGGTTGTGGTTATGCCTAAAAGTTATTAAACATAATTAGATACAATAAAATTTCTTAAAAATGTTATGGATAATCTTAATACTAAATATATATATAATGTATATAAATACATTAGAATAGATGAGGGAAATAATATTCCTGTGATAGTTATATAAGTAGAATATATATATATATATATATGTTAAACCTTAGGTTTTAATCGGTGTGTAATTAAATAGTCACTATTAACTTAAGGGTTTAATTACACAACGTTAACGTAACACGGTCTTGGGTGACCTACTATGCCCAAGTCTATGAACTCCAAAAGCCCACTTAAACAGTTCAAGAGAGGTTGGGCCACTCTCAGGGATAAATTCTAAATCATTTCCAAACTAAACGAAATGGGCCTAACAAAGGATTTAGTTAACAAGTCAAGCCCAAATCTTTGTGAGAGAATAATGGTAAACCTGGAACTATTAATCAGTAAGAAAAGAAGGTTGTTTAGTTTATAAGTCCCTTAACTAATCGACACTTGGAACACCTTAATTATAGGTTACTATTGGGGAATCACTTATTCAAGTTATTTATTGTTCTTCACATACCAGGTACGATTTCTCGTACTCAGATACTTTTGCTAATGGGCTTTATGGAATGTTTTGGAAAACGCTAACTGAGCTGAATGGATTCCAAAAGGAAACTATGTGTATGACTAACTCAGCTTGTGTGACTAACTGAGTCTTGAATGTGAAAACTTACATGGGTATTGGTTCCTTCTATTTGGTTATCCCGTAGACATTAACTGCTTAGGGGTTACGCTTCTGCACTCTGTAGGACTGAGTGTTTGGTATTGCTCTGGGTAGTTGGTGATCTGGTGGGAATTTGGAAAAGGTCAATTTTGGTAAATTCTCTTTTGACTCTGGATATCGTTTCATCCATGAGCTGGTTCTTGAGGTTTCGACGTGCGCGCGTCTTCAATGGTAACAGTGAGGGGCTGTATATCCCTGTCCCAAAAGGGACGTGGTAGACAGTGAGGGCTGTATATCCCTGTCCTGAAAGGGACGTTGTAGACAGTGAGGGGCTGTATATCCCCTGTCCTAAAGGACGTACTTGGCGGTGGGGGCCATCTCTCCCAGTTGAATTATTCCACTCTTGAGTTATTGGTTCTTGGATGTATCTTTCATTCCTAGTCCTTTGTGACTATCTGAGTCTTTCTACTCCTAACGGGAATTGGGTTTAACTAACGCATTGGATGTTCACTAACACATGGTGTGGTTTTGTTTCATTAACTTACCTTTCTGTTATTCATCTTTATTCTTAACTTGTTATCTTATTTGGTGATTTGTGGAATGCCTTGCCCTCTGTGTGGTTTAAGTGATTGCTTTCAAGCTATTATTTATTTAAGAGTTGTATTATAAGATTGTTTTTGGAGGATCGTACCAGTTCCATTCCAGGGAACTGACCCACCCCTCTCGGGGTGGGCTGCTTGGTTTTATCTTGCAGGTACGAGTTATTTTACAGGTGGCCACGAAGTGAACGAGTGATTGGGATGGGATTAGGTTTTGTGGAGAGTTTACGCGTTTTATTACTGTATTATTTTGTTAAGTTTTCTCGAGGTTCAGGCCATGACAATTGTAATCTTTAAGTTGTAATTGGTGAGGTTTGGTGCCGGGTGTTGGAACCCATGATCTTACGCCTTTAGTATTTTATTTCCGCTATAAATATGTTAAATAGGGGCGTTACATACATTCTCCCTATCACGTGTGAGCTCCTTCCCCCTATCGATCTCAACTACCACCACTCTACACGTCAACATCTTGACTTCCACCACTGTGGCTCACCCAGAGTTTCCACGATAGCCCAGGGGAAACCTTCTGCTCTGATACCACTTGACAATCGTAATGAGATCTCCAGTATACTCAGTCTTGAACTGAGTTCTAGTAGCAATCACCTGATAGATTGTAATCCAGTATAGAAGAAAACTCAGCCACTAATATATATTAATAGCGTGAAAAGCTCCTCACCTGATCTGTTCAACACCTTGAACAATCACACTCTAATGTATCACTATTCGAATGATAATCACACTCCTAATCTATTGAATAAAGAATCACTCTCGTTCTCACTCAAATGGGTCTCGCCGTAGAGGGTGTAGATCTGTTCTTGATACCCAAAAGCGCAACCCTAAACTATATCTATACAGAGTATAATACATGGGAATTACCCAGACTTAAACAAAATTTCCTCTTAATATCCTAGTAACACTAACGCTGAACGCTAACTAAGGAGATATATCAGGGTGAATCTTAACAACTTGATATCGCAAATGCTGTCATGTGAGCAGCTACGTTTCTGTTGACGTTCATAGGAATTTTACCGAAAGATCATATGCTGAGTACAAGACCGGTTCCGCATGGTTGTCACACATCAAAAACTATAAGTATGTATGGCGCATATACATTTACAACTTACATTTTGTATATACAAGACAACACAATGTCACATTATATAATATAAAAGCTTACAATAATATATATTTCACATTAAACATAAAAAGCGGGTATCTTTTGTGAACTTGGCTTGTGCTTACTGGTAGGTGGGGGATGCTGATGTGCATGCCTATTTGAAAGGAATGAGAATAGTGTGGAAAAGGAAATTACAAGTAGAGTGCAGAGAGATTTGAACGAGAAAAGAAATGGAGAAAAGAGGGAGGTGGGGAACAATAGATGGGGAAGGAATCAGTATAAGGATAAGATGAGGAAGCTGCTGATTTTTTGTAATGGTTTACTTTCACTAATCAAACGGCATCATTTGATTATTGGTATCCCACTATCAAAATTACGTCGTTTTGATTAGTGGAAGTAAGAAAAATTAACGCTAAGTTGGCTGCATTTAATTCCTATGCATCTTCTTCGCTCCCGGTATCTTCTTCTTCTTTAGTTCTTTACTCTCCATCTTCTTCCTTTACGCATTTGGAAATACTCATCCCGCATCGCCCGCCTTAGGCCGCCTCTCCACCCGTGTTCGCCTTGACACATTGAAGGCGATAGAACCATCGCGTTGCGCCATGATCGCCTTGCGCCACGATCGCCTTAGGCATGTTTTTTCAAACCAAGGGTGTCGCATCAAGATGAGGATGAACTAAAGGGAAATAAGATGACTCCTTGGCTGAGCTCCGGTTGTAGCCCCGCATAGGTGTAAATAGTGCTTGCACTTTTGCTTGTCGATGATGTTTCTGACTGTATCTTGCATCTGCTTGCTATCGACATTCATCATTACATCATCAAAATGCACAGTAAACCAATTATTCCTCTCGACTCTACTACTCATTTAATCCTCCCAATTTCATATGCATCATAATCTTACACATACATAGCTGTTGGCCAACACACAACCAGCTAAGGGACAAAAATATACCCTTAACCAAGGTTCAAAGGCAAAGAAAAAAACCCACTGAAGGGAAGGAGGCAATTTGGTATCAACTCGCTTTATGGCGTTAGGGATAGTAGAGAAGAGGGGGAGGAGAGACGAGATAGCACCACGAAAGGACTACATTTTTGATGGTGTAGTTGGCTGAGAATTGGGTTTGTAAGTTACACTATACTATCTAGTCTATTTTTATTTTTTATTACTTAAATTGTGCTATCTAGCCTTTTACATATCTAACAATTAATCTGGATAGTCTTTCACGAAAAAGTTTTTTTTTTATAAAATTTCATTCAATGTTAGCTTTCCTTTGTAGTTTTCAAAAAAATGATTTACATGGGGTGCAATTTTCACCGATCACAGAATTGACCATACCATTGGTAGTTTACACTTGTCACTACAGTGTATATGATGATTGGTATTCCCTCCTATTCAAAATCGGAGTGATTCAATCTTTAGATTTGTATTTGAAATATATGTCATTTTACACTATTTGTATTCATCTTTCTACTTTTCCAATATATCTCTCTTAAATTATTTTACTAACCTCAGTCTATTATTGTTTTCTGAATAAAGTATGCTTACTTTTTTTTTTCATACAAAAGTAATGGTACACTAGTCATTTTACATCTTTCTTTAAAAGTGTGAAAAGGTCTAAAACAGCCGATAATTTGATTAGTAGGTAGTATAGTATATAGCTAAATTAGGTAGTAGATCTAAGCTTAAGGATGATTTTGCTAACAAACTTAACTATTAGACAAAGAATGTAACACCTCATCCAACAACAAACACATAACAACAATCTGCAGCGGAATACACACCTCATCACATAACTTAACTCGTTGGTGTTACACGCCGTTAACCACCCACGTGGCTAACAAGGCTATTACATAAACATTGTACCGGTCTGATGGACTAGATCCCGAGCGACTATACATTACTGACCCTTTCAATTAACAACAACAACATACACATATCTTCCAACTGTACCGAGTATTTACAAATTGATGCCGATAACAGTTTTGTCTTACTACACCTACTGTACATATACAACTTAAACGATTACCCATACAACGACTACCCCGTCCTACTCTCGAACGGCTTCCAGCTCCTTGAACCTGAAAATAGGAAAAGAAGAGAAAGGGTGGCCCCCAAGGGGCTCAGCACCTTTGCTGGTATGGTAATCCCGCAGCCCACATGCTACCGGGCCACGCACAACTAATTGTCTTCTTAGCATGCGGTTGATTATATTTAAATCATGCATGCAACCGTAAACACACAACACATAACATTTCGCCTCAATGGGCTCAACCAACGGATAATACATCCTTACTTGATAAGTCACTCATGGTATTCATTATCCCTAGAGTGTTCCTCCTCTAATGGAGCTACTTCCTTAACAGACGACACTTACCCATAAATCGGGTTATCCTTAAACGCCTCTTATCATAAACTGGGATTCATTTCCATGATCCACACACTCCTGTGGAGGGTGATTTTCGGTATGAGGGGGGGTCTATTTAAATATGGTCTGACGAGAAGCCTAGATCCTAGAAATGCCGTTCTGTGGAGGGTGAAAAACCCGTTGTTCTGGCATCCCTCAATACCTACTACATCGTCCGTCTTTCCCAGAAAGCATAAGGGGAATGCTAGTGAGCAATACACCCACTCTCAATGGGCTCCACGCGGACTTATGCCTCTATAAGGCGGAATTGACTAGAGTCGCCACCTAGTTTGACCTACGATACTAGGAAGGAAGGAGGTTTCTAAGAACCGTTGGTTGACTCTGAATTGTGGATAGGATTTATCTGGTCATGTCCAAGATTCTATGTGGGTTCGCACTGGGTTACACCCCTTAGAAGTGGCAACGACCACGACTTCGGATTGGTGCCGAGGAAACCTCGGTCTCCAATTGTCAGGATTGTCTTCTTTCAAAAACTTTTTAGAGAGATTCATTTAAAAGCCAAGGATAAGATTAGGATGAGAAGAGAGAGAGAGTGATGAGGCGAGCTTTTCTGCCAAGCTAGCGCCAAGAGAAGAATTGGTGAATTCGGATGAGTATAGAATAAAGATTTAGAAAAAGTCTAAGGTTGAGTGAATGAACGAGACATGGAGTCTGATGGTTTGAAGTTTGTGGGAACCGAAGAAGGTTAGAGTGTTTGGGAGATATAAGAGCCACCTCAGAAGGGGAAAGGGTTTTTTGTTTGGAATGGGTCGCACCCTAGATGGGCTGCCTACGTACTCAACTCCCTGTTGAGATCAGACCTTACGTAGTTCAGGATTTATGGTTTTTTTAGGGTTTTTAGGTGTTTGAGAGGTTAGTCTGTGAGACGCTCGGGTCTATGAGACATTTGTGATGTTCATGCAGTGGGAGGTATAGATATCAAGGTCGTGCGAGACGCTCGGGTCTGTGAGACGTTTGAATCAAAAATGATGAAGAGGTTTGAGATGTTCGAGTGTGGGACGCTCGGGCCTATGAGACTATAGAGTTTGAAAGAAGTCGGGATTTGAGAGATGATTTGAGTTTGAGATGATTCAGAATTGAATGATGATTTGAGCGTGAGTGATTTGAGTATGAAAGATGGTTTTAAGTGTGTGAGACAATTGAAGTTTGGGAAGAGATCCCAGGCTTTCAGATTTGAGGTTATGAAAGATTTGATGTTTTGGGATGTTTCGAATTAGAGTGAGATGATGATGGATGAATTGTTTGGAGGAATGATTGTCAAAATTGTCTCTCTAAAGTTTTTAAAATCGAAAAATCAGTTTTTGTGTTAAAAGGGCGGATAATCCCGAGGGATTACCCTATGTACCCCCTCGAACACGACACTTAATTAATGGTAAGCGCCAAGGCTCGAAAGATGGGGCAAGGAATTTATGTCGAAAAATAGGATTCAGAGAGAAACACCATGAATGGGATGTTCTCGGTCGAACCCTAATAACGTCTCTAACTCCCGGGTTTTAAAACGTTAAAATCCGAAAATATTGAAATCAAGCGGAAGGGAGTTAGACGATTCTAAAATCCCGGCTGCAACTAGGAAGGTCGTTACTTCCCCCCCAGCCGCCTTGTAAAAATCTAGGCTGCAATTAGGGGTGGTTTGTCACCCTAATGCCCCGCCTAAAGAGATCCAGACTGCGACAAGGGAAGGTTATGACCCCAGTGCCCCGCCTCGGATTTTTATTCGGAAAGGGAGACAGGTGATGTCTAACTAGGAGGAAAGTGTTTTGAAAGTGTTAGACATTTCATGTTCCCCAAAAACGGTTTATCTTTGAGTTTGAAGGCTAAGTTGAAAAATATTTGGAGTTGTTCGGAATTCTCGATGAAGAAACACTGATTTTGAGAAATGTTTTAGGAGAAAACTTTCTGTATATGTGAGAAGAACTTTCTGCATTTGAGAAGAGTTTTCTGTGATATGAGAAGAGTTTTTCCTTTAAAATTCCACAAAATGGTTTGTTTGAAAACTTGATAACACTTGAATAAAATGATGGTTTGAAATTATTTTTGGGTTTTTGGGGTTTGAATGAAATTTACAAATTGAGTGTGGATTGGATGAAATGAATTTGGGGTCGAGTTGAATTGAGTTGGATGAAAAAGGTTTGAATTGAGGTCGAGTTCGGTTTGGATGAGGTCGGGTTTGGTTTGGATTGAGGTCGGGTTTGGTTTGGATTGAGGTCGGGTTTGAATTGGATTGAGGTCGAGTTTGAATTGGATTGAAGTTCGGGTTGGGTCAAGGTCAGCATTTTTTTTTGTCAAGGTCAACATTTTGGTCAAGGTCAATGTTTTGGTCAAGGTCAAAACTAGGTCAAAGTTAATTGGTCAAAGATTGGGTCAAGAAGGATTGGTCAAAGATTGGGTCAAAGTGGGATAGGTCAAAGGTTGGGTCAAAGAAGGATTGGTCAATGTTCAGGTTGATCAAAATTTGGTTTGATTTTTGTGGGCTTGACTGGGTATTAGGTTTGATTGGGTATTGGGCTAGACTGGGTATTGGACCGGTTTGGGTTTTGGGTCAGTTGTGGGCTTGGGCTACACATGGATTGGGCCCCATGGGCTTATTGGGCTGAATGGCTTGGGCTTGGGCCAAATTTGGGCCAGGCTTTGGGCTGATTGTAGGTTTGGGCTGAATCGGGCATGATGGGCCACATAAGGCTTGATGGGCCGAATTGAGCCTTGGGCTAATGAGTTTTGGCAAGGTTTGGTTTGGGCCAAAATTGGCTGTAGGCCAAGATTGGTTGTGGGTCGAGTTGGTTTTGGGCCGATTGTGGGCTTGTGGGCCTGATTTTGAGATTGGGAAAATTGGACCTTTTTGAGTTGTTTTGAGCTTTTGATTTTTGGGTCTGATGGGCTTTGGAAAATTTGGGAAGAAACAATAAATCAAATTGAGATGAATTTCGAGGAAGTGTTTTATTAATACATGTTATTATAGTAAGATGTGGTTGGGTTTAGGGATCACCCTTTGCTAGGTGGGACCATGACTCACCATCGGCAAGGGCTCACCCACTATCCTAGGGCTTGGTCCTAAAAGGATAATAACTATGGCTTAAATGCAAACTAGTCAATCAAAATAAAATGTTAATGGACCTAAAAAAACGAAAGCCCATAAAAGAACAGTAGCATGTGATAAAACCTGATGAATTAAAACAAGGGGCCCAGAGCCCAATCAGTATATACCAAAACAGAATAAATTACATCACGCACGGTAGTAGACAAAATCAAATGAACCGAATGAGATAAGAGGCCCAACGTGAACGGTTTGGACCGAATACCCAGGTTCGAGTTACACAAGCTCGGTTACATCAGATAGGTCCATTACCAAGCAATAACACAAATCATAATCCAATTGATATCGGTATGAAGTCGAATAAATAATGACACAATGAACACCGTATTTAAAGCTAAATAGCATTGTAAGCAATACGACAACAAAGCTAAAAAGAAATGTATATATATCAACACAGTTATAAACATGCGAGACCCCAACTAAGATTTTCTAACCCAGAAAACGAAGCCAAACTCAATATTCACGCACACAGTCATCAAGCTCGAATCGGAGAAGCCCACACGAACTATCCTCCAGATCATAAGACTATTGCTACCTCAGTCAAGAAACACAATACAGAGACCAAATAAAAACATGCACGACATAGAAGTTTCAGAAAAACTAAGAGAGGATCAATTAACATAAACTCGAATTGAAACTTAGGAAACCAAAGCCAAGCACCAAATATGCTTTGTTGTTATGGACCGATATTAGATAATCCCGGTAACTGGAAGCTCGGTTACTTGTGATTACGATGTTTTGAGTGAAAATTATGAAGGATGGTGGCGACCGGTAGCTCATCCGAACCGCATGACCGAGGGGCATTCTGGACAAGGAAATCAACTGAAAACCTGGGGTAAAAGCGAGCAAAACATGAATCAGATACTCGAAGATGACTCAGATCAGTATAGAGCTTGGGGAAGCCTGAATTTGAAAGCGAACAGAAATAAGGAAGTAGATGACGCTTTAAAGAAAAAGAGACTGAAACAAACAAAAACTTAGCTAATAATCATGGACTCCAGGCGGTGGATTCGTTCCAGATAAGGAGCAACGGTTGGACAGGGTTCCAAAATTGAAGCGGGTTGTTAAAGCGTTCGCTTCAGTAACTCGAAATCCACGCTTGCTGGTTAACATCTTCGTTTTGGACCGGAAGAGAAGAGAGCCGAGGCTCGGGGACAACATGAACGAACGCCAAACAACCGGAAGACGACGATCTTCATTGAAGTTGATCGAACGAGGAAATGACCTTGAGCGAGGGAGTTAAGGATGTTCAGAGAGAGACTAAGGATGGTGAAGATTGACGTCTGAAAATTTCCAGTCGAAGGATGTAGACGGAAATGAAGAAAATCAATTCCGGGAGAAGGAGATGGAGGAACAACCGAGATATTGGAATCAAGATGGAGGCCCCTGGAGATTTCGTTGAAGAAGAAGGCTGAACAGTGGAGAATGAGAAGAGTGAGGTGCAGCCGATTGAGGGAGGATGATAGGTAAGGGTTAGTTCCCCTTCAGAATTTTTTTGAAGTGGCTCTGTTTGTATATGGTGGCGATCGAGAATGAAGATGACCGTCATGGGAAAGAGAGGGCTGGGGTTGCGGCCACTGTTCACTAAAAATAGGGTTTATGTCTTGTTCTTTTATAAGTAGAGGTTAGGGTTTGGAAAGTCTGATGATTGTATGGGGTGATAAAGGAAATGGGTTTTATTTGGGCATATAGATAAAAAAAGGACCCAGAAGCACAGCTGGGCCATATTTGGTTCGCCTAACTAGAAAAAAAAACGAGCATATATAAAAAAATGCGGGTATGTAAGTTCGAACCCGGTATCTCCGACCCTCTACCCGCACACCTTGACCGACTGAGCTGTAATGAGCTTCAGTTTACCACAGCAGACCATAAGACAAAAGGCCTATTGCGAGCTAGACGAGAAATAAAAAAAAACGCCTCCATTCAGAGTCGAACCCGGGACCATCGAGTTACATGAAGAACATGTTAACCAGCTATGCTGAGTCGGAAATCAGTATCTTCACGAAAGAAACAATACTAGAGTTTTAGCCCAGACCGGGATAACTCTTCCAAAAAATGCTACCGTTTCAGAAGGAAAGTATACAATAAAAATGAGAACAATAATATAGTGAGATGAAATTATGGGATACAATTAAAATAAGATTCAAAACGTGATGAGTCTAAAACCGTATTGTCGTTTGAAAATTTGTTTTAGCAAAATCGTGTTTTATGAAATGCTTTGGAAAAGACTAAACGATGGTTTCGTTTTGGCACGCACGTTAATACATTTTGACAAAGAAAGGCGACGACCCCTCTTATTTTATTATTATTTCAGAATTTGCTTTATGGGGTGAGAATTTTTGGTGTCTACAGATGGCTCCCCTTGATTCAATTCTGCAAGGCCTTGCAGAATTGGATCAAGGTTGATGGGACGCAAAAAATTCTCACTGCGGTTTATGATTTGCTCTTATGGGTGCGGGTGCATGGGGACTTATGACGGGCCCCAAATTGCGGTGATTGATGGTATGAGGACTGATGACGGGCCTCAACTAGATCTCGGTGTCTAGCTCTAGGACTAATGACGGGCCTAGAATACGATCAAACAACCTATGCATGAGGACTAACGACGGACCTCAACTAGACTCGATGTCTAGCTATAGGACTTATGACGGGCCTAGAATGCATCTTCGAAATGTATGAGGACTAATGACGGGCCTCAACTAGATCTCGGTGTCTAGCTCTAGGACTAATGACGGGCCTAGAATACAATCGGTATATTGGTTATGCATGAGGACTAAAGACGGGCCTCAACTAGAACTCGGTATCTAGCTCTAGGACTTATGACGGGCCTAGAATGCATCTTCGAAATGTATGAGGACTAATGACGGGCCTCAACTAGATCTCGGTGTCTAGCTCTAGGACTAATGACGGGCCTAGAATACAATCGGTATATTGGTTATGCATGAGGACTAAAGACGGGCCTCAACTAGAACTCGGTATCTAGCTCTAGGACTTATGACGGGCCTAGAATGCATCTTCGAAATGTATGAGGACTAATGACGGGCCTCAACTAGATCTCGGTGTCTAGCTCTAGGACTAATGACGGGCCTAGAATACAATCGGAATATGGGTTATGCGTGAGGGCTAATGACGGGCCTCAACTAGAACTCTGATGTCTAGCTCTAGGACTTATGACGGGCCTAGAATGCATCTTCGAAATGTATGAGGACTAATGACGGGCCTCAACTAGATCTCGGTGTCTAGCTCTAGGACTAATGACGGGCCTAGAATACAATCGGAATATGGTTATGCGTGAGGGCTAATGACGGGCCTCAACTAGAACTCGATGTCTAGCTCTAGGACTTATGACGGGCCTAGAATGCATCTTCGAAATGTATGAGGACTAATGACGGGCCTCAACTAGATCTCGGTGTCTAGCTCTAGGACTTATGACGGGCCTAGAATGCAATTTAAAGTATGATGAGGACTTATGACGGGCCTCAACTAGACCTCTTGACATCTAGCTATAGGACTTATGACGGGCCTGAATGCAACTGAAAGTACGAGGACTTATGAAGGGCCTCAACTAGACCTCTTGGACATCTAGCTATGGGGACTTATGACGGGCCTATAATCTTTGATTGGAGTTGTAGAACTCGTTGTTTTTGAGGGTTGATTTGAGGATGACTTTGATTGTGGATTGATCCGGGACTGGATGTTTTTCGGTTGTTTTCGTGAGGGATGTGATAGTCGAATGTTTTCTGTGATGTCGCCTTTGACTTGTCAGTGTGGGACTTTTGTTTTGGTTTTGTTTTTGTGGTCTGGCCCGATGTGCTCTATGGTTTCGGGATTTGGTAGGACTCTTGGCTCCAGAGTTCGAGATGGCTCCGGTATGGCTCTTGAGTTTTGGTTTTTTACGATTTTGTGATTGGTCTTTGAATGGATGGGTTTTTTTTTAAAGAGATTGGCTTTGGAACTGATGGCTTTGATATGAGTGGATGACTTGATTATGATCAGGTGACTCCGATGTGATTGGATGGCTCCGGTGCGGGAGATGGCTCCGGTTTGATATGGACTCCCTTGTGAGCAACACTTCTGGGATGGTTGGTGGGTTTTGATTTGAATGGGGATTTTCGGGATCGTTGGGGGTTGAGATTTGGGTTGAGATTTTTGGTCGAGGGTGGCTGATGTGATTGGTGGATTGTGTTGTGTTTGACGTATTTTGATGTGGTAGATAAATTCTTGGTCATGGATGGATGGCTTCGGCCGGTTATGGCTTTAGGGTTCTCTCATGATGGCTCCAGGATAGCTCGGGATGGCTCCGGGAAGGGCTACGAGGTGGCTCTATTTGGTGATAGCGAGGAAGACAGGGGCATTTTTCCTTTGAGGTGGTCGCACCCTGGGCGGGCTGCCTACGTACTCAATTTCATATTGAGATCAGACCATACGTAGTTCGAAACTGTGTAGGCAAGACCTGGTGATGAAATGGCTCTAACAGGGATGTTAGGTGGCTCCTATATTGTTCTCGAACTGTTGAGATGGCTCCTGTGTAGCTCTAGAGATGGTCTTAAAGTTTGAGGATGGCTCCCGCATGGCTCCAGCTTGGCTTGGGAATGGTGTCGATGAGGCCCGAGTATGACAGTGGATGGCTCTGAGATTGTCTTCGTACGGCTTAGGATGGCCTTATTTTGGTTCGATGTAGCTCAAAGGTAGCCTGGGATGGCTCTGAATGCTTCGATGTAGTTCGAGGATGGCCCCGGGTGGCTTCATCATGATTCGACGTAGCTCAAACATAGCCTGGAATGGCTTCAACTTGATTTCCTTTGATAGGAAGTTTTACTTCAACTGCAGCAACTGAAGTCGACTCTCAGCGAGACTAGGCAGAGTTCTTACCAATCAGGTGTTGATGATGGAGTGCTTATGATGCATGCAAATATTAAATGCTAGATACGGTGCAAAATGCATATGCAGTTTTTGTAGAGAAGGTACGGTCCTATCTCTATTAATATGAGGTTTACGAATATAAGACATCTTCGATTCGATCTTGAATGATTGTTGAATTGGAAGGCGTGAATCATTTTCCTCTCATGGAGGGATACGGGTCAATCTCTCGTGAGTTTGGCTGTGTGTGCAAAGCGGTGTGATGATACTCTCGATGCTTAGAGCAGTATTTTCCTGAGAATTTCCTTTCGAGGTTCTGGACTTTCCGATCCTCACAAATTCCTCACTTGCAATGGGATTAGCTGTTTATGATTTGGTGCTTTAGTCGAAGAGTCACTCGCACTCTAAAGACCTTGTGAAGTAAGGTCGCACTCATTCGCTCATGGTCCCTTTGGGATGATGGGACATGTTGATAACGAGTATGAAGCTTACAGTTCATGTTTCAGATCGGTACTTTCAGTTAATGCTCATTAACTTATGAGTCAGAGGTCTTTATTGGGTTGTAACGGGGATGAGGGGTATGATACATGTCACATGGGACTGTGGGATTTATTTAGGAATTGTGGAGCTTTTGTGCAATAGAGGACGGGTTTCGCCTTTGCCATGGGTGGAATGATTGGACGGGTTTTGATAACCTTTTATTGGTTTCTATGGGACATCATTGGTCCTTCTGATTTGGATTTCTCCTTCTTGCCTCTTCTGGTGTTTGATTTGAACTTTCTTTCATTTTGTTTTTTTTTTTGAAATTGCATTTGGCTCATCAACTTCTCAAGCGTTCTCTGCTTTGCATTTGGCTTTCAGCTTTGAAGTTACATTGACTCATCGATCTTCTTGAACATTTTCGGTGTTTCTTTTTTGGTGTTTGACTTTGGAGTCGCATTGACTCACTGATTTCTTCAAGCATTTCATTTGTTGTTTTTGTGAAGATGGTGGGGAGAGACCATGGCTCTGGCAATTTTGAGATCCTCTATTGCAAGGGTGAGTAAATATGTGTATGTGAGTTGGCATGTTGTGGAGTTCACAGAAAAAGGTTTATCGTGAAAGGCTCAGTGGGGCTCACTAAGGGATTATGTACAGGGCAGCCAAAGCTTTTGGTTGTGGAGATTTTTATTCCTAAGTGCCTCATCATTTCATTAGTCAATGATTGTTTTCTTACTACTTCTCGGATATTTGCATGAATCACAGTTCGTGACTTGCTATCGACACTGATCTCACTCTAAATCATGCCTCTCCATGTGATGAAGGAATACACAAGTCGCTCATGGTTTTACCTCTATGGACTCACTCTATCTGCCCTCATCGCTCGGTGGATTGTCCAATATCCTCATTCAGAATTCAAGGGAAAATACCGCTCTCGCACACTACTCACTTGGTTTGTGGTGCTGATTTCGATTTGACCCTTGTGTAAATTGGAGAATCGAGAGTTCAGTGATTCAAACATTCGATTCAACTAATCTCTCAAGATTTTTTCCCAAAGATGTCGTTTCGATACGAGAGTATGCAAATGCAACTATCTACAATGCAATCTATTGTGGTAATATGGAATTACTACGTATAGGATGCGTGAAATGCTGAAAATGATGAAAATGATGAATGAAAATGGTTGACTTCAGGTTTTGACTGAATGTTTTTTTTGCGTGTTTTCCTTTCGGATGCAATGTATGCGTGGTAAGGCAAACCTAGTCTCGCTTGAGTCGGTTCCAGCTGATGGTTCATGAAGCTCATCCTTTCAATGTCGACCCAGAAGAAGGTGTAGTTGTCGGGGTAGTTGTCGGGTTGGTGACTAGCTCCTGGATTTTAGGACTTTTAGGGAGTGACGACTCCCGCATGGTGGCCCCGCGATATGACACACTCTTTCCTTTTTCGTCACTGGAGTGCAAGGTGATTCTGATTGGGAGAGGTTTGAGCTTCCCGGTTTTCTTTCTTATCCCTCTGAGATTGGGCTTTGGCGGTCGGGGTATTTGGGATGAAAGATGGTGTATAGTGTGGTGACAATGAAACACATGATTACACAATTTTTGAGGGGCAGGACTTGCACCTGTTTGACGAATTTGGACTGATCGAAAATGCATGAGACCTTTTGTAATGGATGCAATGCATGCGGCTTGCTTTGTGCTCGGTTGTATTTGTTGGTGTGCTTATTCAGGGGATGCCTTCTGTAGATACCGTGATTTTCACCCCATAAAGCGAGATTTATGAATGATATATAACTGTGAGGGGTCGTTCCTTATTCGCTTTTTCATTATACGTGCATGCCAAAACAAACCAAGTTTTGGAAAAACAATTTTGAAAACACGTGTTTTCAAAGTGGCGGATTTTCTCATATGGATTTTGATGCTCAGTCATTCGCAAATAAAATAAGGAGTGGGGAACCCTATACACATTGATCTAAATAAATTTAAAGGGAATGTACAACCTATACACAAGTCTATTCAGAAATGACAAGAGAGAAAAGAATGCTAGGGAAAACCTATACATCAATTCTAAAAGTCATTAAATGGGGGATTTTGAGCTTAAAGACTTCTCCTGAATTCTTCTGCTTCGTCTTCGAGCTTCTGACTGATTGCTTACTCACGTGCGGGCTCCTGATTGGCTACTCACTCATCTTCGGGTTCTTGAACGGCTGCTCGCTTGTTTTCGGGTTCTCGACCGGCTGCTCGTTTTCGACCTCTTGACCGGCTGCACGCTTGTCTTCGGGTGCTTGACCGACTGCTGGCTCATTTTCAGGCTTTCACAGCGAAGCAAAACTGTGATCAAACAAAACGGGTTGGTGTTCTTCTGATTTTCAACAGTTTGAACTCGAACCGGTGTCTCTAGTCTTCATGTCGCTTGGCTCAGGTTGGTACGCCTCTGATTTTGTAATTGAACGGTTGGTGTCGGTCTTCATGTCGCTCAGCTAGCTCCACGGGTTGGTGCGCCTCTGATTTTATAATTGAACGGTTGGTGTCGGTCTTCATGTTGCTCGGCTAGCTCCACGGGTTGGTGCACCTCTGATTTTATAATGAACGGTTGGGTGGTGTTCGGTTCATGTCGCTCGGCAGGCTCCACGAGTTGGTGCGCCTCTAGCTTTCGGCTCGATCCACGTAGTCAATCTTCGTGCTGCTTCACTTGCTCCGACGAGAGGAAAGAGGGGTATTTTGAGAAAGGAAAAGTGAATGACGGACACTAAATTTTATGAGAAAATCCACCACTTTGTGAAAACACGAAATGTCTAGTACGCTCCACGGTAATGACCGCTGCTCTTGAAGGTGGGCAGAACTTCAAAAATAGCGGGTCACAACATGGGGACTAAATCATTTACTTTGAAATACGTTTGTGAAAATCAACTTGAAAACTGTTTTCGAAACCATTTTGAAATAATGTTGGTGAAAAATGTTGTTAAAGTAGGTTTTTCGAAATCAAATTTTGAAAAACTGTTTTCGAAATAACACTTTATTGAAATAAAGATGAAGTGACAGGTTTTAAAAACCCAAATGTTTATGAGTAAAATATAGGTGGGATTCAAAATTAAACAAGCTCGTAAGAAAGCTTTAAGAGACATACAAAAGAGAATTCCGAACGTTTTAAAACAGGTTGGCTTGAAAAAAACGGTTTGCACGCATGCATAGCATAAAGTAAATCATGGTTGTGTTTGATGTGGAGTTGTAAGTGTTAATGTTGGGATAATCACTTTCCAGGTCAATTATGATTCCGTCTCACCGGGGGAACCATCGTCCCTTCACTGTCATCTCTCGGGGTTTTTCTCTGCTATACCCCTTGCGGGGCACGTCATCAAGAAAGTCCGGAGTGCTTAAGTTCGAAAGGTCAGGATACCCGAAGTGATAAGGAAACATACACCACAGCCAGTGATGATCCGACAACACCCCACTTTTCGGGAAACTCTGGGAAGTATTGCATGGGAACGGGTCTCTCGTCATCTGCACGGTCAGGTGTGTCTAAAGTCCAAATTATTCACTGACTACGTTGTGCCATGTATGGGTATCCGGTAAATACGGGATCCTCTATGGACGTGTAGCGTGACATTGGGCTTTAGAGAAACACCCGTGGTGTAGAGGAACAATGGAGAACTGAGCCCATGCAATCTTCAGGGTAAGGCGGAAGGGTGGTCAGACAAGCGGCATACAAAGGGGGTGACTACCCATAAAACCCGTCTTAGACACCGGACCAGGCAGCTGGACACTGAAGGCTCATGGTTCACTATATGCTGGCTTCGACTCGGGTAACGGAGGGTATTTTTGATCATGAGCCTACAGGGCGTAGGTCGATGACCATCTTGCCCCGTGGGTTAGCCATTTATATAAATGACCCAGCTCATGGGAAATCAACCGTGGACCGGTCGGGATTCCGTGACTCGTGGATAAATCGGGTGACACAGAGGAATGCATGTCCTAAGCTACCCTCCCAATGCACCCCACAATCACAACACAAATATAAAAGCGATGAAGTTAGTAACACCCTATTTGCTAAGAGTTTTATCTTGGAAGTGATTCCAAATTGGTTGCTTATTAACCTAAAGGGAAGTTAGCTTCATTCAATCAAGTGTCTCTTTCTAATCGTGAGCTAATTATTAACCCAATTGTTGTAATGTTTGTTGAGGATCTATCAAGTCCTATCTGTCCTCATCAGATACACACTCTGAGTGTGGAGTAGAATAATCCTTGAGGCTGGGAATGAATCTCATGAAGGATTTGAAAGAAGGGGGGAGTCCCGACAATTTTGAATGGAGTTCAGTCTTCCTTGAGTTTGAGAAAAACTTACTCAAGTTTTCCCAGCAGAGTCGCCATTCTGTGGAGGGTGATTTTTCAGTATGAGGGGGGTCTATGCCAATATGGTCTGACTGAGAAGCCTAGATCCTAGAAAGTGCCATTCCGTGGAGGGTAAAACCCGTTATTCTGGCATCCCTCAAATACCTACTACATCGTCCGTCTTTCCCAGAAAGCATAAAGGGAATGCTAGTAAGCACTACACCCGCTCTCAATGGGCTCCACGCGGACTTATGCCTCTATAAGGCGGAATTGACTAGAGTCGCCACCTAGTTTGACCTAAGATACTAGGAAGGAAGGAGGTTTTAAGAACCGTTGGTTGACTCTGAAATTGTGGATAGGATTTATCTGGTCAGATCAAGATTCTATGTGGGTTCGCACTGGGTTACACCCCTTAGAAGTGGCAACGACCACGATTCGGATTGGTGCCCGAGGAAACCTCGGTCTCCAATTGTCGGGATGTCTTCTTTCAAAACCTTTTTAGAGAGATTCATTTAAAAGCCAAGGATAAGATTAGGATGAGAAGAGAGAAGAGAGAGGATGAGGTGAGCTTTCTGCCAAGCTAGCGCCAAGAAGAAGATTAATGAATTCGAATAAGTATAGAATGAAGATTAGAAAAAAGTTAAGGTTGAGTGAATGACAAGACATGGAGTATGATGGTTTGAAGTTTGTGGGAACGAAGAAGGTTAGAGTGTTTGGGAGACATAAGAGCCACCTCAGAAGGGGAAAGGGTTTTGTTTGGAATGGGGTCGCACCCTAGATGGGTTGCCTACGTACTCAACTCCCTGTTGAGATCAGACCTTACGTAGTTCACGGTATTTTTATGGAGATTTTTTTTAGGGTTTTTAGGGAGGTTGAGAGTTAGTCTGTGAGACGCTCGGGTCTTGGAGACATTTGTGATGTTCATGCAGTGGGAGGTATAGAATATTAAGGTCTGTGAGACGCGGGTCTGTGAGACGTTTGAATCATAAAAGAGAAGAGGTTTGAGATGTTCGAGTCTGTGGGACGCTCGGGCCTATGAGACATAGAAGTTGAAAGAAGTCGGGATTTGAGAGATGATGAGTTTGAGATGATTCAGAATTGAATGATGATTTGAGCGTGAAGTGATTTGAGTATGAAAGATGGTTTAAGTGTGTGAGGCAATTTGAAGTTTGGGAAGAGATCCCGGGCTTTTCAGATTTGAGGTTATGACAGATTTGATGTTTTGGGATGTTTCGAATTTGTAGAGTGAGATGATGATGATTGAATTGTTTGGAGGAATGATTGTCAAAATTGTCTCTCTTAAAGCTTTTAAAAATCGAAAAATCAGTTTTTGTTGTATAAAGGGCGGATAATCCCGAGGGATTACCCTATGTACCCCTCGAACACGACACTTAATTAATGGTAAGCGCCAAGGCTCGAAAGATGGGGCAATGAATATGTCGAAAAATAGGATTTAGAGAGAAAACACCATGAATGGATGTTCTCGGTCGAACCCTAATAACGTCTCTAACTCCCGGGTTTTAAAACGTTAAAATCCGAAAATATTGAAATCAAGCGGAAGGGAGTTAGACGATTCTAAAATCCCGGCTGCAACTAGGAAGGTCGTTACTTCCCTAGCACCCCGCCTTGTAAAAATCTAGGCTGCAATTAGGGGTGTTTGTCACCCTAATGCCCCGCCTAAAGAGATCCAGACTGCGACAAGGGAAGGTTATGACCCCAGTGCCCCGCCTCGGATTTTTATTCGGAAAGGGAGACAGGTGATGTCTAACTAGGAGGAAAGTGTTTTGAAAGTGTTAGACATTTCATGTTCCCCAAAAACGGTTTATCTTTGAGTTTGAAGGCTAAGTTGAAAAAATATTGGAGTTGTTCGGAATTCTCGATGAAGAAACACTGATTTTGAGAAATGTTTAGGAGAAAAACTTTCTGTATATGTGAGAAGAACTTTCTGCATTTGAGAGAGTTTCTGTGATGTGAGAAGAGTTTTTCCTTTAAAATTCCACAAAATGGTTTGTTTGAAAACTTGATAAAACTTGAATAAAATGATGTTTGAAATATTTTGGGTTTTTGGGGTTTGAATGAAATTTACAAATTGAGTGTGGATTGGATGAAATGAATTTGGGGTCGAGTTGAATTGAGTTGGATGAAAAAGGTTTGAATGAGGTCGAGTTCGGTTTGGATTGAGGTCGGGTTTGGTTTGGATTGAGGTCGGGTTTGGTTTGGATTGAGGTCGGGTTTGAATTGGATTGAGGTCGAGTTTGAATTGGATTGAAGTCGGGTTGGGTCAAGGTCAGCATTTTTTTTTGTCAAGGTCAAAATTTTTGGTCAAGGTCAATGTTTTTGGTCAAGGTCAAAACTAGGTCAAAGAAATTAAATTGGTCAAAGATTGGGTCAAAGAAGGATTGGTCAAAGAGGGTCAAAGTGGATAGGTCAAAGGTTGGGTCAAAGAAGGATTGGTCAATGTTCAGGTAGATCAAAATTTGGTTTGATTTTTGTGGGCTTGACTGGGTATTAGGTTTGATTGGTATTGGGCTAGACTGGGTATTGGACCGGTTTGGGTTTTGGGTCAGTTGTGGGCTTGGGCTACACATGGATTGGGCCCCATGGGCTTATTGGGCTGAATGGCTTGGGCTGGGCCAAATTTGGGCCAGGCTTTGGGCTGATTGTAGGTTTGGGCTGAATCGGGCATGATGGGCCACATAAGGCTTGATGGGCCGAATTGAGCCTTGGGCTAATGAGTTTTGGGCAAGGTTTGGTTTGGGCCAAAATGGCTGTAGGCCAAGATTGGTTGTGGGTCGAGTTGGTTTTGGGCCGATTGTGGGCTTGTGGGCCTGATTTTGAGATTGGGAAATTGGGCTTTTGAGTTGTTTTGAGCTTTTGATTTTTGGGTCTGATGGGCTTTGGAAAATTTGGGAAGAAACAATAAATCAAATTGAGATGAATTTCGAGGAAGGTTTTATTAATACATGTTATTATAGTAAGATGTGGTTGGGTTTAGGGATCACCCTTTGCTAGGTGGGACCATGGCTCACCATCGGCAAGGGCTCACCCACTATCCTAGGGCTTGGTCCTAAAAGGATAATAACTATGGCTTAAATGCAAACTAGTCAATCAAAATAAAAGGTTAATGGACCTAAAAAAACGAAAGCCCATAAAAGAACAGTAGCATGTGATAAAACCTGATGAATTAAAACAAGGGGCCCAGAGCCCAATCAGTATATACCAAAACAGAATAAATTACATCACGCACGGTAGTAGACAAAATCAAATGAACCGAATGAGATAAGAGGCCCAACGTGAACGGTTTTGGACCGAATACCCAGGTTCGAGTTACACAAGCTCGGTTACATCAGATAGGTCCATTACCAAGCAATAACACACATCATAATCCAATTGATATCGGTATGAAGTCGAATAAATAATGACACAATGAACACCGTATTTAAAGCTAAATAGCATTGTAAGCAATACGACAACAAAGCTAAAAAGAAATGTATATATATCAACACAGTTATAAACATGCGAGACCCCAACTAAGATTTTCTAACCCAGAAAACGAAGCCAAACTCAATATTCACGCACACAGTCATCAAGCTCGAATCGGAGAAGCCCACACGAACTATCCTCCAGATCATAAGACTATTGCTACCTCAGTCAAGAAACACAAACAGAGACCAAATAAAAACATGCACGACATAGAAGTTTCAGAAAACTAAGAGAGGATCAATTAACATAAACTCGAATTGAAACTTAGGAAACCAAAGCCAAGCACCAAATATGCTTTGTTGTTATGGACCGATATTAGATAATCCCGGTAACTGGAAGCTCGGTTACTTGTGATTCCGATGTTTTGAGTGAAAATTATGAAGGATGGTGGCGACCGGTAGCTCATCCGAACCGCATGACCGAGGGGCATTCTGGACAAGGAAATCAACTGAAAACCTGGGGTAAAAGCGAGCAAAACATGAATCAGATACTCGAAGATGACTCAGATCAGTATAGAGCTTGGGGAAGCCTGGATTTGAAAGCGAACAGAAATAAGGAAGTAGATGACGCTTTAAAGAAAAGAGACTGAAACAAACGAAAACTTAGCTAATAATCATGGACTCCAGGCGGTGGATTCGTTCAAGATAAGGAGCAACGGTTGGACAGGGTTCCAAAATTGAAGGGGTGTTAAAGCGTTCGCTTCAGTAACTCGAAATCCACGCTTGCTGGTTAACATCTTCGTTTGGACCGGAAGAGAAGAGAGCCGAGGCTCGGGGACAACATGAACGAACGCCAAACAACCGGAAGACGACGATCTTATTGAAGTTGATCGAACGAGGAAAATGACCTTGAGCGAGGGAGTTAAGGATTTGTTCAGAGAGAGACTAAGGATGGTGAAGATTGACGTCTGAAAATTTCCAGTCGAAGGATGTAGACGGAAATGAAGAAAATCAATTCCGGGAGAAGGAGATGGAGGAACAACCGAGATATTGGAATCAAGATGGAGGCCCCTGGAGATTTCGTTGAAGAAGAAGGCTGAACAGTGGAGAATGAGAAGAGTGAGGTGCAGCCGATTGAGGGAGGATGATAGGTAAGGGTTAGCTTTCCCCTCAGAATTTTTTTGAAGTTGGCTCTGTTTGTATATGGTGGCGATCGAGAATGAAGATGACCGTCATGGAAAGAGAGGGCTGGGGTTGCGGCCACTGTTCACTAAAAAATAGGGTTTATGTCTTTGTTCTTTTATAAGTAG
Organism: Limonium bicolor; assembly: GCA_023374045.1. Lineage (NCBI taxonomy): Eukaryota > Viridiplantae > Streptophyta > Magnoliopsida > Caryophyllales > Plumbaginaceae > Limonium > Limonium bicolor. The sequence goes on along the minus strand of CM041776.1, from coordinate 400,005,241 downwards.
AGGTTAGGTTTGGAAAGTCTGATGATTGTTTGGGGTGATAAAGGAAATGGGTTTTATTTGGGCATATAGATAAAAAAAGGACCCAGAAGCACAGCGGGCCATATTTGGTTCGCCTAACTAGAAAAAAACGAGCATATATAAAAAAAAATGCGGGTATGTAAGTTCGAACCCGGTATCTCCGACCCTTCTACCCGCACACCTTGACCGACTGAGCTGTAATGAGCTTCAGTTTACCACAGCAGACCATAAGACAAAAGGCCTATTGCGAGCTAGACGAGAAATAAAAAAAAACGCCTCCATTCAGAGTCGAACCCGGGACCATCGAGTTACATGAAGAACATGTTAACGGCTATGCTGAGTCGGAAATCAGTATCCCACGAAAGAAACAATACTAGAGTTTTAGCCCAGACCGGGATAACTCTTCCAAAAAATGCTACCGTTTCAGAAGGAAAGTATACAATAAAAATGAGAACAATAATATAGTGAGATGAAATTATGGGATACAATTAAAAATAAGATTCAAAACGTGATGAGTCTAAAACCGTATTGTCGTTTGAAAATTTGTTTTAGCAAAATCGTGTTTTTATGAAATGCTTTGGAAAAGACTAACTGATGGTTTCGTTTGGCACACAAGTTAATACATTTGACAAAGAAAGGCGACGACCCTTCTTATTTATTTATTATTTCAGAATTTGCTTTATGGGGTGAGAATTTTTGGTGTTACAACTCCAATTTACCATATAACATTCCTCAAGACAAACATAACAACTTTCACGTTTCGACGTGCACATGGATAACATCGCAATAGGTATTGCATTAACAACAACATCACATAACATACGAATGGTCCTCTTAGGAACCGACCCTAAAACTAGTTAATTCACTGGTGAGCCTAGAGAATGGTGTCACCCTCATGGTAAGCTCGTTATACAACAACAACAACAACACTCATTACCGTCCTAATAGTCGGACGAGTAACTTAAGTTAAGATGGTTCGGGTTTGGAGCCCGAACACACACACAAACACATGTTCCCCCTAAACCGATCATAAGTCAGAATAGCTAAGCTTTGGAGTAAGCTAATGGGAGATCATAACCCTTGAGGGAAACAACCATAACAGAGAGAAGGGTAAGGCTAAAAGGATACCCAATCCAAACAACGCGCGACCGGCCTAACCGGATTCCTCACCACTGTTAGTACATACTTACTATTAAGTATCAGTTAGAAAACCCCATTATGGAGTCTATCACATCCACATAACATACAGTATTACAACTGAGTTAAACATACAAGAGAGGTCCTTACGTACACACACACAAACATCACATAATTAACTCACGCATAGCCGTGGTTAGAACGTCCCATGGTTCGGGTCGTTTAATCCGAATACCGAACTCTCATGTGATCCTAGACTCAGTTAACTAAGGTTAACACTGCCGAGGTTAAATGGTATCGGAGTGAACACGCCACATATTGAATTCTGTAACACTCATTACATGTTTTTATCTTAAAACGTGGCAAACATACAGAAAAACACATTGGCATACAAGCCGGTGTAATCCGGTAGACACAGGTTTGCAAGAAAACCATACCGCACCGGAGTCCACTTTATCATGTCCACTTATTTCCTCGAGCAATTCTCGGAAAAACTGATAACATTACATGTACTTTTTATTAACATCGGGGTAACATGATTGTTTAAAGTCTAATGCTTATAACTTTTCCCCGTTAACTTAGTTAAATAACTTGACATTTTTAACTTGTTTTACTCTCACATTTTAATACAACTTTTCACCCACTTAATTGTCATTAAAACTCACCTAACATGTCCTTAACAACTTTATAACATCATTACCTATCAATCCCCATCATTACATATCATTTATAACCATAAATAACATTTTTGGTCCGACCGACCTTACCGACCGACCTTGCACAAGGTCGGTCCATTCCAGAACACTTTACCGTCAAAATTTTACTCCGACCGACCTTGTAAGTTCGGTCGCATGTTCGGTCGATTCCAGAAACTTAATCCGTACAGAAAACAAGCCCGACCGACCTTGCAAGTCCGGTCCCCAAGGTCGGTCCATTCCAGAAACTAATTCTCGCAGGGTAAACTGGGCTCGACCGACCTTGGCAAGTTCGGTCGCAAGGTCGGTCTGCCCCAGACCTTTATTTCCCCTTGCCCTTTAACTCCAAACTTCACCTCAAATATCCTAATATGTTCTAACATCATTTGGCACCTTAAATCCTTCATATAACATCCATAAAAACTCATTTTATAACTCCTTAAACACTTACTCCCTTCTTACCATTTTCATACCTTAAACAACATTTTTAGAGTGGTCCGGGACTTGGTCCTTACCTTAAGTCCCGGACCAATACTTACAGAGACTCTCGGCTGTTTTTAATAGGGTGGTCCGGGACCTTGTACTCACCCCAAGTCCCGGACCAAGACAGTTTTCCAACTCTCGGCCTGTTTTTTATGTATGGTCCGGGACATCTTCCAATACCTAAGTCCCGGACCTCTGTAACAGAATCCCAAATTTGACAATTTCAAGTCTTGTTTCATCTATTCTCTTCATCCACAGATTACCCAAACTTCATACATGAACTTAGGCATATTCCAATACCCAAAATATCACTTTGATTCACCTTTAAACATTGTCCAATTTGTCACTCATTTTTCTTATAAATCTCTTAACACTTCCTAGTTCACCAAAACTCATTTAAAACACTTTGAACTCCTTATACATTTTCCAAATTTTGCCATAACTTCTCTTGTATATTCTCACCTCCAAACACTTAGGTTTTTACCTTATTTCATTCAAGAACACCTAAAACCATCAAGAACACCATCACACACAAGACTTCACCAAATTTACACTACATCACAATATAGTGCACAATTTAAATTGCTTGGCACTTAGGCCCTTAAATAACATGGCTCTTAGGCCCTTAAATAACATGGCTCTTAGGCCCTTAAATTGCAATAACCATAAACACTGAATTTCCCACATAAATAATGCCTTTGACCTGCAATTACACCCAACAATACATATGCCCTTTAATAAACTCCTTGAGAGCATTTCACTAGGTCATTCACCTTTGGCTCCTTAGATCATTTTAACAAGCAATATAAGCTCACTTCTCCTAAGGCATTATACCACATTAGGTTAGTATATTTACCTCTTTTCCACTCAAACTTCTTTCTTGTTCCCTTATAAAACCGGTAAGGTATTTGATTCCTTGTCAACTACTAAACAATATACAAGCAATGAAATGAGTATACAAGCTTCAAGCTTAAACTCATTGTAAACCCTAGGTTTACATTGTTTCAAAAACATTAATGTAGTTTTTTACCTTGATCTTTGAAGAGAGTTTGAATATCTATGAAGAGAGGACTCCACCTAGTCCATGAAAGGTTGGAATGAAGCTAGAACAAAGTCACACCAAGAGCACCATTAATGTGCAATTGCGGTCAAGGCAAAAACATGAAGGAAACTTGATTTTTCTTTGAGATTCCTTACCTAGAAGCAAAGGAGAGCAATAATATGTAGAAACACAAGCTCAAGCTCCATCAATGTGGAAATCCATGGCACCGAATGGTGGTCTTGGAATTTTGAGAAGATAGGAATGAAGAGCTTGATGAGAGGAAGAGAATGGTGGTGTTTGTTTTTGATTTGGTTAAGTGAGCTAGGTTTTACAAGTGGTCAAAGATGGAGTCTTGGTGGTACTATTGCAATCGTAGAAGAGCAGCAAGAAGAGAGGTAGAAGAAGATTGGATACGTGGGAAATGAAGAAGGAAATGAGAGAATGAGATAAGTTTTGCTTTTTGGAAGTATTTGTACTTAAAAAGCAAATAGTACTTAAGTTAGTCATTCTTTATTTCCTTAGCATGTTAACAAGGGTGGTGAGTCACCACACCTTAAAAACCGGCCCCCAATAGTACCTAGGGGTATTTTAGACTTTATTAATCAATTGTCTCACTTATAATAACATATGTTACAAATTAGCTTATTAAGTCACTATTCATAAAACAAGACACATAGAAGTGAAATTTTTGATTTCCTATTGATATAGACATCCAAATGTGATACTATATAGTACACATATATATTTAAGAGTAATGATGGACATTTAGCCACTCAAAACTCATTTACAAGACAATTTTTCAAAAATGTGCTTTAAGACTCCTTAAAGCACTTTTTGTGTCTTAACTTGTTTTCAAGCTTGGTTTTCTTTGGTAATTGATTTAATATGTTCATTAACATATTTATAAGATATAGGTATGACCATTAGGTATTATACAAATTTATCCCAAGCTTAGAGCACTTTTAGCCCATATTGACCTTAAGGTATTTATTTATGTTTTGTTTGGTTCCAATGTCTACCAAGGTTCCTAAGGACTTAATTAGCCCTATTAAATCATAATTGAATATTATTAAGTCTTGGTAGGCTCTTTGGGTCCTAACCAAGTTCACTCATAGCTTAGAGCATGTTTTTGCTCAAACTGTATCTTAGTGCTTTACTGCATTTACTATGGTTTAAATTGTTCACTGATGTTTCTAAGGCACTTTTTAGCCTTTACATACCATAGTTTGATATTTAAACCACATATCAAGGTTTGGGGTATTTCAAAGAAAGGATTTGATACTCAAGTATAACAATATGTTGAAACAGGGTGGGTTAAAAGTTGCTACTACAAAGTGAGGTAGGTTTGCCAACAATCAAGTCATGATAAGGTGATTGCATTAGAAGGTAACAAGAGTGATGTAGCCCCAGTTCTTTCACACACGAGTATGCTACCAATCACTAGTCTCAATAGACATTGAGTATCCTTGTGTTTTGAAGACTAATATTGAAGACAATAAGTATGAGGTTATCGATAAATCGTTGGTATTGATCCAGAGACTTAAATGTTAAATTAGATGAGAACTATGGAATCATGTGTCTTTGGAAATAAAAAATGGTTGAGCTGACACTTTTCAAAAGACTAATTTCCTTATCCATTTTGTGGCTGTGGATCTAGGTTCTCATAAAAATTTTGTAGTTTTTTTCATTTTGACAAGTAGAAAAATGAGCATCTATTAAGGGTTTATTTTATGTATTTTATCAATGTTTATTTTGCTCATTTCTTCACTTTACCTAGTTTTCCCTTTTATGTTTTATTGATGTTGTTACACATTTGTTGCTTAAGCATCAGGACAACTTAGCCAAGAGAAAAGTAGACATATACAACAACATGTGAGAACAAATGGAATTGAAATGAAGAAGATAGACCGAAAACAATAATGTGGAGACCTACCTACCCACAAGGTCGGTCGAGTTTAAGTTCCGTATGTGGTTTCATCCTCGAGTGCTGGCCGCTCCACAGAACCACCTCAATGGGTCGGTCAGTTTGTCAAAATTCAGTTCAACTTTGGACCGACCTACAAGATCGCCCTAGTAGGTTGGTCGGGCTTAAGTTTTGCGTTCGACTTTGAACAGACCCACTAGGTTGGTCGAGCTTAAGTTTCGCACGTGGTTTCATCTTCCAGTGCACCGACCCATGGAACCTCCCCAGTGGGTAGGTCAGACATACATTTGGCCTATACTTTGTACTTTAAAAGTCAAGTCTTGGCATTTTACTTTCCCAAATTTTAAGGGAGAAAAGAGAGCAATTGGAGCTAGAAGAAGAATTAAAAGAAGTTGAGAAATTTTTTCACCATTGAAGCTCTTCTTCAACTGTTTTAAATCTATGTTTATCTTTCTAAACAAACAAATTAAAAACCAAAATTTATATTACTTGCACCCTTTTATATTTATGTACATTACTAAACTAATAATAAGCTAAATAGACTCCAACTCCCGGTGGAATGACAAAATCCACTCACCCCTGAATTACAGTCGAATTCTTTGTGATAGTATGCTTGTAATGACGAAACAAGATGTGGTATTTTGTGGGCTGGTTTGACAGCAAATACTCAGGAAAATCTTAATATGTTAATCAATCTTCAATAGTCTAGAAAGATTTTAACAGTTTGCTTGAACATGAATAAAATAAATATTACTTCCAATGATAAGTTTAGAGTTTGTGAAGAGTTTAATGACTGTGTTGAATCAAGAGATGTACACGTTATGTCATCATTCATGGTGATTTTTTACCTAGTGTGACCAAGACGATCATTTTGTTAGAACATACATTATATATTGAATTAAGTAATAGTTAAGAAGTGGTAAACTTAGGTTCCAATTGCTCCCCGAATCGTCCCATCCATCTTCTTTTGAGTAGTTGCTTGAGTGGAAACTTGATAGTACATCACGTCGCCTACTTAGAATCAATGTGATTCATAGTTATTTAGAAGTTAATTGGAGTATATCAATATTGAGAAAACATTGTTTCTCAACTCTCAAGAAGGTGTTCCGTGTGATATACTTGGAAGTATTAAACTCACGCACGTGGACATTTAATATGATCACATTGATAGCTTATCAATGTGCAACGGTCAAGTCCTAACATTGCATGCAAAGACATTATGAGGAGATATTAGCTAGAAAGAAGTTGTACAAAAAAAGGGTAATAGGAAGGATGAAAGCTGAATTGTGAAGTCCAGATCTCAGCAATATGTGTGCTTCATGTTAGAAGGCTTTTGCGTTTTTGATTAAATTACCATTGAGTATTGATCTGGATATTACAGTCAGACACAACCGATTTGGGCGTGATCATTTTATACGCGATTTGGTTATTTAGTAAGCGTGTCTTGATAATTCTAAATGAATTTTTAAAAAGAGTGAAGAGTTCAAAATTTGTTGTTTAATTATATAGTTTGCGAGTGACTTAGGTGATTTGTTTGTGATAAATAGTTAATCTTGTTATTATATTCTTATGAAGATATCTATTCATTTGTAGATGTAAACAATTGATCGAATTATATATCACTTTTATTTCTTTCAAATCACACTACAAGAAAAAGATGTTTTAGCTACCGATAAATTGCTACTACACATATATTGGTATCTAAATCAAAAATTGCTACTGATTTTTGATGTTATTAACAAAGTGGTTGCTTTGTGCTACCACAACAACAATGGTAGCTAAACTTTTAGCCAGTAGCTAAATGTCTACTGCCTTACAAGATTTGCTAACATCAATAGTAGCTATTTTATCTTTCATTCCGGAAGTTTTAGTAAAAATAATTTTGCTACCAATATTGGTAGCTAAATTAACGAATTGCTACTACTTGGTTGATGCTAATTAAATCATGGTAGCTATTATGCTACTATTTGAGCAATGGTAGCAAACAAATTCTAATCAATAGCTAACTAGCTACTAACATAAAAGTTGCTACGACCATGTAGATAAGCGAAATTATGAAATTGATACTAACACTTGATTATGGTTGCTATTATGCTACTATTTTGGCTATGATAGCAAATACTTTTAACAAGTAGCTAAACTGCTACTATCTTAAGTTTCAAAATTGCTACCAACTAATAAGAAATGATACCTAATATTTATAAGGGTTAATAAAATTATTATTCTTATAACTCAAACGTGTGAATACTATATATTTCAAAATACTAACCTATATTGTTGTTGCCATAGTGGATATATTATCTTCTTATATAAATATTTTATTTTTATAGTTTTTTTTTCGATATAGATATAGTACCTTTAGTTTATTTTTCTTCCTACCTTTTAGCTATCGAAATTTAAAAAAGAACTTTAAGTAAACAAAATTTTTTTAATTCATGAAAATTAATTAAAACTACATACCACTACAAGAATCTATTTATCATATAAGATATATGTAACATGATATATTTTTTATACTTATAATATTTTTAATTTTCAAAGTATGACACGCATAAATAAATTATAAAATGGAGTACATGCAATAATAATTTAAACTAGTACTTATATTGGTTAAAATTTACAAAATTAATATAAATTAGTTGTCAAAATAATTTAAATTAGTAAATGATATGTATATAAATTTTAAAATTTGTGTAATTTTTATACATTTTACTATATAATTCTTTTAGGTTGCAAAAATAACATAAATTAGTAAAATATAAAAATATAATAAATAATAATAATTTGAGTTAGTTGTCGTGTTGGTTAAAATATGCAAAATAAATACAAACTATACATATAATTTATAAATGTTTAAAGATTTTGTAAATGATTTATATGTTTAGTTTTTTTTAATTTTTTACAATTTTAAGCCAACATACACTTTTATTATTATTATTTTGGTCGTACAAAATTAATGTTGTAATATTATGTAAATTAAAATATCACTGTGGCTTAGTCAGACCTTTATGTATTTTATTAATTTTCACATATCCAATGTTTGATCTTAACTTGGCAAAAAATTTGATTTAAATTTAGAGTATCAAACATTCAATATATACAAGTAGTATGTATATATGTTGTGAATAACTATCATGGCCCAATGGTTAAGGTAATATCTATACAGCCCACATTAGTCTGAATTGAAGGTCAACATCACAAGTTCGATACTGGTCAGGCCCCGCACCCCGCACGCACACCGCTTTAATGGGTAGTAAAAATGGCTAGCAGAAGAAAGCAGTTGCAAAATTGCTATAAGAAAAAACAGTGGCGATTGTGGCAGCAAATTCAACCAAACAGAAACATAGCGAAATCAATTCGCCACCAGGGGTTTACCCACCGCCAAACTCGGTAGCAGAACAAAAGCGGTAGCCCGTTCTATTAGCTACCAATTTCACTATTATCGCTGCCAATTGTGTCGGTAGCAAACTAGCCTTTTTCTTGTAGTGTCAAGGTAGAAATCTTGAGAAACATATTATGACATTCTGTTAGAATAATGGAGATAAGAATTCATATTCAAGAGTTCATCTATAGTTATAGAAACTTGGATATATTAACTGATCTAAGAGGCAATTCAAGGTTGTTTATCTGAACTACCGTGTTTTTTTTTTTTGTGGTACGGTGCTATAAAATAGTGTTATGAATTATAGGATATCAATTAAAGGGAAACTTGTAAAACTTAACAAATATGATTTTACTTTTGCTACTTGCTAAGTATAAAAGATGTTTATCCTTTCTTTTTCATTATGAATAACTCAAATGTATTTTCATATTCCCATTAATATTTTTGTCAATGGGATATCTATTTAACATAAATCATAGTTAATATTTATTTTATTGATATTTAAGATATATATAATAAGTATGCTTATTTTGTTATAGTACACGTATAATTTCATGAATATCGGTGGGTTTTGTAGATGTTAACGCTTATCTATGGTTTCCCTTGTTTTCAGTGTCACTAGGCGTTAGGTTTGTAGACGGTGAATATAGCTGTTCCCTGTCTTTAATGTAAGTTCCTGTCAGCACGTTTTTTATACTACTACTAGTATGTGTTGGATTGTGATTTTGATTGATATACGAACGGCAAAGAAAGAAAGATTCTGTTTCTAGTTTGTTGGTCGACATTTTATTTGTTCTTCCACAAATCCAAATTTAACCACAATAGATGTCAACAACAACGTTAGAGGAGAGGACAGTAACTATACACACATGTCTTCTGAGTTTAAACGAAAAAGCTGCAGAAATTCACGAGCTGAGAGAGATCTGGTATGAACACTAGAGGACGGACGTTACACGTGAGGTTACAGTATTTTTTTTAAAGAGGAAGCATGTATTAGGAAATAAGTAGGACTACTTTTTTTTGTTTTGTTTTGTTTAGTTACGTTACTTAGCAGTGGCGGAACAAACAAACCATACAATCGCCTTCACCACACTCACACTCGACTCGATGACAGAGTGGCTCTTTTGTTTTGTCCTTTTATGTAGCGGCAGCCGGCATCACAGTCAATCAGTTATCCTTTACTATTTCTTATTTTCTGCTGTGGCTGCAGCCTGCAGTAGTATGTATCGACTACTTTTTTTGGTGGAAGTATCGACTACTTTGCACGCCCATCGTCTCGTTTATTTTTTTATGGGATTTTTACACTATATTCAGTGTACGTAAACTAGGCGGTCAAATTGAAATGTAATCGAAAGACTACAACTAGAGTTTGGTTTCTTGGCGGGGTTGTGAGCAGAATAAACTGACCCGACCCGCCGGCCCCGGTTAGTTATATTAGTACTGTATTAGTGTTTTTTTTTTTCAGACTTGTCCTTTTCCTGCTCTGATTACTACAGTATACCCCTCCAATGATTTGTTTTTCTCTCTCTCTTCCCTGCTGCCTCCTCTTTATATTCGCATTGTACTGTGTTACTACTACTGTTTAGGTTCGTGTCGGGGGTGGTGGGTGGGCTAACTACTCCTATATTACTAGTACTACGTACAGACGTAATAACAAACGGTCCGGATGAAAACAAAAATTGGGAGTATTGATTGTACATCTACACAGTACTCATCATAGATAGCTAGACCAATGGTTAATTAATACATGTCGTTCGTGTGATGTGTAGAGATGAAACGGTTGTGGTGCTAAAATTAGGGTTATCTGGTACAACATCTGAAACAGGAACAACAATTTGCCCAGACACACATCATATCCTATTTAATCTACAACTACTATCTTTCAAGTTATTGGGACACAGTATAGTAGCTAGGAAGTTTCTTTTGACTTTGTTTTTTCTTGTTTTTTAATATATCTATAGTTCTGATTTCAAAACATATATGGTTACGTTATTAAATTCACTTTTTTTTAAATTAACTTTCTCTTTTTTTTTTGATAATTTGCTGGTGAAAACCAGTTACATAGCAGCAGTACTATGGCTATAGAAGCCCTTCCCGCCTAGTGTAAAGCATAAAGAAAACTTATAAAAACTTATAAAAATATAGCAATAAAGAAAGGAACAACAAAAGCACTTCTAGATCTATTCGATCAGGTCTCCTGCATGATAATTAACTGGGATCCTAGATGAGGAATGCTACTGGGGAGCGCATTTGAGAATGCCAAGGCTAGTCCGAAATTGCATGGCAGTGAGCGACTGAACGTAGCAACTTCTCTACGCAAGAAAGGACAAATTAGAGAGCTCCACCGTGTCTCTGATGGAAGGGCAAGATGAAAACTTTCCTCCATTCCGATTTCCAAGTTGACGAGATTACGACCTGATTCAATTGATGAGCTCCAAGAAAGGGTCGCAAATGAGAGCGCCGGGAGAATAGTCCAACAAGAACAGTGGCGCGGCAGACCGTAGTAGCTTTTCGCGAAGAGGTTGGAAGAAAAATTTCGCTGAAAACACCTAATGCCGGGAGTTACGAATAGTTGATGGCGGGGTGCGAATTTTTCAATTTAGATTTGCCCCCGGACAGGAAGGGAGGACCGCCTTTTGCTAACTTTCTCTTTGATTTGATGATTTTAGCAAGGTTGTTACCAGGATAAAAATTACTACTAGTAGATAAGTAGGAGTAGATTGAACAAAATATGATCACACGAACAAGTTTAGATAAAATACAAATATTTTACAGATGGTTAAATGTAAATTAATTTCTACGAAGAGGACCAAAAAAAAAAAAAGGAAGCCAAGGTAGTCCACTTCTCCATCAGCGCTCCACCAAATTTGACCAGACAGTGTCGATCTTAAACCTTCATATCGAAGTTATCAAATACAGTTTCAACTGAAATCATCATGATTTTTCTAAAAGCATGCGGTTCCACACTTTCTCCTTCCTCAGCGGTAGCTTAGCGACCCATATATCGCAACAAAAATGCACGCCCCTATCACTACTACCTCCTTCTGCTGTCTCACCATTAAAAAACAAAACAACAACAAAAATATGTTACCTGCCATATCAGTTTCACCGGCCAAATTAAGTAACCTGTAAACATCAAAAAAATATATGCTGGATAATTAAACACAACAAATTATCACCAAGTAGAAAAAAAAAAAAATCACTTTTCAGTAAGTGATCGACTTGACATAAATTCAATCCCTGCTGTACCAATTAATCATATAGACGACGTGCACCTAGAGACATTAATTAATTTTACATCGACCATATAAAACAACTTAATTATTATCAGCATGGACGAAGAGTTACTCACTTATTATGATTTATTCATTAGTATGAATTATACTTTCGGTTTAACCTAGCTAGCTCTTCTTGAAGATTTACAAACCAAGGTAACTGTTAACTACATCCACATCTACAATATAGCTGCATGGTGAGACTTTGAGACTTTCATACTGTTTTGCTCAATTCCTACTCTTAACAAACACAAATCAGTGTCTTATGAACTTTAGACGAGGAAACTCGATCCAGTCTGAGAGCAGCTGCTACTATACAAATATGGGCCTCTTCAGTCTCAGCCCAATCCAACTGGCAACTAATAACCGCCTGAAACGGAATTGAATCTCAGAAGAGATATATATTATACCGCGCGCAGGCAGAATTGGCCGTAAGCTCGGGCCTTGAAGATAAGAGTTATAAGAGGAGCATGTTGTTACATCATATGGGCCGTGTTCTAGCTCAACAGTTAGGGTTACAAAACGGCCCAATACAACCCAGTTTTCCTGTCGTGGATGAAATGAAGTACGTGACTGTTATTATGTTTTTAGATGAGGACATTTTTTTTTAATTGAAAGCTTAGGTTAGTTTGGATTGGATTGGATTAGTTAGTTTGAATTAGTGGAACAAAGGAAAAGCAACAAATAAGAACGCAATTTTCCGCACAACGAAAGAATCAAGTAGCTAGTTAATTATAATTAGGTTACTAATTATAGATATACAAACGGCTAGATATGTAGAGACGGCGAGACCCAATTAATTAGTAGTCGATAGACACCACACCACACCACACCACATAAAAAGTTTGAATTAGGAGAGATCTTAGGCGTATAATTAATATAAGGACGTTAGTAGAGTACTGTAGTATAGGAATAGTATTAGCTAGATATGCCACCCTACCACATCACAACCAAAATGGTCCCCTCCTCAAAACTTTCATCCAATGTAAAGTTTGAATTTGTTTATCTCAAAGTTGACAACAAACAACTACAAAATAAAATAAGATCCAACCTACATATATCGTAATACATACATATGGTATTACGGGCATCCATGGCATCTTCTTCTTATACTACTCACTAGAGAAGTGAAGACAGCAGATTGATTCATCATCAACAACATTATTCACGGAGGATCCATCGTTATCATTAATATTCTTCGTTTTTTTAACAAAAAAAAAAATGATTTTTTAACTATTTCTTTGTCATTATGTATGTGTTGCTTTCGTTTTTTATATACTATATGTTTTTTTCAAAATATACTAGTTGTGGTTGTGGTATTAATTAATTCTATTTGGTCCGTCCGTCAGGTCGCTTACGTTTAATTTATCGATGTTTGTATTCCATCGTACTGACACTCCCACGTGTCGGTCTCTTGGGCCAACCGGAAAACTCTCTCTTTTCGAAGAGGTTCATTGTATTTTTGCAATCCACCCTTCAACTTGTAGTAGTTGTAATACATATACTACTAATATAAGTAATTATAGTTGTGTACGTACGTACGGGTACACGCATGGCTTTCTGTCTTACCTAAATTGCTCATCACTATATACAGTGTACTTTATCTGTATAATATATGATTGCGTAGATATATATGTGTAGTAGTGTAGAGCACACTCCTCAAAGTTCATTGAGATCGATGGTGGGTCGCAGCGTTTTCTGGAAGCACTTGATTAATTTATTAAAACTTGCAGATTCTCAATCACACAAAAGTTTGTTAAAACAAAAGAAAAATTAGGGTTAGTTTGTAGTATGCACACTTCTTCCCAATTCTTCTAAGTGGTCAATGATCGATGATAAATAACTTTTAACATTCCCGGTAATTAATTTTCTACTATATAAGAGGTTTCAGTCAGTTTTTTTAAAGGAAGATCGATTTCAACCGAGGCGTGCGTATTTGGAGACAAAAAAAAAACCAGTAGAACGAAATGACAAAAATGGTAAAGAAAGAAGGAAACATGGGATGGGAGAGAAGGAGTCGTCAACTTCAAGGGAAGGTTGGAAGGGACCCGTCACCATTATGGTGAAGATGAGTTCCATAGGAGGAGAAGATGGGACCACAAAACTGTACCAATAAGCTATACATATATATAGTACTATTTCATATGTGAGTGGGTGTGTACTCTGCGTGTGTGTGTTTTGATTGAGGTTATTCAATGCTGCTACTTCCGTCCCGTTATAAGTGTCATGTTTGTTTTTTGGCACGTTTTTTTCCACTTAATATTAAACATATAAGATAAAATAATTTTTAAAAATTAAATTGTATAATATAGTTTTCATATAAAGATTCTATTGTAAAACATAAATTTATAAAAATATATTATCTTATATGTTAAATATTGAAATCAAACAACCATCTAAATAGTAAACTGGACAGTCAAAGTGGGATGGAGGTAATAATTAAAACGTCCAAGTTGTTTGGTCATCTGATGGTGTACCAGACAATCATCAAAGGCGGGCACCCTTTAGATTTCTCGTATTTTGCATTGTATTGCTGGTTAATTAATTTGTTGACATAACAACCTAACTATATAATATCTGTAAAAAATAGCAAGTTAATTTGTTTGTATGCACTTTTCTTATATTGGATAGGGGGATCAAGAAAGCACGATCGAAGCTGTTGAATGAATGTCAGCTGCATCTATGTACAACTACTACAAACCACCGCCTTCATTGCTGGCTTCATCACATTCAAAGCACACCGTTTTAGGTAACATGCAGTAAAATATATATCATTTAAATTAAGATGGCCAAGGTAATATAGTACTACTAGTATTTACCGCAAATATTAGGTTATGAAAATTCGCAATGCCTGGGTTCTGATAAATCTCAGATTGAAACTCGTACCTTCCACTCTACCGACACTAATATTTTTACTAATTAATAAAGCTACTGTCCTTTCATATACTAATATTCTAATGTTCCTCTTGGACTGCACTAGAAATAAGATAATTAAAATTCCGTTGTAGGGTTTCTCTTTGTACTACTAGTATCCTTTAATCTATCTTAAGGTACACATTACTATATCCGGCAAGTTCTCTCATGTAATCAATCTGCATTGAGTAAACAGTACCACTTTTGTACTAACCGATGACTAATCTTTCTTTTTTCTTTTTTGTAAATAAAACCGATGATGACTAATCAAATACTACTACTATATTCGGCGGCCGCCTGCCATTATTTTAAACTAAAAGCAAACAACTAGCATCTACTAGTGCCACTTTTTTTTTTTAAAAAAAAAAAAAGCTACCAAGTGTATAATTAAATAACTAACAACTTGTGTCTAACTCTGCCCTAGCTCTACAGGTGTTTTTTCGCTGTGGATAGAGAATTTCTCCTCTAACAATCACTTCATTAAATATAATCACGTACTATGTATTTGCATAGTTTGGAAATCAAACAGTATTCTTTCTTTCTCGTTCAGAGTTGGTTTTTTAATCTTTTCCATGTATAAATGATAGTTTTCACTTAATATAAACTATGTTACGGAAGAAAAAAAAAGAAATAGAAGAGAAATATAAATATGCATCGAGTTTGTCAGTGCATATGCTGTGATAAAAATGTCACACATTTATACATAGGACCCAACAGCAGTCAATATTAACTTGCTAGTAGTTGCTACCTTCCTTCCTGGACCCGGACCCGGACACATAAATATCAAGGGGAAGAACTGTTCAAACGTGAATATCAAGGGGAAGAAATGTAACTGTTACGTTATACGATGATGACGAAGGGGAAGATGGTGGGCCTAATGGATCTTATTTTTCACAAGGATGAAAGAAATAGGGCCACTAACATTTAATGCATGAAAAATAACAATTAAATCATGGTGATGATGACTTCTACCTAGTTTGGGGAAATTGTAAGTCAGTGGGGCGGAAGTGCCTCGTCCCACTTCCATTATTGGAATGATGCCCTCCATGTTTCTCTCTTGTTTAGCATCTCACTTCAGACTTCTACATTTGTATCACATTTCAAAGAAACAGAACGAGAGAGGGACTTGACGACGTTTGAGTTTGGCTCTGTTTGGCAAATTTATTATGATGAGAGACGACTTGTGGGCCAATATTGTTTCATTGTTTTAACCTACCTTATCGATATCCAATACTGCACTGCAGTATAAGCCCCACCACATCCCACAGCCAACAATGTTCCCTCCCTCATATTACTACCAATTACGTTTCTCTACCTCTTTTGATGTCTAGGTATATTGTCCCTTAGCTTCCCCGCCCCGGCCATTCTCTTCCATTATTTGGGCTCTACATCCCTAAATACTCCTACTATACTGTTTGCAATTGCGTGGGTATATATGTTAGTTAAAACTTAAAAGGAGAAGATGAACAGTTTACTACCCCGTAGATCGATTAATTATTAGCCATTTCACCAGAGCTGATAGACGGGGATCATCAGCTCTCTACACTCTACAGTAGTGTTTTTTTTTTATAGTTATAGTATTGGGTAGGTTTTTGTATAAGGATCTACTACTCCAATGGAGGATGTTCATATAGTAGCATGGTGTCGTGTCTGTTTGTTAATGTGTAGGAAGTATGGCAACAGATCTATATATGGAGCTTGCTCGGTAGTGTAGTTTGGTATGTAATATTTGACTGAACTATATATCCCTCACTCTTTTACTAATTCATGAATATATGACATGGCGCCAACCATTACAAATCAAAAAAAAAAATATCACTCTGCTACCAACTAAGTTACAAGGGTTTGGCTTCTATAGTGGTGTTTGGGACCAATAAACTACCAATCATTAGTTATATAATATTTTCTTAATTTGCATAGGTTGAATCTATGCAATTTAACCGGATAATGATCTAATGATTATTTATAATTATCATCATCGACATTAAATGATTATTTACTCAAAAGAAATACTACCTTTGTTCCTTATTGATCTTCTGATTGTTTTTTTGGCACGTTTTTCCACTTCAATATTAAACATATAACATAAAATAATTTTATAAAAAAAATTCTACAACATATAACTTTTCATATAAGGATTCCATTGTAAAACTCTTAATTGTAAAAATATGTTATCTTATTTGTTAAATATGAAGTCAAACTTATCAAAATAGAGAATGAGAAGGTCAAATGGGACAGAGGGAGTAATATGAATGAAATGAAAAAAATTTGAGGTTCAGGAGGTGATATTAAGACAGATTTATGGATTTTTTAAGTGGTTTAATGAGCTCTTAGACCATGATTATCAATAGTTCTTAAGGGTCTAGTTAAATAAATAAGGAAAAATATGAGGTGTAAGATGGAGGAGAAGATTAAGAACCCATGAAGAGGGTTCTTCCACAAGAACTCTTAAGAACCCAAATATGGTCCCACAATAATTATTATTCCAATCACAATGCTCCACATAGATGAAGGGAAAAAAAATAAAAATATGTGATTTCTTTGATATTGTTAAAAATTAGTGGTGGTTTCTTAAAATGAGGTGGGAATAAAGAGAAATATTGGATAATATTAAGAACTCAAAATGAGTTCTTTGATATCATGCTCTTATAGGTGTGCAGTGGAGCTTTGGCACAAGACCCCACTTAACGAGGCCTTATTTTTAAGAATTCTATTACTTTTTAAGCTAGAGTCATCTAGCTAATAGTTTATAAAAAAATTAAAGAAAATTTTAAAAGAAAAAATATATAATTTATTAGGGAAATCTATTAATGTACACATTATAAAAAACAATATAGTAATTTATAGTAGGCAATTCTTGCCTACATGAATGTAGCCAAGTTAGCTACATATGAGGATATATTAGTAAATTAAAACAAGAAAAAGGAATAGAGTTTGAGAGTCAAGAGCAGCGAAGCATAGACGTTTTTTTCCTTTTTTTTTATCTTTATCCTTATCAAATAATAATTACTTTAAATTGTTGAAACTTTTAATATATAAGTCTAAAATGAAAAAAAAATATCATTGTTCATCTAAATTCAAGCTCGTCAAAACAAGACCAGTCATGGATATGTTTTGACAACTTTAAAAAAAATATTTTTACATGTATAGTGCACAAAACGTAAAAAACTTGTATAGATGGTCATACAAACCTGTATAAATGTTTATTAAAACATGTACATCCACACGTCAAAACTTGTACATCATCGCAATAACTCGACAGGTTTTAGGGTGGGTTTTAGGGTGTGTGGGGTTAGGGTAATCTATTTGGAAGCCGTTATATACTTTAATGTGAGAACGTACATATTTATGTGAGAATGTATATGTTTTAATGTGACGATACCATGTTCAAATGTGAGAATGTACATGTTCAATTATGAGAATGTATATGTTTTAATAAACATCTGTACATGTTTGTATGACCGTGTACAAGTGTTCTTTCCTTATTGTACATGTTTTAATCTAAGAATGTACAATATTTAATGATTCGTACAGGTTTTATGACTATCGATATTTTTTAATGCGAGGGTATACATGTTTTTACGTGAGGATGTACATGTTTTAGTGAACGTTTGTACATGTTTGTATGACAATCTGTACAAGTTGTCTTTTACGTTCTGTGCTCCATACATGTAAAAATAATTTTTTTAAGTTGTTAAAATATATCTATGACTGGTCTTGATTTGAAGAGCTTGAATTTAGATGAACAATGATATAATTTTTTTTTCATTTTGGACTTATATATTAAAAATTACAACCATTTAAAGTTTTTATGATAAAAAAAGGGACGATGGTGTTGTTAAAAAAAAAGAACGTCGTGCACTGCAAGACGTATCTAATTTGGCTCCAGTTGGTTGTAGCCAAGACAAGCCATTTATAGTAAAATATATGGCCCAAATACTACCATATGTACATAAAAAAAAGGAATATTGCCATTACAATATATGGTACTGGTAAAACAAATCTTAAAAACATTATTCTACAAAGATTTTTTTTATTAAAAACATGTATACAAATGAATAAATAGTTTAATTTTTTTAATGCGTATCACTTAATTAAATATTTATTAATCTAGATATAATATTTAAAATTGTAGTATCATAAAAAAATAAATTTTTATAGATAACTGATAAATTAGTAAGTAATGGGTATCACTAAAAATTATTATAATTATTTTTTATAATTTATTTTTATATATAATGATTATGTATTTAAGCTAGGATAAGACCCATATATTAATTGTGCAAGAAAAAAGTCCACATTTAACCCCTAATTGATTTTTATAATAATCATTGATTTCACCCTTCAAAAACAAAATGAAGCTACCAATCAGTTCAAATTCTCACTTGATGCTTACACAATCCCTTATGCAATGGCGTGATGGGGAACCTCTCGTTCAAATTTGGTGCTCTTTGAACCATGCGGTACGATTTACCGTCAAACGTGAGAGCAATTGAACTGAACGTTACAAGTGTATCCAAACCTATGAATTTACCCCCGCGGATTTTGTGACGGAACCCTTTTTTCCGTCCCAGACGGATTGCATCTCAGCCCTTCTTATATTTTAACAACTTCTAATCTCAGCCGTTTATCTCTTTCACGTTTTTTCACCCACCGTCTTCCTTCTGCGTTACCCACTTTCCCCTTTCTACTCTTCTTTTCTCTCGGCCCGTATCTTCTTCTCCATCAATCCACCACGACCCAGCCCCCATGCCTCCCCTTGTCTCTTCCCCATTATCTTTCCACGTTCTGCTTAATCCATTCTTCTTTTCTGCTCAATCCAGTCTTCTTTCTCACGTAATTTCTACTCAATCCACCATGAAAGGAATGTATGTCTGTCCAGTCTCCTTTCTCCCTCAATCTGATTGCATTTGAATGGTAATGCGCCCTCTATTTGGTTGTTCTCCCTCAATTTGATTGTTGTTTAGTTCTTTTCTTCTAATCTTAGATTCGTTTTGTTGATGTTTTATCTTACCACTTTTAATTTAGGGTTTCAACCTTAAATCTGAATTTTACCACAGTTTTTCATATCGTTTCACTTTTCTAATTAGTTCTGTATAATTTAGGGATTTAGCTATGTTGATTGAAGATCATACTTCAGAGTTTGTTGAATGTTTTGAAGAACTTGAATTATCAGAAAACTATTCAGCAGCTGAAGTTGATCTTAATAAGGCCATATCCACTTCCGAAGTTGATTTACATTATGAGAAAGATGTTACTGAGGGGGAACTGGCTGAGAATGAAGATCAACTATCTCTCCCTGATCAAGCTGCTTCAGATAATTCTGCTTCTAATCCCATTGTTGAAGTTCATGATGGTAAGTTTTTCTGTTTTATTGCTTATTCTGTTCTGCTACGTCTGTACACGATTTTAAATGGCTGTGGATAATATTTTTGTGTATGATGGACTCGTTTTTTAGCTGCTTAGGATACATTTTTTTTTAGTTTATTTTAGTTCTATTCATTGATTGTTTTCTTATTATCACTATTGTAGGCTCCTTATATGATCCTAAAAATAGAAGTTCATGGGAAAAGTTGGAGTTCAATTCTGTTGGGGAGTGTAGATCATTTTACGATAAGTATGCTTGCAAGGTTGGTTTTGATACTAGAGTTCGTTTCTCAAATAAGTGCAAGAAAACTGGGATTTTGAAGTATTTTGCATTCTGCTGTGTTGAATATGGATTCAAAACAAGTTCTTCCAATCCAAAACATCAGGAGGTGTTACCTGATGATGTTTTGCCTAATCAGTCCATAAATCCAAGGCCAGACACTAGAGTTAATTGTCAAGCTCATATATATCTTAGGTTGAATACTCACAAACATGTGTACTATATTGAGCGTTGGACTGATGAACATTCTCACTCGCTGCAACCTCAATGTCATTCTCATTTGTTGAAGATGAATAGGCGTATCACTAAATCTCAGAGTTCTTTTGCATTATGTCTTGAGAACGCTGGAATTTCTCTCCATTCATCTCATGATATAATGGGTATGTGTGCCGGAGGAAAAGATGCTCTTGGATTTGAGAAGTTGGACTTGAAAAATCATTTAAGTAGGCTGAGACAGAAGACAATGGAGCATGGTGAGGGAACATTTCTAATGGAGTATTTTAGAAGTCAACAATTTCGCTCTCCCATGTTCTACTATAATGTTAGTGTGGATACCAAAGAGCAGATTGCTAATGTTTTCTAGTCGGATGATAGAATGCGTATGGATTATTATCATTTTGGGGATGTGGTATCCTTTGATACCACCTTCAACACCAACAAAGCTTCCCGGCCTCTAGGTATGTGTTGCTTTAGTCATTGGTACATTTTTGTGTTACCTTTTATTTTATTTTTTGCTTTTATAATTCTGTTCTTATTATTTACATTGTTAAAATATGTATAATGTTTACAAAGACATTATAGACTCATTTTTCAGTGTATGGCAAACAGATTGTATATTCCTATGCAGCTGTATTTGAACAGATTGTATATTGAACATATTGTATATTTCCTATGCAGTGTATTTGTTGGTCTGAATCATCACCGGAAGTCATGCATATTCGGTGCTGCTTTGTTATACGATGAGACAATGGAGTCATTTGTTTGGCTGTTCAAAACTTTTTTGACATGCATGATTGATAAGAGTCCGTTGACAATATTGACTGATCAGGATGCTGCTATGGCTGGTGCAATAAAGCTTGTATTCCCTTCTAGCTTTCATGGGTTATGCACTTGGCATTTGATACAGAATAGAATGAAGAATCTTGGTCTTATTGTCTATAAAGGATTGAAGGATGATATTAAAAAGTTAATGTATCATGTTTCTTCAGAAGATGAATTTGAACAAGTATGGATTTCAATGATTAAATCTCATTTTCCAAGCAAAGAGCCTTACGGCCATAGTTGGCTTCAGAGAATATATGACAAGAGGCATCAATGGTCAAGTGCTTGGACAAGGTTGCACTTTAGTGGTGGTAAGATCTACTCAACTTTCTGAATCATTCAACTCATATTTAAAGGCATATTTGTAGCCAGGATACAAGCTTGATAAATTTTTTGCTCAATTTAATGAGCTAGTTAATACCAAGAGGCGTGATGAACTGAAGTGTCAGTTTGATAATCTTTGATATGTTCCTTTGAATGAATTCTCATACAGCCCACGTGTTTGCCAAGTTGCTGAAATCTATACTAGAAATATGTTCAAGACATTCCAACAACAATTTTCGAAGAGTTTTTCTTATGTTTTGCAACCTTTAGAAGGGGCTTCCTCTTCATCTCAGAGGCGATTCTAAGTTCAACGTGATCTTAATGATGTGAAGTTGGATAAGTGGGAGGTGTTTGTTGATATTGACAAGACTATCCTTGAATGTTCTTGTCATCTATTTGATTCTCTTGGAGTTTTATGTTGTCATCTATTGTGTGTCATGCACTTTCTTGGTGTCTCTGGTTTTCCAATTCTGAGGCGCATTCCAGAGCAGTATATATTGTCACGTTGGACTAAGAAGGCAAAGGCTATTGATGATTACCTATTGCCACGTACATCCATTGATGTTCATATTCCATTGGAGGATCGTGTCTCATTCAGTTGTATGGAATTTTATAAAATTACACGCTTAGTTTGTGATTATGATGACACTTTCAAGATTCTACAGGAAGATCTCAAGAACATGTCATCAAAGTATCATAATCTTTTAATGGAGAGAAGTGTAATTGAAGCAACCTCTTCATCAGCTTCTGTTAATGGTAAAGTTATTTTTGTTTGTTGTTAGTGTTTTTATACTTATTTTCACTTCTTTAATCTGATTGTTTTGTACTTTTATGTTGTTTTCAGCAGCATCTAGCAACTCTGTTGTAGTAACTCACACTCTGAAGGTGAAGGAAAATCCTGTTAGGTCGAGGTCAAGATCGAAAAGCAGTCTGGAGCTAAATTTGAGCAAATCAAACAAGAAAAGGAAAATAAAAGAGAAAGATTCAACTCAACATGGAAAGGACTTCATTGAATTCTTATAGTTTTTATATTTTCTCTTTGTAAAACAATGGAATGATACTCAAATGTTTTTCCATTTTTATAGTTTGAAATGGTCTTTAAAGATTGTCACTAAACCATCCACGTTAAACATCACTATATAACGTTTCCACATTGTTTTATATACGTTTCCACAATTACATATAAACGTCTCCAGGTTATAAAAACGTTTCCACCTGATACTATAAAACGTTTCCACATTGTTTTATATACGTTTCCACAATTACATATAAACGTCTCCAGGTTATAAAAACGTTTCCACAATTACATTTAAACGTCTCCAGGTCATAAAAATGTTTCCACAATTCTATATAAACGTTAAGACGATTTTATATTAACGTTTCCACAATTATATATAAACGTTTCGAATTTTATATTAATGTTTCCATATAAACATTTCCACGACATGATTACATATAAACATGTTTCATAATAATATATGAATATTTCCACGCCACAACTATATAATGTTTCCACCTGATACTATAAAACGTTTCCACGATTTCAGAAAAACGTGTCCACCTGATATTATAAAACGTTTCCACATTGTTTCATATACGTTTCCACATTTACATATAAACGTCTCCAGGTCATAAAAACATTTCCACAATTCTATATAAACATTTCGACGATTTTATATTAACGTTCCTCAATTTTATATAAAGATTTCGGTAATTTTATTTTAACGTTTCCACCTGATACTATAAAACGTTTCCATGATTTCAGAATAACATATCCACCTGATACTATAAACGTTTCCACGATGGTATAAAGGTTTCCACTATCAAACAAACGTGTCCACCTGATAGTATAAAACGTTTCCACTTTGTTTATATATGTTTCCATGTTTTTATATAACGTTTCCACGTTTTTATAACGTTTCCATTATTATATTGAGGAACATTATGCATAAACGAGCTTAAACAGCTAATAGGTAATAAAGCTTGAGTGACAAACCTTGGAAACAATAAACTGAGTGTCTGGAGTCACTATCTGGAGATGGAAACGATCTGTAAAAGTAATGGACTACATCAATACGAAAACTGAACAAAAGCTGCTACTTCTTGCTGAAATCAGACAGAAGTGTATAATGGGATTCTATTCAATATATCATATTATGAGTTCCTGTATATTGTATTTTTACTCCAAAAAAATACAAGCACCACTAATATTCAAGATGGTTCTACTTTCATTTTCTTTTCCTGTTTGCAAAAACTCAACTAGGCTCAATTCTGCCACACCGTAACAGGGTCAAATTACAAAATATAAACAAACTAAATGCTATCAAAAGTGTCAAATCTCAATCTCCTTAGCAGCCTTCATTTTCTTTCTTCTCTTTGAAATCTTTTGACTTTTCTTTTGATACTGATCTGCGGCTTTCTTAATTTCTCCAGCAAGGATATTGTTTTCTTGTTCAAGAAGCTGGCCACATATTTGTAGTCTGAAAAGTTCAATGCCTTATGGTTGGGGCCAACTAGATAGCCATCTCTTGTTTGTTTGCCCCTCCCAAAACTCCATCAGCTTGCACATTAGAATACCACAACTAGTAGTATCATTTTGCCTTGGTGCTTCCTCTGCTGTCCATTTTTTATCTCTAATATCAACTTTTGTGAAAGTACTGATGAACTCTTGCATAATTTCAACCTGAATAAAACAACACAAAACCATTTTCAACAATCTGCCTAAAACAGAACACAAACATATTCAATGAACCTGTATAAAATAGAAAGGTAACATGGACCAAATTCAACACAAAACAACAGAACCACATTCAATTAGTCCGCCTAAAATATAACACAGACATATTCAGCGAACTAGCATAAAACAAAACAATCATGGACTAAATTCAAGCCAAATACAAACAGAAAACTGATCACACTAATTGACCTACAGTGGCCCCCTTCACTTGGGTGCCCACAACGAACCAACGTTATAAAATAAACAAACAAAAAAACTATTGTACAAATCTGGTGTATCTTACCACAATTTTTTGTCTGAATCAACTTCGTGCATATGTGATTTTCCTGTGGTGTCAAGATAGTGCAGAGTACAATTGTTTATGTCTACTACGAAGCATGTCCAGTGTCTGCTCTTGATGCACGGGAAGAAAAACTGTATTGAAATTCAGTAAAAAAACTCTTAATTAACTACAATTATATAATTTGCAAATTATATTTGAATTTTAATGTTTGGAACTAAACATACCATGCTGCAGGATTTTATTTCTTCAATCCTATTTCCCCAGTGTGGATGTCTTTCAATAAATCTGAGCAATGTTTTCTTTCCTTTGAACACTTTCATTTGACAAGCTCTCTACAAATAGTCATGCATATGGAAATTGGTTATCTTTTAGAAAACAAAAATAGTTTACAATGACAATAAAAGTTAAGGAATTTAATCTTACAATGATGGTGCTAGGAAACCAAAATCTCTTGCGTTCATCGAGGTGAGTATGGTTTAAGTAGTTGATGAATGCATCAACTACAAGGTCAGATACCTCATTTTCTCCTTCAAGACTCATCAACTCTTCTCTTCGAAGACTTATTTCACCATCATCAACCATCACCGAATCCCTTTCAACAAACATTCGTGTAAAACAATGTAAAACAATAGAACATACAAAACAGATTGGAAAGCTTAAAAATTAAAAAAAATATAGATGCAAATTACAAAATAAGAAGATACTGAATAATTTGATTTCACAAAGTTTTAAAATACTTACAAGTTCTCCTCCCATAGAATGCATAATGCCCTAAATCGAGCTCCTCTTCTCGTGCATGCGGGGATATCTCTCCAGTGCAATAATGAAATTTCACTTTTTCGGTTGCTTTCCGTTTTCTTTTGGACTTATCTGTTACGCCTAATTGGATATGCAACACAACATCTTCATCCACCCTCTTTTCTTCTTTCTTTATCTTGTTCATAATCTTCAGTTTTTGAAGGAGTAAACCTTTGAACAGGAAATTTATTTCTTGTTGATTTTCTCTTTTGTTGTCCTTCTGCAACAACTATTTCTGCACATTTCTCCACCTCAACATCCTCACTTCCTCTCTGCTGCTCTGATTCATCTATAACCCCCGTTTCAGCAACATTTTCAACCCCTTCATCCTCATCCATCGCTTCACCCCCAACCCTTTGCCATTTTTCCTCTTCCCCTGCTTCAGCCCCAACCCACTGCCCTTCTTCCTCTTCAACCCCAGCCCTCACCCCATATTCCTTATCCCCCTCTTCAGCCCTAACCCTCACCCCTTCATGCACATCTTCTGTTTCAGCTCCACCCTTCACCCCATATTCCTCATCCCCCTCTTCAGCCCCAACATTACCCCTTCAACCACATCTTCCTCTCCAACCCCAGCCCTCACCCCATCTTCCTTATCCTCCTCTTCAGCCCCAACCCACACCTTCATCCACATCTTCTGTTTCAGCTCCACCCTCACCCCATCTTCCTCATCCCCCTCTTCTCCTTCCTTTTCCTTCATATCCTTAAAATACTTCACTATCTTGTCTTTGACTTCATCAAATTTCCTAACATTTTCTTTAATAGATTCTACAATATCATGACTTTCCTTCAGCAACTACAATCAAACAAATGATTTTTATGTGTCAAATTGAATCATAGAGATGGTTAAAATCAATTAAATTAATAGAAACAATAATGCAAACTTTAAAATTACCTGATCAAGAAATCAACTCCAGTTTGATTTGTAGAATCCACTTGCACATCAACCAGCTGAGCATTCTCAATTCCACCATTTTTGTCAGCCATTTTATTTTCCTAAGACATCTTGTCTTTGTCCACCATGTAATAGTTGGTGGTATCAAATCACAAGTGTCATTTGGACCACCAACTAAACTGTCCAGCAAGTGTGTCTAGAAATAATAATAACTTAATATTTAGTACGTCTAACTAATAAATGTTGAATGTATTTTCTATTTTGAAAGAAAATTACCTGCAGAAAATGGAAATCTCCATCAAACGACCCATTAGTTTTCTCAAATGCACTGAAGATCTTTTCAGCCACAAATTCACACCAATCATATTGCTTGATGGTGTTCAAATTTCTTAAAGCATTACATAACTGTTTCACAATAACTCTATTGCTTGAAGAAGGATGAAGCAAACTACCAACAACAATAAGCACAAAAATCTTCACATATGGAACAACCTTCTTAGTGTCAATATTCTACTAGAAAGATCAGATAACGTCACTCCACCTTTAGCCTATTGCAATTCGCATCTCCTCTTCAAGAGCACTTATTTGCTCATTTGAGACACCGTTGCCATCAATCTTCCTACCACCAATGGGCAATTCATAGACTCGATTCACATCTTCCTTAGTGATGTGCAATCGTCTATCACCCGACAACATGAAACCTTTTCTTTGATGGTCATAGTTCTCATACATCCAGTTCTTTGTCAATGGATTCAAAACCAGCTGATCAACATGTAAGAATGCACCAAATCCTACATCTACAATTGCTTTCCTTTTACGCCCCCGTAACTTGTCAGTTTTAAGAGCTTCAATAATCGGCAAAATTCTAGAAGTTGTCCCTCTAAAGCGTGATAGTTGTTGTTCATTCATCATGTACTGTATTCAAATATGCATACAACTTTCATGTATTAATGAATCAATTTTGGAAGAAGATGGACACATATAAGCAACGATATTGTAAATGAAATTATGAAGACAGAAAAAAAAGCAAGTCGTCATCTGATTATAAGAGTCGGCTGATTTTCATGATAAACTACAACTTTTTCAGAAGCTCTAGTTTTTCATTTATTAAAGCCCAAACACACAAATTGAACCTACAATAATCAACCATTGGGAGCTTGATCGACAATACTCATTTTCGGCAAACCACAAATTAATATCCAAACTTATTATCAATGAACCAACCAATCCAGCAAGCAAACAAGTAATTAGGAGTCTAGGAAGAAGGCTCACTAATGCAGTGTCAAGCATGTTTCAGAACAATCACTTTACTTAGAACTACTAACTAGGCTGGTAACCTTTTTTTTAGATACTTGTTCACGATATCTTCAAACCAAAAGAGAAATCCAGAATCCACCGTCGTTAATGTCGTCAAGAACATGACCAAAATCTATGCAATAGAGAACAAAATTCAAAGGATTTCAGAAATTAGGGTTGTACCTGACTCGTGGCTTATGCAGGTCGTGATTTGTGGCTGACTAATTCAGTTGATAGAAGGCGAGGAGATAGAGAAGGCTAATTCATTGATAGAAGGCGAAGAGATAGAGAAGGAAGACCCAAAGGAAGAAGAAGAAGTACGCTCATTACCTATCTCACGGGTGCGGTGGTAGTTTCTCCACCTCTCTGTTTCTTCACGTCTATGCTCAGGAGGAGAATGAGAGAAGAGGGATGAAAACAAGGGGGAGAAGCCAGGAAGTGCGGTTGTTGGTGGTGGGCGATAGGATTCGGCTTGGAGAACGGGGAACGGGAGAACGGGAGAAGCGATAGAAAGTGAAGACGGAAAGAGAAAGAGATTGACTCGGTCAATCTAATAATCTAATCTTTACCGTTCATTGTTATCAACGGTAGAGATTGACTCCGTCAATCTCACGGAAATAAGGCTTCCGTCCCAGGATCCGCGCCCTGAATTTACCACCATAAGTATAGGTTGGGAGCTTCAACCATAAAGCCATGGATGTAAAGAAACTCGGCGAGTGAACTAGGTTTAGGTATTCTTTTTCGAGCTTCAATTTCTTTTGTTAAAAGAAATTCGAGAAAAGATGGAACAGGATGACGTATATAGAATAGTGGGTATGTATGCACAGTATCCAACTAGAACAATGTACTTATAATATTAAATGTCACAATCACTTTATAGGTCCTCTAGTTCTTATTCATCTGACATGCCAAAAATCTTTGATGGAACAATCTAAAGAAGAGTTACTAAAAATTTTATACTCCACTAAGGGACTTAAACATGTTTATTGATAAAACTTAAGCATATTTATGTGATTCTTAACATGGACCTCACCCAATGTTACCAAAATTCCCATCCAAGGGCCAAGCCTAAGCCACCCTCGAGCGGGTGGCCAACCGGTTACCAAAGCTTAAAGGATTTAGAGTTGTAATCTGAATTGAAATTGTGGTACTGTAATCGAGAGAGAATAATTTTGAATGCTTGTATACTTTTGATATCAATGTACAACCAGAACGCCTCTATCTACCAATACATATATACTGTTAATAATAACAGATTTATCTATCTAAAGCTAGATTTTCTATTTACAATATCTCAAAGAATCTAGGATTTGTTAAACAAAATATTAACAAACTTACAAGAATATCCTAGATACAAACTAAGCATATTCATTAATGATGGAACTAAATAACCATGGGCTGGGCTTATAAACCAGCCCCAACAAAGCTACAATTCTTTGTGACAAATCTTAACATTGTGGTTCCTGGCCATACACACCCTGGTTAGCCAGCCAAACACTCCCTAGATTCCCCGGCCGGTCGCACTCTATATTTCAAGGGTCCCGGCCCCGACCGACAGTGATTTGATCATAAATACCTGACACACAGGGCGCACAAGTGACTCGTCCCCTCGTAGACCTACAACTTGCATCACCGATCAATTCTTAGATCTAACAGACAATACTAATTACCACTAGATTGGATGTGTGACAAGTCACCAAAAAACCTTTCTATTGGTAGAGCGGTTGGATGACATCGGCCCTGGCATCCAACTTGGTGTAGACCTGCATCATCTACCCGGCTCCCTATCGTCCTCCCTGTCATCACCTAGCTTCATTCAAGAGATAAGAAAACCCACATTAAGGATTATACACTAACAGTAGCACCATGCATTTTTTAATGACATTATCCCTGATTCAAGACATGGTATGTTGATCCCTATGTGTTATGTTACGATTATAATCATAGGGATCACATTTTAGAAAAAAAACTTTAACACCAAGCCAGTAGCTAATTTTTCTTTTGTACCGCTTTATTCTCTCTCTACTTCTTAGTCTTACTAATAAACTAGCCAAAATGCAATACCTAAATCATTCATGAATAAGGGATTTGAAACTAGTCCTAAAGTTGTGTTGTCCCCCCTCTTAAACTAACTCGCTCGAGGCTTTGATTTCCACTTGATGACATCCTTTTTGCGTAGCTACCTTTCTAAGAAGCGTGAATCTTTCTTGTAACTAGGACTTCAACAAATGCCATAAAGATTGTATCATAATTTATATCATTAAAATCAATGCAGTTCTTGATGGAGAAAGTAACCATTTATTCCACTTTCAATGTCTATGGTACAAAATTGCAATTTACCTATAACATGAGCATACTGTATGTTCAGTTCATGAGTAAAAAGATCATACACTAATGAGTATGAATCCAATAGTTTTCAAAGGAGGGCAATGAAATACTCTATTCATTATGGACTTGAACTTCACCAAGGGATGGTATATATTGGTCAAAATGGGTACAAGAAAATATCCATTAAGATACTTAGATAGGGGGATCCTTTTGATTTTGATCCGAATTCTTGATAGAAATATAACATGTTCATAATCAACCATTATGTATATGCACTTAAGGTACAAAATCCCACAATACAATACCAGACCTTTTGAGATAAAATGTTGCTTGCGTGATTAACAAAGCTTTTATCATTTACACTTTAGATATCTATCATGTTAGGGAAATGATTGATGTGATCAATTGATGGATGGGAGTATTATTGTGTTGATGTACGCAAACTTTCATGAAAAAAGGGGGAAATACAATAATGATAGTGTTCTCAAAGGCACTTAAGCACATTCTCCTATTATTGTCAAGCAAGATACCAATGATGACAATGATAACTCGATAACAGATGGAAACCTGAAACGTCATTCATGTACGAAGGGGGCGATATAGACCGATAGAGAACTCTCTCAAAGGGTTTCACTCTTCTACGTGGGGGAAAACGAAGAAGATTCACCGGGTGCACAACCGATTGTGGATGACAACAAGGAATCAAGTGGGAACATGCATGCGGAATCGGATGTGAACAACCAACTAGATGACGAAGGTTTATAATGAATGGAAAACACAATAGAGATGATTTAAGCATATGATTTCGTTGGATTTAGACTGGAATGTTACTTTTTGTAATACTAAAAGTAGGCTCCAAGTAAGGATGAATACAATTTTAAATAAACCTGGAAATTTTGGTCAATTTGTCGGGTTGAGATCAACCCTAACTTTATCCATTTAAAATTCATTAACAAAACTCAACCCACAAGTAGATGGGTCAAAAATCAGGGCCCTAACATAATGTGTTTAAAGTTTTTCAACCCTTACCCAACCCATTCTATCCATTTTTAAGTAAACAGTAGCCTCATATTACTTAACAAATCAATTGTTGAAACATCATGCATGCGCACCTATAAATGTCATGCATGGAGGCCAAGATAGTTAATAAAAAAAGGGATTAAACATGTAGAAAGAAACAACACCGGTAATGCATATAATGAGAAACAGATCATAGGTTCATACCTACATATAACACATGTAAATGAGAAGACCAGTAGTTTTGTTTTGGAATGGCGAACACGTATAGAGGGGTGGAGAAAGAAATACAGTAGAGAATAAATTAAAAGATAGAGTTCAAATGTTCAAGTGAAATTACAAAGCTTTTTTTCTAACTTACAAAGAAAGGCTATTAAGATATGAATTGGAGAATATGGACAATGGACTTAATTTTGGGCTTAGTAGTATTATTTCAACATTGGCTCATAAACATTTTATAGTCTACTTTTTTAAAAATTTATCATAGTTTCATTTATTTTTTTATTCTTAACAAATATATGTTTAAGTCGGCTTGGGTCATGAGTTTAGATCCCTACATTAACTTAACCCACACAAGTAACTTATTACCCTAACCGACCCAAAAGATAAATGAGTCAATAATCAAGATCATAACCTGTAAAAGTATGAGTTGGGTTCGGGTTGGGTTCGAGTTGGGTTTCAGGTTAGACCGAAATTGCCAGGTTTAGTTTTAAAAGTTCAAGTGTTAGTTAATATCGAGTATGCGAGTCAAGTACTAAGTTTGTAGGTTAATGGGGTTTCAAATGATCTTTTGTATGTACTAATCTAATGAATAGAAAGTGGTTGTTTTTTCAAGGGAAAAAACAATGATAACTGTGTTTCTTAAAGGACTTTTATTGGTTCAAACAATAAAAGTGCAGTCTTAGAAGAACATGATAAATATGAATAGTATTATTAATAAGTACTTTTCTTGAAAAGGTATTTTTTGGATAGTGACATACTTTTTATGTCCCCAAAACAATTTATAACCAATTTATATAAATTAAATGTTTTTAGTTCGTCAACTCTTTTATGTCCTGTCATAAACTGTAAGATCTTAAAAGTAAAAAAAAAACTATTAACTTTAACTTTTTATGATATTACAAATCAAGAACATTGAATAAACTTGTGTCTTTCCTCAAAGGACAAGGTACATGAATCAAAATCAATGTATGAAGATTGACATAAAACTATTACATAAAGTCACCATTATGTTGCTTGCGAGGTGTAGATGGGGAAGAGAAAGAGTGACAATGTACGGATATGAAAAATCAGACGGCATATGCAGGGAACAGGGCAGTGCGATTCGTACAATTGGAACTTTGTGCGTTTCGTACAATTGAATTGGTATATATATCATGTTTGTTAGCTGAAGCGAGAGGTGCGCAAATAGAGCGTCATGTGAATTCTTCTAGTACACACATCAAATCAAACTCATACAGTATAACTACAGATTATTTTATAACTAAACACATAAGTATAATTTTCTTCCTCTGGACTTACCGCTTCTGGGAAAAGGGATGTCCTTCCCTCGCGCATGACTCCCGAGAAAAGGCAGCGGCTGCATTCGGACTTGGTCTAGACGTGGTATAAATGTGGCATTTTTAATAAAAAATGTCAAATCATTATCACTGAACAAAAATTTTTAAAACAGTCACAAATATACCAACACAAAACAACCAATAATTTATGCTGTAAATATAATGAATACCGTAAACAAAGGCAGAGCCAGAAAACTGTAATTAAAGGGACGAAATATTTTAATAATATTAATTAATATTTAAAATTTAAATTTTAATAAATTAATTTAAAATTTCAATATTTATAATTATATTTTAAAAATGATATTATATATTAAATTTGACACAAAATTAAATCAAAATTGAAATATATAGATTATATATTATAAATTAGTTTATTTTCCCTTTTTATTTTTAGTTTTTTTTATAAAGATTGGTATACTAAATTATAAATAATGAAAATAATATAGAACAATAGTTTTAAACTAGTAATGTTTTTTTTAATTTTTTATTCAGATACGGATAAATAGTCTCTTAAAACTACAAATATTAAATTTAAATTTATGTTTTTGAATTTCATTAAATAATATTTAATTGAATAGAATATATTGTTTTAACTACAAATATATATTTTTTAAAAATATTTTATCAACAATTAAACATATATAATAATAAAATTAAGTGAATATATATATATTCGTTTACAGTCAATTATTTTATTATTAAAAAATTGCTTTTTCATTTCAATGATATTTTATTCCATTAAAAATTAAAAATCTTAAGTATTAATACATTTAAAATGTTATATTAAATACTAATATAATCCATAAAATTATATTTTATATATAACATCTAATATATTTGCACTAAATACAATGGTTTATTTCTTTATATTTTGTAAATTATATAAAAAAAATTATAAATTAATATGTATACATATTATAAATTAATTGTCACTAAAATATTAATAAAGAATAATAATTATTAAGGCTATAATTGAATATCTACATATATTTTAGGGAAAATTACATCGCCCATCCATGACGTTTGGTGAAATTACACACCCCACCCACGAGGTTTCAAAAATTACTTTGCCCACCCATATGGTTTCCATAATTTTACATTCAGCAACTTTTTTAATATTTGATCAACTTAAAAGATGGTTAAATGTTGTTCAAATTTGATGAAACTTTACATGGACGATGCTAAGGTGTTATATTTTTGTTCAATGCCAAATCCAAAGTTTTTTAAGGTCATATATGACCTGTGGGACCCAATGAAACATGAGACACGTTCATTGGGTCCCACGGATCATATATGAGCTTAAAAAACGTTGGATTTCACGTTTTACCAAAATATAATACTTTAATATCGTCCATGTAAAGTTTCATCAAATTTGGATATCATTTAACCATCTTTTAAGTTGATCAAATATTAGAAAAGTTGCTGGATGTAAAATTGTGGAAACCACATGGGTGGGCAAAATAATTTTTGAAACCTCGTGGGTGGGCTGTGTAATTTCGCTAAACGTCATGGGTGAGCGATGTAATTTTCCCTATTTTAGCTTTATTAACAAAAAATTGTTTTGAAATATAATATAAAATTTTTAATTGTAACAACAAAAACGATAAACGCACTGCATCAAAACTAACTTATTCAAAACAGACAGACAAAAATGCCGTCTGCCGAACACTAGTTTTCAAAACAACCACAAAACAACCAGCACAAAACAACCAACAAAACTACCACAAAACAGTCATTCAAAACAACCAGACCAAAACAAATCACAAAACTACAAACAAAAAAACAACCGAACGCAACCAGCACCCTTCATCATTTGGTCTCTGTTTGGTATTGGTGGTTTGTCGTATAAATGTGTTATTTTTTTGTTTTACAATTTTTATAAAAATATCCAATTGGTGCACTGTTGAACAACAATTTTTAAAACTATCACAAATATATCCACATAAAACAACCACAAAATAACCAATAGTTTATACTGCAAAAGAATAAATACCGTAAACAGAGGACCAGAAAACTGTAATTAAGGGTACGAGAATATGTTATTAATATTAATTTATATTTAAAAATTAATTTTTAATAGATTAATTTGAATTTTCAATATTTATAATTATATTTTAAAAATGATATTATATATTAAATTTGACACAAAAAATAAATGAAATTGGAATATATAAATTAATATATAAAAACGTTTGTTTTCCCTTTTTTGTTTTCAGTTTTTTCTAAAGATTGGTGTACTAAATTATAAGTTAATGACAATAATATAGAACAATAGTTTTAAACTAGTAGTTTTTTTCTAAAAAATTATACTATAAATTATTTTGAGTAATTCTAATATTTTTTATTTTATAGAATCTGTAATAAAAAACTAAAAAATATTTGTATTATGGATATAAGGGGTATATGTATATTATTACTAAGAATGACATAATAATCAGTTTTACTTTTGACTATATTGCTAAAATAAGGTATAAAATCTGAATATTTAATTATATCTACATATATTAATATATAGGTCATATTTTTTAACAACTAAATTGTTTATGTTTTTTATGATATAAAGTTCACTAATTAATTATTATATTTTCCTTTTATTCAAATGTGAACAAGTAGCCTGGGTTAAAACCATGTATAGTTATAATTGTTGTTATCCATTGATAGAATTGTGTTTGATGATAGTGAAGTTATTTGTATAGACCTTAAGATAAATGTTAATAATTATTTATTGTAATAAAACTTTGTTGTTTTTCTAATTATAAATTATGTATATATTAATCTATATATTTGTTAGTAGCTTTTTTATTTACATTTTTAAAAAATTGTTTTAAAATGTAATATAAAATTTGTAATTGTAGCACAGACATCCGTAAACGCACTACACGTAACTAACTTATTCAAATACGTCAGACGAAACCGCCACACTATCAAACAGTAATTTTCAAAATAATCATAAAACAACGAATAAAATACCACAAAACAGCCAGCCAAAATAACCAGACCAAAACAGTTATAAAACAACCATAAAAAAGTCATGCCAAACAGAGCCTCTGCTATGTATTTTGTCTATTCAGATAGTGGATAAATCTTTTGATTTGCTAAGTATATTATTATTTTTTTGACAAAAAAGTTATGCCGAACCAAGCCTCTGCTATGTATTTTGTCTATTCAGATAGTGGATAAATCTTTTGATTTACTAAATACTCTTATATTATTAATATGAAGGGAAAATTCACGATATACCCCTGTTTTCTTTCGTAATTACAATATACCCCTGTGATTTTCGTAATTCAACTTTAAACATGCTTAAACATTGTCCAAGATTGATGAAACTTTACATGGACGATGCTAAAGTGTTATATTTTGGTCCAACGTCAAATTTGAAGTTTTTTAAGCTCACATGTGACCTGTGGGACCCAATGAATGTGACTGTTCATTGGGTCCCACAAGTCACATGTGAGCTTAAAAAACTTCAAATATGATATTGGACCAAAATATACACTTTAGCATCGTTCATTGTAAAGTTTCAAAAATTTGGACAATATTTAAGCAGTTTAAAGTTGAATTACTAAAACCATAGGGGTATTTGTGAATTACGAAAGAAAACAGGGGTATCTCGTAATTTTCCCTAATATGAATGATTGTTACGTACTACACACGACACGAGGGGTCACAAGGACCGTATTTTTTTGAAAATATTTTTTATGTATCACATTTATAGATAATATAGTAAACTGTATATTAATATATTATAGTAATTAATAACTTCAAAAGTTCAGATTTGAGTTATATTGTTAACAACTTTTTTTCTTATTATTATATAATTAACTTTTTAGTTATTAGATACTGTGTAAAAGTAAATTTATTGGTTGAATCCTTACATTTGAGTGGTTTATTTTGTTTCTTATCCAAATTCTTTCAAATGCATAGCCTTCCATTTTTCAAACTTGTAAGCTATATTTATTATGTGTCAATGAAACCCATAAATAATATCTCTAAGGTGTTTAATCGGTTTTAAAAAATTTCTTTTTTTTATCTGTGAATAAAATAATGTTTAATACAAAGTGACCCACTAATATCCAATTATAACTCCACCACTTGAATAATATACCATTTTTATCATTAGTGATTTTCTAAATAGAAAATTTTGCATGAAAGTGATATTCACCAGGATACAAGCTCACATTCAATGAAATGTCAAAGCAAATATCTAGGCAACAAATAAGCGTCACTTATGATTGGTGTCTAGTCAAATCCCGACCAGTCAAACCAGATCAACCCCTATAACACAAGTATGACTAAGAGTGGTCTTGAACCGTCACACGTTAGTTCCTATATCCTCACACCCTGCATAGGTTTGGATGTGTGGGGCACTATGCTCAATGAACATCTTATCTAGTGGAGTAATCCCGATGCTAAGCCACCTTCAGACGCACTAACACAGGCCACATAGTGCACTCACCACCACCCGAACCATCTCGTCCATGTCAGACACAAGTTCAAACTTAGTGTGTCGCTCCTCGCATTCCTGCACTGCCCAAGTGCGAGGCGAATCATACAATAAACACACACTGACATAACTAACATCAGGGTCACCGACTGATGGGACAAGGTCTCATAGATATTGGAGTCCACTACCTCAGCTAATGATAGTGGAACATGTCCTAGGACACATTCTAAACTTAACGTGTGCTTATAGAAATTACGTTTTGACGTGAGACTCACATAAGATCCACCTAATTATAAAAAAAAACCATGAGATCTATCTAGAACCCACCGATACCCATATTTTATCTTCTATTAATTTATTTTTATGAGATTCATAATTTATTATATTTTATTTCAGTAGTTAAAAGTGACAACTAATTAACACAAACATCTGAGTTCATAAAGTGTAGTAATAAAAAGACAATAGTGCCCTGCCATCGTGGTTTGGTCGGTAGAACAGTGGTATCCTAGAAGTCTTGAGTTCAAAATCTACCACTATTGTTACAGGGCTGGCAATTTCAACACGACCCGTTTGACCAACACGAACCCGACACGAAATTTGCGAGTTTGGGTTTTATAATTTGACACAATTAAATAAACGGGCCGTGTCCGGGTTGACCCGTTTAGTAATCGGGTCAGGTTCGGGTCGAACTAGTGTAACCCGCCAACCCGTTTAACTTTTAAGTTGAATATATATCCAAACCCATTACTGATTAAAATTACAGCACCTACTCTCCTCTTTTATCCAACCACACAGCCAAACACCCAAATCGGCACATGATGACATCCCAATTCCCATTGAATTTTAATTTTTTTACTCAACCCATTGAATTTTAAATTATATTGTTGTAATAGTGCTCTTTAATTTTTATGGCAAGGAAAAATAATACGTCAAAATCCAAACCATATTTGGATTTTGAATTTTGAATTGAGAGAATAGCCGCACATCAATATCAGATTAGTCAAGTTATACTAGGTTAATCGGGTTGACACGAAAAACTAATTGTGTCAAACGGGTCGGGTCGGGTTGAAGTATATTCGTGTTTGGGTTGATGTACATGACCCGATTAATTAAATGGGTCGTGTTCGTGTCAACCCGTTTATTAATCGTGTCGTGTTCGGGTTAAGCTCAACCCGACCCGCCAACCCGTTTTGTCAGTCCTACTATTGTAACTATAAAAAAATAAAAAGACAATAGTATGTGATAGGAGGCAGTAGCAGTAGAGGGGGAGGGCCTAGGAGGGGCGGGGTGGGCACAAGAGAAAAAGTGAGTGGGCATCGGAATTTGATATTTGGTTGGTTAGGATTGGAAAACTGGGCTGTGAGTGTAAGGACTCAAACAACAAAAGAGGTAAATTTAGTGGACCTCTCCCGTACTCTTGGATTAGACATTTATGGAAAAACTTTCCCTCCCTTACATTTATTCTCTCCCACTTTTTCTTTCCTTTTTTCAATCTGTAACAAATACCAACAACAGTAGCGTAGTACCTCCCTTTCTCCATGTTACAATATTACCCCCTAAATCATCGTATCCTGATCCTGCCGCTTGGTTTCCAGATTTGCCCTTGTGTTTGGTTTTAATTTACCCATACCCATAGCACGGAAATGGCAAAAAGAGAGCCGAACAAGAAGCATCAACCGGCAACAAAAGAAATGAGTAGAAGAAGAAACAAACAGTAGTTGCAGGAACACAACGCGCGCGCGAGAGAGAGATGAGTGATTATTTGTGACAGAAATTAATTGAACTGTGAGGGAGAAGCTTTTAATGACTAGTAGTATTCAAATAAGGTCGTCGGTATAAAAAAGTATCGAAACTATAGGCTTGCAATAAATACTGTAGTATATAAATTGGCAAGTTAACTGGGTTACAATTTTGGTACTACTAATAGGTAGTAGTGATAATAATATGAAGAGATGTGGGAATAACTTTAGAGACATGAGATGGCATCTTCCTCTTTTTAAGGTAGATAGTAGTTTGCCATTAAAGGTGTGTTTGTTGTGAGGTGTGTGATGAGGGAGAAATGGCCTGGATTGGATTGGATACTTTCGATTCGATTAGATTTGATGTGTATTGATTTCTACAGAGAGTTGAATAGAAAGAGAGATGATGATTTGAATGATGATAAAAGTAGAGATGGCGGGGCTAGCTAGAGAGACAAGGAAGAGTTAGCTACTTCTGCACATCTACATCGATCTACAACAGTAGTGTGGTGGAGGTGGTATTCAAGGAAAACAGGTAATTACCCATTCTCTAGTGTTGGTGCTGTCTATATCCATTAATGCCCAATTGGAGGAAAGATAGATAAATAGATAGGGACCAAACTTTTTCTTTCTTTTCTCTTCTCTTCTCTTCTCTTTTGTTCGATTCAGTTAACGTTAAAGGAGAAATCGTGTGAAGAAAGAGATTGTTTTCTTCCCTTGCTTGTCTGTCTCTTGAGTTTTTATCACTTTAAATACAACCACTCAATCACGACAGTCCCCTTATTTGTTCCTCTCTATGTGAGTTTTAGCCTGACAGGTGGATTCCAAGTTTCCACGAGGCCGATTAGTTATAGCAGTATTAACATGTGAGGAAGTGGCCACCGTGCGGGACAGGAGGGAAACGCTAGGGCAGCTTAGAGAAATAATTTCATGGAGGGTAGAGTAGAGTAGAAAGATTGAAGTTTTTTATGATTGAAAACAGTTGCTGATGTAGAGTATAAAATGTGTGGGACAATTAGATCAAATAAAAATTTAGCAAATAAAATATTAAAATTAAAATTTTAAAAAATATTCAATATTTAAATTACATTTGTGTCACTAACCAATTCTTCTATCTTAATATATTTCATGGGTAGAGAAGTTTTTTCCACTA
The DNA here is from genome assembly GCA_023374045.1 of Limonium bicolor. NCBI lineage: Eukaryota > Viridiplantae > Streptophyta > Magnoliopsida > Caryophyllales > Plumbaginaceae > Limonium > Limonium bicolor. The sequence continues at coordinate 399,965,105 of CM041776.1, read as the reverse complement.
TTATTGTAATATCCGATAGAATCAACCCCATTTTCAATGTCAAAATATCAATTTTGATTAGTTATCTAACATTTATTATCTATTTTTGATATATATATATATATATATTAATCTAAAAACATATGGGGCATGTGTCCCACAAGTTTCAACATAGATCCACCACTGATAGGAAGTGATTAATTTGTTGACTAATTCATTAAATAACACTAAAAATTATAAAGTTAAAAATTATTATATTTTGCTTTAAAATTTATGAAATTTCCCTGCAGTCTTGACGCGGTCTATTTTCATTAAATCAGAATTAGGGAAAATGTTTTATATGCTTTTCTATGTTTATGAAATGTCACTTGGGTAAGTTCATTGTTTAGGTTTTGTTCGGCATGATTGTTTTGCACTATATTTGGGTAGTTGTTTTGTGCTGACATATCTGTAGCATGTTTGATAGTATTTTGTGTTAACATATTTATACCTATTTTGAAAACTGTTATTTGACAGTCTGACATATTTGCAGTATAAATTAGTTATGTACGGTGTGTTACTGTATCTGTACTACAACTATTAATTTCAACTCACCGTTTAAAATTCTATTTTGTTAAAAAATAAATAAAGTAATTTATAACAAATGTTATGAGATAAGTAGTTTGTTGTTATCCAAGGTTCATTCACACTCAAAGCTTGATATTCAATACAACAAAGTTAATTAGTTAATAGTTTATATAAAAATATAAGTAATAAATTATAAAATAAAATAATAATTTATTAGTTAACTTTATTATTGTATACATCATAAACTATGTTTTGATCATAATTCAAGATATAATGTATATTAATATGTTTTCATTTTCAAGGGCCCTGTTATATTTTAAGCTAAAGTTAATTAGTTAATAATTTATAAAAATATACATAGAAATTATAAATAAAAATAAGATAATTAATTAGTTAACTTTATTACTTTCTTTCAACATATAAAACAATAAACTAATTAATAGTAAAAAAAATTATGGCTTGAAATTAGAAATATGGTGTTTGGTAATCTTAAAAACAACTATTGACTTTAAAAAATTTTTATAAAAAGAGGAAAAACGAGCATTATAAAACTAACATAAATGCCATGTTGAAAAGATGCCTAAATAAACAGACAAATGAAATATGCCAAAATGTGTTATTTATGTCACTCATTAATATCATGTTTATGTTGTAAACTAATGAGGCCTTAATGTCTAGTTTCTAGTTCAATGAGTAGTACATGAAATGTCCTGAAAACCCCTACAAATAAATTATGATTAAAACATCTATTGTGATTATAAGGCTAAAACATGGCATAAACAATATTGGGGTAACAATCCCAAATCAAAAGAAGCAAAAACATGGTTAAAATCACTAAAGGCAAAATTATGTCTAAAGAAGCCTTAAGGATTATGTGACCTTGATTAGGGTCCAAAATTAGATCCCTAAGCCTCATAATTAAGGTATTAACATATAAAACCATTACCAAGAAAACCAAACTCAGAAAGAGTTCAAACACAAAAAGGGCACTAAAACTCCTTAAGAGACATTTTTGTCAAAGTGTCAAAAATTGACTTCAATGGCTAAATAGCCGTGTATACGCCTTAATTAAATGTTCTACTTAGTATCACATTAGTGACTCTAAATCAAAAGATTTACAAAAAATCCAAAGTGTGGCAACCAAAATGTGAACAATACCCAAATAGTGCCAATTTAAGCCTTAATTATGTAACATGGTCAATGGTCAACATTAGACCCCAAAATGGACTACTAATGGGCGGACATATAAGGGTGTAAACATCCTTGTAATGTTATCAAAATATCTAGCTAACTAAATGAGTCACCAAAGTATTATTCTCTTTTATGACTTATCATACTTTAAAAGCCAAGATCATCTTTCTCGTTCATCTCCTCCTGTACCAAACGAGTTATTCAGCTTGAAAACCCTCTCTTCCATCCTTGGTAAGTTATGGAACCAGCCAACTTCAAAATCCAACTCCCATGGCTTAAGGTAAGCACTTAATTCATGGTTATGTCCATTCTTTCCTCTTTTCTTCCTCTATCCAATGATATAACTTCCAACCACTTTCATCCATACATCTAGTGGGAGTTCATATTCAAAGTTGGACCTCCAATTGGGATGGAAGCACCAAAGAAGGGGGAAGTAAGGCAACGATACTTATTCAGGTAATTTTGTGCTTTAAGCTTCTATCTCCATCTCTAGCCTTTCAATGGACGATTTATTTGGTTTCTCCTACTTATTATCTTTCATTTAACATGTTGAATCATTAGCAATTCCAAACACTTCGTTTGGTGGTAGATTTTGCACCAAAACTCCATTTTAATCCATTTTCTACAAGGTAACTTAACTAGCTTCTTACCTTGTTAATTATGGTTTTTGTTCCTTGGAGAAGATGATTTAACACTCTTCTTATGCTCCAAAATTCAGGCAATTTCATACGTAGAACAGCCCTTACAATTCTAGGTAAAAACCATGGATTTCTAAGCTTTTTTGTTCTTTAATTTCCTTAAGAAATTAGCTAAATTATACCTTGTTTTCCTTGCATAAATGCCAAATGGATGTTGGGAACTTGGATATTGTCCTGTCAAAGGAAGAAAGAGCAAGCTTAAATTCAATCTTGGAGAAAGTAAGTAAATTACTATCTTAATCATATGTTAATTAAGCTTATATATAAATCATAAGCTAAAACTAACCTAAGCTATTTAATTAAATAGGCCGTGAGTGTGAATGCTGTTTGGATGATTTTGTAACACAAAACCAAGTAAGTAAACCTTACTTATGTTATATTAAGTTTTATGTAATTAATGTTACATATAATATAAGTCGTGGTTTTATTGGGTTAATATGACTTAACTATGTATAAATGTTATATAACATTTTTGGTTAGCTTACTTAGTATTTAAATGACTTATAATGTCATTGAAATAATTTAAGTGACTAAAATGTAATTTTAGAAAATATGAGGGGTTATATTAAAAAGCCGTGAAACTATTTATGTCATTTCGGACATTTATGTGTAATTCTATTATATGCTAAAGTTGTAATAAGGCCATGTATAGGCCATTTTAATTAATGTCATATTAATGTTTAAATTAAGTTTAGGGTAATAATAAATATTACGAAAACATTTAGGGTTAAACTATAATTAAAATGAAATTTGGGGTCTAAATGTAATTATGGCCGAAAACTAGACTTAAAAGCTTTTAAATGAATTTTATAAGTTTTTATAAAATTTGGGATAAAAAATGTAATTATTGTAAAAGTTGGGTCTAAAATAATTTATGTAAAATATGGTAAAAGCAGTAGTTTATAGGTAAATATTGACCATGTCAGGAGCTGTGACCAAATTTAATGACATAAATAATTATTTGTGACTTATAGTATAATTATAAGTAATATGTTAAATTTATCAAGTTTTAGGGGTAAAAACCTAATTACCAATAAAATCTGGGTAAGATAGTATTTATAACACTTTGGTGAAATTGGTGATTTTTAGAATAAATAAGAGGGTTAAATAAGGAAAGTGTATAATATATTGTTATAATAACATTATAAAGTATATGTTATAAAATGGGGTCAATTTGTAAATATGGAAAATTAAAAGGCTGGAAAATAAGTTAGAACAGACCCTAGGGTCTGTTTGGTAATTAAAAGTATAAATAACTATAGGTTATACTTATTACAAGGTTTAAAATGTTATAATATATGATATATATATATAACATTGTATAATAATGTGGTAAAAAAGTAAATAAAGAAAAGTGTGGGAAGTTGATAGAATTAAGTTATAACATATGTGCCTCTCGGCAATAAACGAAATTATATTAAAACTATAGGTTAAAATTATTATGATATAGAAATATCATATCATATGATATAAGTATATAATTATAATTATTATAAAATGTTATGTGGTCAAAATGTAATAAATGGGAAATATAGTGCTGTTGCGCAAATACAATTGTTAGAAAATGAATTTTAGACTATGGTCTACAATGTTATAATGTTATAGTATTGATGTGATTTAAATGAAACTAATATTAGTAAGGATATTCACATGAAATAATGTGACAAATAATGAATGAACAGGAATTATAAACTAAAGTGAATATTAAATTAACTTTAGGAATTTTCATGGTATGAAATAGATGTTACATAATATTAAGATAAGAATCTTAATATAAGCTTGTATTATATAATGCAAACTAGTAAAAATAATCATCTTACATAAAATGATGAAATGTAACATTTAACAAAAGAGTTTTATAATTCATAACAAACCTATATATATACATATATATATATATAAATGTGTGACCTACATATATAATTATGAGTATATAGCATGGTTAGAAACCATATAATATAATGGGTAAATTTTATTACAAGAGTATAGTTATAAACTATAAGTGAAATACCCCTAAGGTTCATAAAATAAATTAAAAGACAATTAATGGGTTAAGAAGGCTAGTAAGCCTTGATGAACCATTAATCATGAAAACTCCTAAGCACCCTTATATAAATAAATATGTACTCCATGAAGGTTACTAAACCTTATATAAACACATGGACATAAGTGGAGCCTGGTAAAGGAGGAAAATCAATCTACAATTGATTTATCATGATATACACATCTTCATGAATAAAGAACACAAACACTCAAGGAAAATTCCTTAAGAAGTCATAATGACTTGTGAGTAAAATATCACTTGTAACACAAGTGTATACACCTTTGGACACTAAATAATACACGTTATGCATGTTAACACGTTAAACAAGTCCAAGATACACAAGATGTGCAAAAATAACATCAATATCAAAGGTGTAACACCCCCAAACACTGGCCTAGGAGTTAGGGGTATTACATGCCGCGTATTATTACATAATGACGCAAGACTCTAATAAACGAACTTAAACAAACATTAAGTAAGGCCCAAAACAAATACCTGAATAAAAGTGTAACAAAGAGATGTGGAAACATCCCAAAAGCTATTACAAAATCCACTGAACGAATATCAAAAGCGGAAGCTAACAGAGGAGGCCCAAAGGCTCAAATTCAAATACAAAGTCTCAAAAGAATTGAATAGCAAAACAAACTAAACTCCAGAGCTGAGCAAAGTGATCCTCGCTGATCAATCTGCAATGTTAGATAAAGTAGGGGAATGAGCACACAACTATGCCCAGTAGATGACAAACTTCATCAACCAGCATGCTCAAAACATTTTATAGAAACATTATCAAATCAGAAGGAAATAGACGGAATCCATAAGCATGTCGGAAAGCAGAACAGAAGTCCATACAATAGAGGACTAAACAGAGTCAAAGCAGACAGAAGCAGAAAACAGAGCGGGACACTAGTTGATCACAACATACAGACAGAACAAGCAACTAGCTCGTGAACAGAACGAGGAAACCTCACTCACAAACAGAACAGGTGAAAAACACCCGTGAACAGAACGGGGAACATCACCCGTGAACAGAAGGATCCTACATAGCGCGCTACGAGACAGCGAGACCAGCCATCCAAAGGTTCAGACACAGAGATAACTAGGTCCCAAAACAGAAGCTTAAAACCATTAAGCATGTGTGCACCAAAGGCACCAGAAAGCGCATAAGATAGCTTGGAAATCAGAAAGGGAATCCAACCCCGCAGACGGAAGTCAAAACGGAGCCCATACGGGCAAGTTACGGTCAAAACAGAGGCATGTCCGAACTTGTGTCCGGACATCAATGTTCGGACACAGGTCGAACTTTAAAACAGAGGCAGAGACAGAGGTGTCCGAACATCAAAGGTCGGACAGATGTTCGGACGTTCTTCGGAAATCAGACACGCGCAAAGTCCGAACTTGTGTCTGGACATACATGTTCGGACACAAGTCGAGGCAAAATCAGAGAATACAGAAGGTTGTGTCCGAACTTCAAAGCTCGGACGGAAGTTCGGACACAGCGAAAACTCCAGAAGATTTAAAGCGCAACGATGCATGTCCAAACTTCCAAGGTCGGACGGAAGTTCAGACACGCCGAAAAACACAATGAACGGAGATGATTTTCACTCAAACAGAGGCACCAAAACAATGTCAAAATATCATAAGTTTGCAGAAAACAACCTTGGGGGTTTGTAAGCATTAAAACGGTGTTAAACAGACAGTTCACAAACACAATTCACAATCCAAAGACAGAGCGTATTTAGAATTCAGAACCAGAACGAAACTCCCCAAGGCCGAACACACTAGCCGAATCCATAAGCCACCTACCTCGGATTAACAGCAGACGAACCACAATCTGAATAGCAGAGTCCAGGCCAACACAGCAAAATCCGAAAAGCAAACCGGCGACACAATCCAAAATGCTGCACAACCTCTGAACAGAACACAATTGCAACCCTAAATCAGAGACGCAACTAAACCCCAAAACTGAAACTGCAACCCAAAACTGCAACAGAACCCGCACCTGAATCCGACGTCGAAATCACAGACGGAGCCACTCGCAGAAGAGAATTAACAGGGACGCAAGAGTTAACGCTGTATCACAATTCAAATTGCAGAGGGCAATCAGAATGGGGAAAACTCAGGAACCGAAGAATCAAAGAGAGAGCAATCACAACCCTACCTCGAAGAACCAGCAATTCGCAAAGACTGGCAATCCGCAGTGGAACCTTGACAGCAGAATAATGGGGCTTGACTGATCGAGAGAAGGAACGGCACTGAGAGAGAAGAAGGCTGGGAACTGTCAAATGAGAGAACGATCTGATCGTGGTGTAGAGCGTGAGAATTAATTAACCAAAGAGTTAATTAATACTTACCAAAATTCATTAGAAGGGAAAAGTCCACCTTGTCCCTCTGCTTATATAAAAAGGACTCCCATGTCCTACGTAACAAAAGCCAACTTAGAATTACATCAAACGCAATAAAACGCTACGAACTTTGGGTTATAACAAAAGGTGAATCAAAGTATACATTTTTACTAGTTTTAATGAATAGTAAAGTATACCAATTCCTTAAGAAAACGGTTTTATACACTTAAGGATGAATAAATCATGTTGGTAACAAACTAACACATAATATAAGTCCAAATGTACAAGTTATAAGTCATAACATTAAAAATGAAACAAAAGAGACCATTTTGCCCCTTGGTACAATGGAGGCCAACAATGCCCATGCAAGTGGCTGTCAACTTTCAAAAAATTGAACCAAGAAGTCTTATTTAGGTGGCTTAAGTCAACAAACACTAAAATAAACACAAATCTTACCAATAATGCCTTAAAAGTCATCTTTCTTCTCTTTCCTCCTCATTATTCCTTGGCTGCCGATTTTGAAAGCTCCAAATCCTCTCTAAGTCTGCTACTAAACAGCCAAGAACAAGCTTGGAAAGAATTACATTCCTAAGGCTTAAGGTAAGCTCTTAATTCATGTGATAGTTCATTATCTTCCTCTTTTCACTAGCTATCCAATGGTCTAAGATTTATTTACTTCCAACCATGTATCTAGGCTGGATCTAAGTTGAAAAGAAGGGTTAAATTCGACTGGAACCAAGGTTGGAGAAGAAAACAAAGCAAAGTCATTCCTTAAGGTAAAAATTTGCTCTAAGCACCTACCTTCTTCTCTATTGTTGTTCCAACGAATTCCTACCATATAAACCTTCTATAATCTTCATATTACATGCTAGAACCGTTGGTGCACCTTCATCCACTCGAAGTTGGCCCAAACCACCCAAAAAAACCTTAAAAAGGGGTTTAAAGAGTAAGTGTTCTAGCTTCTGTACAAGTGAGTTGTTCCCCCCTTTGGCATGATTTTATTAAGGGATTGACACCCTTCATTACTCTGGAAAATAGGGTTGTGGAACACTTGGGAACACTTCAAATCTTAAGGTAAAAATCCATGTTTTAAGACCTTTAATGACTCTTTTGGTTAATTTCGGTTCTAAGCTGAGCCATAACCTTTACTCTCTGTTTAATTAATTTCAAGAGGTGTATAAACCCACCTCCAAACATCCGTGATAGTACATGGAGGTTTAGGTTGCTTAAAGTCATTTTTAAGGTGAGAAATCTAGTTTTTCATGGCTTAAAATTACTCTTATAGTTGGTTTATTTTTGGAACCTAACTATATCTTGTTCTTACTGTTAGAAATCAATTAAAGCTGTCTAAACCCAGATCCCAAGCAGGTGTGACCATACAAGCCTTAAAAAGCTTATAAATCAAGGTATAACACTCTTAACTATATATTATATGCTTTAAAGCTTATGGTATACATATTTTCGAGAGTGGACTGGTTAATTTACACCTAAGTGTGACCAGAAATGACTTAGTTGATATAAGCTAGTCATTTAAATGATTTAATTAACATAATGGTCAAATTAAGACATTATGTGGAAAATTGGTAAATATGGAAAAATTGGTGGTGATGCCGTGTATTTAAAGTATTTTTGAGACATTTAAAGTGTAATTTATTTTGCAAGTTCAAGGTTGTAATAAGACCATGTCATTAGGCCATTTTATTTAAGTTTAAGAGCTTATTTAATTTTATTTATGCTTTTAGCATTAAGTTTGGGGTTAAAAGGTAATTACAAAAAAATATAGGTCGTGGGATGTATTAGGTGGAAGTTTGGTGTTTAAAATGAATTTAAATAAAAATTATAACACCTTATAAAGTTTTATTACAAGATTGTAAAAATAGGAAAGTTTGGGGTACATATAGTAATTACCGAAAGTTTGGGTTTCAAATAGAATTTAGAAGTCAAAGTTGACTATATAGGAGACTTTGACCAAGTTTGGAAATTTATGGAATTAAATACTAACTTATAATAAGTTAAGTATGAAATTGTAAAAGATTTATAATTATTGGGGTGAAATGGTGATTTCTGAAAATAATGGGTACCAAATGGAGTTTAGAACAATCCTTGGGTTATTAGGAATTTGTAGGAATTTATTTGGTTAAATTTGGAGTTAGTATGAATTATATAAGTATAATATAAGATATTTTATATCATTGTTACATTTGGGTAACATATGGGGTAAAACCGTAAATACTGAAAGTATAAGGTTAGGAATGATGTTTATAACCTTTTGGTATAGTTTGGTAATTTTTGGAATTATTTATGAGGTTTTATCAAGATATATGTATATATAATTTTAATGATATTAGAAACTATATGTTAAAAAATGGGGTAATTTGGTGAATATAGAAAGTTAAGTGGTGGAAATTAAATTAGAATAGACCATGGGGTCTGTTCGGTTATTTTAAGAAATTGTAACCATAGGTTATAATTATATTAAGGTTTAAAGGTTATAATATAGGGTATATATTATAAGTGTAACAAAGAAATAATATTTGGGGTGGGTGATTATGTAATTTCTGAAACTTAGGTGGAATTAATTAAAAACCGACAACCATATGGATTGTTTGGTATTTTGTAACATTTTATAACTATAGGTGATAAAGGTTTTAATGACTTAAATATCATAAGATATGTTATATAACTATAATGTAACATTATATAGTTAATGTGGTGATTTTGTAAATATTAAAGAACATAAGTGTTGTTCGGTAATAATGAGTATTTTTGAATGAGAATTCATAATATGGTTTATAATGTTATAAGGGTTGTAACATTTATAATATAAGAAATATTCATTAAGGAATAATGAATATTGTATAAAGGATTACCATATAATAACTGGTCCCATAATACATATATTAAATAAATATATGTTATGGAGTGAGAAATACAATATGGTTCAATAACCATATAATACCATAATTAAAATGATGTGAGATAAGAAAGGAATTATAAACATTAGTTAAGGAAATTCTAATGTTATGTTGTTTATGGAATAACAAGGAGTTAAATAATTCAAAGGATTTTAAATATGGGTTATACAATATTACACTTGGAAAGACTAACCTTAGGAAAATAAATACTAAGGTGGGATGTATAATATATGATCAAATTATACACACAATATAGTGACAAACTATATCATATACAATGTATATTAAATTACATGCGATAACAGATGTTGAGTTAAGTACATTAATATACCACGACGTAAACGTACATCAGTACATGTAATATAATGTTAACTAATCCCGAGTTAAACTGAAAACCCGACAAACGTTGTTAGCAAATGACGGGGAATGAACCGGGAGGGATTAACGACGGTACGGGGTACCGTAGAGTAATGTTGTTCTACGGGATACTAATCTGTAGTATTATACGTATTATTAGACTGTTAGAGATGGCGCGAGGAGCATTGGACCTAGCTGATTCATACTCCACCGTTTTAAATCAGGGTGAACGGTATGTTATTATGTGGCTTGACTGTCTCTGAGGATTTCCTCAGTTCAGACATTTTGTGTGAAAATCTGTGATAAGATTGAATGTCTGCTTGTGTGAATTGATCTGCATGAATTGTGTATTAATGCTGCTTTATTATTATTACTGTTGTGCGATAACAGTACTGTTCATATATATGAACATATTATAAAACGAACTAGCGGCAATGATGCTATCTTATATGTGTAATATAAGGAACGTAAGGAAAACGTTGTAGCATTAGGATAATAAGATATATATATATATATATATATCCGAGACTTATATACGGAGCATTAGCCTTTTTAACGCCGCTCTCGTATCTAACACTGGATCCCGAGTCGACATACTCAGGATTGGACTAATGACCTTAGTCTGCTGTGTTAGGAAAACGGTAATGTGATGCGATGGTATAAGTGAGTTAATCAAGAGGATGTGGCTCTTGGTGTGAATTGTGATCAATTAACGATACTAGGATGTCGTGTGGGTATCTGTAAGTATCAAAATAAATTCCAACGGACTACAGATGGTTTGTCGGTCGGAGACTCTACCGCTGGAGTGGCTACTGCCGTGGGTGGCCCGTCATGAGTTATGGGTAACTTAGAGACACGTCGTTTTAACGAGACGTCGTCCTTAGGTATGACTGAACACTTACGAACAACTATATTAGCTCGTAGAATAGGCGAACATCATTTGGGCTTGTATGCCAAAGACGGGAAACAATACTTGTTATAACCCTCGTTGTTTCGCCTTGTTGTTCATTGGTTATGCTTTGTGGTTATGTGATGTATGTTGTGGATTTGCTGAAATGAGTCGCTGTACTCAAATGTGTGTTGTGGATTGGTTTAATTGAGTCGTTATACTCATATGTATGTTGCGAATTGGTCGAGTTGAGTCGCTGTACTCACGTGTGGATTATTGTGGATTGATTGGTTGAGTTGAGTCGCTGTACTCGAATATGAACTATTAAGTGTTTGGTGGAGTGGAGTCTTCGTACTCATATACGCGTTGTGACGTTTTTCTGTTGGTTTATCGTGGGTGATATGTGAAGCCGGGGGCTTATTTGCTATTTGAGTTTATTGCAATATTATTATTGCTTTATAGTTTTATATTAAAACGACATGCATGAAAATGAACTGCATGCTCTCGACCAATTAACTGAGGGTCTGAGGGGGCATGACGGTCATGTAGTAACATACTCAGCAGGGGCTGATTCCATACCACAAACAAACATTTTGCAGGTATGCAGCTTCCGGTGTCGGCAAAGAGCGGGACGCGCTGGGTAGTTAGTTATATTTATGTAAATATGTACAGTCATACTTCGATACGAAAATAGAGACGTGTATAGGACTGGAATACTTAGAATGCTCACTAGGGCTGTATTTATTCAAAAACGGAAAGTTAAGTCTATCTCTTGTTGTCACTGTGGGAAATTGTTTCGTATTATGAATATTTCAGTAAGTGCGTTATTACTCGTACGGGCGAGTGAGAACGGTGACACCAGTAGTTCAACTGTTTTAGATTACCGCTGCGATTACTATGTTAAGTACGATGATTAGGAGCCGATTTGAGTAGGGGTGTTACAATAATTTATGAAGTTTTAAGTTCAAATGTAACTTGTTACAAAGATGAATGAATTATATAATACAATGTATTATAATGAATGTTGTAACTAATGCATATAAATGAATTAATCAAGTCAATATGATTAGTCAAGTCAACATGCTTGACCAAGTCAACTAGTTTGACTGAAGAAGTCAACTTGACCAACTCATATATATAATGAGAGTTTAAGGAGTAATATTGCTATACATGACAAACAATAACATATGAATATACAATCATATGCTATACTATATATATACACATATATATACAGTCATATTATACAAGTGGCTATAAGCATGTATATATATATAGCAAAACTATTATACAATAGTTTGGTATGAGTATTAATAAGATACTAGACCGTAAATAAATATTACAAGTTACAATGGATTAAATCTAATAGTCGAGAATGTAACAAGCTACGAGCTTACGTAGAGCGGCCGACTAATTTAATTAAACCCGAACATATGAAGAACCCAAACAAAATTAATTGTTGGAATATGGGGATGAACAATCGGGGTTTTTAACGTTATTTGGAAATACCGGATTAGTTAGTCATGAGGATTGACTTGAAGTGATGTAATTATTTTAGATATTACGTCGGACAAGGCACAAGGGCGCTGAACGAGCATAGGTTTTTGCGCATCCTAGGTCTTGGTGTACGGTATGTGTACGGTGTGGTCTGAATTGTCTCGAGGGCTTCCTCGGGTTCAAACATTATTGTTGTGTTTAAGAGTGATATGTGTGTGCTTATATGCATGTATGTGTAAATTGAAATGTATACCTGATTGTTTATATCACATCGTTTTTATTATGCGCGAACGTCCTTTGGACTAATATTACGCCGACTATAGATCGACATATATAAACATACATATACGAGTAAGAGAGTGAAGTGGTTGTTACCTAATATAATATGCTTAGTATTATTACTGTATTAACCTGAGTAAAATACTTAGGTACGAGACACGACTATGTCGGTCTCTAGAGCATGGATCTCAAACATGAATATGACCTAGATTACTTCTAGGTATGCGTAAGACCCTTAGGGCAACTATTGTAAAGATAACTGATTAGCAAGTAGTTACCCTATTGAAGTTTGTTATAGTTAGTCTTTTGAAGTTTGTTACAGTTTAGCCTTGTACAGTCCAGAACTCTCTCTTTTCTCATTCTAAAACTTCTACATGGTATCAGAGCTTAGTGCTCCAAAACTGCGCATTTTCTCGTCTCAATCAAGAAAATGAAATGGATCTATCTGATTGCAAGTAGTTGGAATTTCAACGATTAAGTTGCAGGGAGAGAAGAACTTCCTTAGCTGGCATACGCAAATGCTAAACCTGTTCGAATCTGTTGGAGTAGCATGCATGATTGAAGCCAAATCCATGCCTAAGAAGAAGATCACTAAGGATAGTCAGAAAGTCGACAACCCAGACTACAAGAAATGGAAGGAAGTCGATGCCTTGGTACGGTCTTGGATTCTTGCTACCTTGTCTGAAGACTACATAGCCGTCACAATTGGTTGCATTACAGCGAACAAGATTTGAGAGGATTTGAAAGGTGAATTTCTTCTGTCAACGAAAGACAGAGAATTCCAACTCAAAAACAGGTTGCAATCTCTCAAACTAGGGGATGAGTAGCCAGTTAAGGAATATGTGAAAGAATTCTAATCTGTATGTGATAATCTTGCTGCGATTGGAAATCTCGTTCCCGATGAAGATAAAGTTGTCATGTTGGCTCAAGGTTGCGGTGCGAGGTACAAGATTCTTCGATCGATGATGCTGAGTAAAGCACCGTATCCAAGCATGAAACAATTCGTCACTGCCTTGGAGGACTATGACGCAAGAGAGGGAGATAGCGGTGTTGATGTTCCTGAGAAACAAGGAAATCTACTCTCGAATGCTGCATTCAACGTCCACACTAAGCTAGGAAACCACAATTAGGGGCAAAATACCAGAGCTGAGTCAAATTATGGAAGAGGCAGACGCTTTGGTGGCTGTGGTCGGGGACATCAAGGAGGAAATAGAGGCCGTTTCAGTTACTACTGGAATTAAAATCAATCTGGATTGAATCCATGTCAGATATGTGGAAGGACAAAGCACACCGTGATAAGTTGCTTTTATCGTTGGGATCACTCGTATAAGTCCTTTTACCCTAAACCAAATCCTCTTGGTTCATCAGCCTCGTCTTTACCGTCTAATAATCCACCGCAAGCTCTAACTATTGTTGCTTATAGTACAGGTGATGACGCCTATTTTGTGGATTCAGGAGTGACTACGCACATGGTGAATTCTCCAGGTAATATCGCCTCTCTAACCCCTTATATTGGAAATGAATCAGTGTTTGTGGGAAACGGAAGTAAGATACCAATTCAATATATTAGTAACTCTATCATCAAAGGGGAACAAGATTTGAGTTTAAAAGATGTGTTGGTTGTGCCTGATCTTCAACGAAACCTGATCTCAGTTAGCAAACTGACAACTGATAACTACTGCTCCGTTGAATTCATTGTTTCTGGATTTCTTGTGAAGGATCGACTGACAGGACAGATTTTGGCAAAGGGCAGTAGAAGTGGTGATCTATACACCTTGAAGGGACCTGTTATCCAAGCTCTTCAAGCTGTTACTGCTGGCAAGACCACCGATGATATTTGGCACAAGAGGTTAGGTCACCCAAATTCAAAGACTCTAAAGTTGCTTAGCTCACAAAACAAGATTGATGTTTTAGTTTGGAATAAAGGTGACTCTGTATGTAGTAGCTATCAACTTAGTAAGAGTTGTAAGTTACCATTCAATAAAGTATAGAGCCGTACTGCTGTTATTTTAGAGAAAGTTCATTGTGATTTTAGGGACCTGCCCAAATTTCTTCAAGCCCAAACATGAGATACTATGTCATTTTTGTAGATGACCATTCTCGTTTTACTTGGTTCTATGCTCTAAAGTGGAAAAGTGATTTTTATGATGTGTTCATTCAATTTAAAAGGATGGTAGAACTTTATCTTGAAAAGAAAATCAAGTTTTTCAGATGTGATGGTAGAGGTGAGTTCACGAGTAATAAGTTCACCAGTCACCTGCAGCAGTGTGGTATTTTGCAACAAATTTCATGCCCAGATACGCCTGATCAGAACGGTGTAGCAGAACACAAGCATAGACATATTGTAGAGATGGGTCTTTCTCTAGTTCTCAGTGCATGATTACCTTTATTCCTTTGGACTGAGGCATTTATGACTGCAGTTTTCTTGATTAATCGCTTACCTGCTGCACCAGTGAAGTTTCAGATGCCTTTTACTCTGATTTTCCAGAAGGAACCTGATTACAGCAGTCTCAAGGTCTTTGGTTGTCGCTATTTTCCTATGCTGAGGTATAACACCACTCATAAGCTACAACCTAGATCTTTACCATGTGTATTCATTGGATATACCAATTTACATAAAGGATACCGCTGTTACCATCCTGAAACTCGCAAGATTTACATCTCTAGACATGTTGTATTTGCTGAGACTATGTTTCCCTACCTGAAAACTCCATTGTCTACAACTTCCTCAAACCTATTTGTTACTACCTTCAGTATGTTTACCAAAGAATAGTCTGATGATGTTATACCCGTTGCAGACACATCTGGCCCTTCCCAGGAAAATATTAATCTTCATCCTTCCTTTCCAAATCTAAACTCGCTCAATCTGTTGAAGCCTTCAGATGAGTGTTTCCTCCCACATGATTAGCTTACACAAATACCACCTTCTCCTTCTCCACCCACATCAGTACCTACCTCGCCAGACAACCAAAACTCATCTTCAGCTACCTTAGAACCTGACCCACCAGACATTTTTCCCATTGCTGTATCTGATGCGGCAACAGTGACAGTTTTGCCATCTGAAAATGAAGCTATTACCACTCCTGCTATTAATCTAGTTGTGGACCCGCCCATACCAACTATTCCAAGAGATAATCATCATTAGATGGTCACAAGGTCCAAGAATAGTATTTATAAACTCAAGGATGTTTATGCTTTTCTTGCCCAACAACAATTAGTACAGGAACCTTGCACAGTCCGTCAGGATTTAAAAGATCCTCAGTGGATTACGGCCATGACTAAAGAAATGGAGGCACTGCATCGAAATAACACATGGAGACGTGTTCCACGCCAACAAGACATGAATGTAATTGGGTGCAAATGGGTCTTCAAGATCAAACGTCTGTCTGATGGAACTATTGAGCGCTATAAGGCTCGACTTGTCGCTAAAGGCTTTCACCAAGTAGAAGGAGTCGATTGTGGTGAGACCTTCAGCCCTGTTGTCAAGAGTGCAACAATCAGAATAGTTCTATCAGTTGCAATTTCTCGTCAATGGGAAGTTAGGCAATTGGATGTTAAAAATGCCTTTTTACACGGTGAGTTACTTGAGACAGTGTTTATGGATCAGCCCCCAGGATTTTATAATTATTCTCACCCTGATTATGTCTGCCAGTTACAAAAGTCCTTATATGGACTTAAACAGTCACCACAAGCTTGGTTCCAAAAATTAAGTTCTCTACTTCTTGAGATTGGTTTTTCATGTAGCAAGGCTGACACAACTTTGTTCTGTAGACACTCATATAAAGGGACTATGCTGCTACTAGTATATATTGATGACATTTTGATTACAAGAAGTAATCAAAATTTGATACAAGACATAGTTGATAAATTGGGTCACGGATGTGCGCTTAAAGATCTTGGAAAGTTACATTATTTTCTGGGCACTGAGGCAACTTTTACTTCCAGTGGGCTCTATCTCACTCAGTCGAAGTACATTAAATCTTCTGAAGAAAACATTAATGGAAGATGCTAAACCTACACGGACTCCACTGAGTCTCAAGCAGAATTCTCTTCTGACTAATCAACCAGTTGATGCTACTACATACAGAACTATAGTAGGTTCCCTTCAATATGCCACCCTTACTAGACCTGATATTTCTCACGCAGTAAATCTTGCCTGCCAGCATATGTCCAACGTCAAGTAATCCACTTCCACGCAGTAAAACACATCCTTAGGTATCTGATCAGGACTATAAATCTGGGTATTTTACTTTCTCCTCAAACCTCTCTTACCCCAGTTGCCTATTCAGATGCTGATTGGGCAGGATGTGAGTTAACTCGCCGATCTACAACAGGATATTGCATCTTCTTAGGATCGAACTGTGTATCTTGGTCATCCAAGAAACAACCTACAATTGCTCGTTCAAGTGCAGAAGCAGAGTACAGAGCTCTCGCCTCTGCTGCATCAGAATTAACTTGCATTACGGTCCAGAACTCTCTTTTCTCATTCTAAAACTTCTACAGCTATGTAATGAATGAATACTCCATAACCTAAGATTATACTTTAGGTAATTGATTAATATTTAATCACATAATGGAGTTTTGTCATACAATTATAAATCCAATTGCACATTGTGATCACTAGAACGTTTACCCAAATCGGGTTCTGCTCTAACTAAGTCCAAACGAGCCTATATAGATCGTTGGCCAGAATGTACTGCTGTTGGTACACGGCTATTGCCACCAATTAAATGACGTCACCAATTAAATGATGCCTCATTAGGCAAAGAGGAAGTCTCGAGATCTTATATCTTTGGCCAGAATGCGCTGCTGTTGGTGCACACAAGACGACTGTCCATCAATGAATTAATTACGGGTTTGTCCTAACTTGACACCCACCTACGATGAGATTGTAATATGATGAGGACCTTGGAGGTCGGTTGTGATAAATGTTTACGAGTTCGTTCTTGTAAACGACTATGCGCTTTATCGCTTTTCCCTCGATGATTATTGTCATACAATGCGTTGTTTGTGAATTGTAGTAACTGTGTTGTTTGAACTAATTGTTGTTCGATCATGTCATTTACAACACTTAATATAAATTGTAAATCGGTACATCATGTAATGAATCTAATGGTAAGACGGTTAAGACAACTTATGTGACAAATATGGTCCAAAATACATACCTAGCATACTCAATGTTTTTCACTGAGCCTCCACGACATTTGTCAGGTTAATGATCGAGCTATGAAGCCGGAGTGCGGGATTTTGGGCAGTCGATGACGCCTTTTCATGTACCGCACTTTTTAGAACTAGTTTGTATACGGTATGTTGTAAACATCGGGAATACTTTAGATGCTCATAGTCAATGTATCCGAATTATGGAATTTGTAAGTTTTGAGTTAATAGTAAATATATCGGATCATCACAGTTGTTATCGATTCGCTTGTTAAATGTGTGTTTGCTTCTTTACTCACATTGTTAGGATATATGTATTAGTATTAAGAGATATGTATCAATATAGTATCAAGGGTATATTAGTCTTTTAGTATCTCTGTAAATACCCTTATGTATTCCTCCCCTGTATTAATTCGATTGTCTATCAATTCAATACAGACTACTCTTTTCATTTCCTTGTAAATCAACATGGTATCAGAGCTCGTACGGTAACTGGGTTATCGTTTCGAGATTTCTTTATTCTTTCATTTTCTTTACTTCTTGTTCTTGCCACAATGTCGGAGAACGAAGATGAATCGCCGCCACTTGTGAAGGAGTCGCCGAAGAAACACGCGAGAACCACACGCAAGACCGCAGCGGTGACGAAATGTCCAGTTCTCAGTATGGGCATGGATTATTCTGATCCATTCTACCTTCACTCGTCGGATGGACCAGGGATGTCCCTTACCACCACTCAGTTAACCGGACCAAATTATAGTTTGTGGAGACGAGCGATTACTCTTTCTTTGTCTGTGAAAAACAAATTCTCTTTCGTTGATGGGACTCTTCCGCGGCCCTTAGAGTCTTCGACGAAGAGGGATGCTTGGGATAGATGCAATACCATGGTTATGGTATGGATCTTGAATTCCATTAATAAGCAAATCTCGTCGACTGTCATTTACTGCCGCACCGCCAAACAAATCTGGGATCAACTGAAGGAGAGGTACGGGAAACCTAACGGGGTGCGCCTGCTTGAGATTAAGCGCGACATTGTTTGGTCGACCCAAGGGACAGATTCGATCAACAACTATTTACAAAGTTGAAGAATCTGTGGGACTAATTGGACGACGTCGATGATCTTCCCGATTGTGGTTGTCTTAGTGATAGCAACTTAAGGGCTTACACTGCTCGTGAGAGGTTGGTTCAATTCGTCATGGGTCGCAACGAGTGTTTTGGCCCGCTTGAGGCGCCATCCTTATGATGAACCCGCTGCCGAGTGTGGATCAAGCTTACTCCATCCTGATTCAAGAAGAGAAGCAGCGGCAAGCCCGGGTTAATCATCCCCATCCTTCTTATGGGACTTTCTCTTTCAGTACGGGCGGTGTCACGAAACAAGATCCGGGAAAGAAGACCGGGCTCGTGTGTGATTTTTGCGGTAAACCTGTACATAGTGTTACTACTTGCTACAAGAAGATTGGTTACCCTCCTGGTTTCAAATTCAAAGGGAAGAAATCAGTCGTCACTATTTCTGAAGTCGACGAAGGAGGGGTTTCTGCTTCGAATCCTCCGAATCTTGTTTCGCCCATCCCAGGTGTCTCAGCAGATCAATACCAGATCATAATGAATTTCTTCTAGGGGTGAGCATTTGGATAATTCGGTTAACCGAAATCCAAATTGTTGACAAAAAATTGGATTTCGGTTAATTCGGTTTAAAACCGAATTAACCGAATTATGGTCAAAACCGAATTAACCGAAATCCATATTATCCATAAACCGAATTTTTTTTAGATTAAAAATCCGAAAACCGAACTAAAATTCGAATTTCCATCAGTTCAGATTTCAGTTAACCGAAATTAAAAAAAACCCGAAAATTGAAATTTTATTTGGTTTTCCATTAACCGAATTAATAAAAAAACAAAACATAACAGAAAAAAATCTAAACAGAGGGCAGATCTTTAATAACCAAAATGAAGACAGTCCACAAAGAGAATCCACAAAGTCAACATTATAGTTTTCTCAAGTATCAACCATTGTTGCCAAAATGGCTAGCACAAACAACTAAGTCTAACAAAAAAAATAAAAAAAAGGAAAGATCAACTAGAAAGAGTTATGAATATCTTCTTCAAAAGTTGCAGCCTACAATTTGGCACAAACAGCTTCAATTTTCTTCAAGCCTTCATGACAAGAGTGCACAACTACAATTATCCTCAGTGTGTTGTAGAGTAGAGAGAAATCATTCCTAGTTGAGAGGACATAACACATGTTCATTGCACCTGATTCACAAACAGCAACTAATCAACAATAGGCAATAGTTGCAGTATAGGCAATAGTTGCAGTATACTGAATACAAATTATACAATCATATGTGCAGCAGCCTCGTTGATCTGTTACCAAAAGTGGGGAGGGGGCACTAACAGATTTGATTAGTCCCACACTGAAAACAGCAGTGAAAACATAAACAAATAAAGTTCCATTAGGAGCTTGATGCATTGTTTAAACATTAGCCTATCCATAATAGCATATGTTTGGAGTATAAACAAGTATAAGAGAACAATAGCAAGGAACAACAGCATTAAAAAGTATGCAATGCTATGCATTGTCAGATTTTTTTCTCTGATAAACAGTTCAGAAATCCTTACAAGTTACAACGACAAAGGAAAAAGTAGCAGCAAAATGAGCTTGTCAGCTTTTGAATATCATTGCACAACTTATGCTGCAAGAAAGCATAATTGCTTATTAGGATAAAAAAACAATAACACATCTGTTTTGGATTTTTTATACTGTAAGAAAGCATAATTACAACGACAGTGCAGCTTATTATTTGGTCCGTAATGTAAAAACTAAAGATTCAAAAGTTGCAGCAGCAGTACGAAAACTAAATCAGCTAGGATAATCAATTTTGATCATCATTATCGTAACTCTTAAATATCAAGAAAGAGCAATGAAGACACTTACCAAGAGTTTAATACTCCATATTATCACTCAAGGTTGTGTTGATGGAGAATTTGTCCATTCCTTAAAAAGAAGACATATAATATCAAATTATGATTCATATCTAGTAATAAAGAAGACATCAAGGCAGCTTGTACATACAAGTAAAATAGTCTATTAAGATTTACGTTTTCAAGTTATTTAAGAAGCCAATAGCCACAAGATAAAGTTTGGCACCTAACCTTTGGGTACTCTGCGCCCTGCCCGGCAATGCTCCGCCACCAAATGTAGAAATGCTTTCCTGAAAAACGACGAGTAGTTAAAATCTGGGTCTACAGTGAAAAACACCCAACACTCACAAACAACAAGAGATTTAGGCAACATAACAAAAGGGATTCACAAGCCATCACACTAAGCTTGTCAATACCCATGCTAATTTCAAGAGTACAATTACAATCCAAGCAATCCGAAGGCCAGCAAAGAAAATAAATCGATTGTAAAGAGATCAGAGTCTAGAGAAAATTAATACGCTTCCACAATCTGAAAAGCCATATAAGGGACTAAACTAACAAGCTAGCTGATAAAAGGAATCGAAACAGTTTTCCTGCAGTGTTCCAACAATGAATGGTCTCAGCAAGCAACAAATCCAGAAGTACAAGAAACAGGCTCTAGCATCGGAAATGGAATTCCAGCAAACCCTAACATCTTAACATATTCAGTCAGTCCATAGAGATAAACCGTAAATGACCAGAAAAGCAAAAACTGTCGTCCAGAAGCAAACCAGTTGCAGGTGACTAAAATGGAGAAACACGCAGGCGCAGCCGCCGAAGGAAGAGAAACACCAGCCACCACCGCCAGTTGATGTTTGCCGCCGTCATCCGTCTCGGTTCACCGTCTGGTCTGGGGGTTATGTTTTGCGTCGAGGTCGAGGTCGAAGAAGGAGTTGGAGAAGGAGAACTGGATAATGGACTAAGGAGAAGATGTCGCACTGCGAGTCGTCGACTCGTCGTGTCGTGCGTGCGAATGAGGGAGTGGGTGGGATAGATTTAGGTTTTCTTTGTTTAAGTTGAGTAATTAAAGTCTGAAACTAAAAATTTAAAAATATATTTTTTTAAAATACGGATAATTCGGTTAACCGAAATTTTCAAAGTCAAAACCGAAAACCGAACTGAATTATAATTCGGGTAACCGAATAACCGAATCTTTAAATTCAGTTTTAAAATTCGGTTAAAAATCCAAAAAAAAATTCGGTTAATTTGGATTTCGGATAAATCTGAATTATCCAAACTGAATGCTCACCCCTAATTTCTTCAATCAGAATCGCCCCACCGGGGCTATGAATGGTAACGTTTGTTCTACAAATTCTGAGATTTCTAGGGTTTTTCATTTGAGATTGCCTGTTTGTTGTTCTACTGAAAATCTTAGTGATTCATGGATCATAGACAGTGGCGCAACACATCATGTGTGTTTAAAGACCGATTTGTTTGTTAATTTCTATTCTGCCAAGAGAAGTATAAACATAGAATTGCCTAATGGAACCTTGAAGTTAGTTAACACCTTAGGTGATGTTCGCATTGTTGGTTCCTTTGTGCTTAAGAATGTTTTATATATACCCCAGTTCAAGTATAATCTACTTTCTGGTGAGCTGGCTTTCTAGACAGTTAAATGTGGCTATGTCTTTTATGAATTGTGCTTGTATGTGCCAGGCCCCTTTTCTGAAGAAGCCAAGGGAAATTGGTAAAGAGATTAACGGGATATATGTGTTGCGCAACAACTCTCTGGATGTCTTTTCTGAGGCGTGTACCAATGCTAAGGATCTGTCACGTTTTGATTCTGATTGTGGAGATGTAGACGCTAGGATTGTTTGTAGAGATAACTTTGTGATTGGTAACAATTCTGCTGTTAATACTGATTTGGGTTTGAATGGTAATCTTTCTATTGATGGTTTCTTGCTTGGTAATTCTTTGTCTAGATTGAAACTTTGGCACTTGAGGTTGGGTCATCTTTCAATCAATAAAATCAAGCAGGTCACAGGAGGGAAATGTAGTTCTGATAGTGCTTTTGTTTGTGAAGTGTGTATAAAGGCCAAGCAGACCAAGCTGCCTTTTCCTGTTTCGAATATTAAGAGTGCGGGTTGTTTTGAATTGGTTCACTGTGATGTTTGGGGCTCTTATAATATTGAAACTCATGATGGTTATCATTATTTCCTTACTCTTGTGGATGATTTTTCCAGAGCAACTTGGGTGTATATGCTTACTTCTAAGGCAGAAGCTTTAAGTTACATTAGACAATTTGTTAAAGTTGTTGAGACTCAGTTTAATGCTCGAGTTAAAATTTTAAGGTCGGATAATGCCTTTGAGTTGGGTTCTTCCATTGAAGGGAAACATTTTTTTTGGGAAATGGGTATTTTGCATCAGGTTTCATGCCCTTATACCCCTTAGCAGAATGGTATCGTGGAAAGAAAACATAGGCATTTGCTTGAAACTGCCCGTTCTCTTCTGTTTCAGTCCAATCTGCCCAAACTTTACTGGGTGAATGTTTATTAACTGTTGTTCATCTTGTTAATAGATACCCAAGCAAGGTTTAAAATGGTAAGTCTCCCTTTTCTGTTCTTTACAATAAAGAACCTGATTTGGAGAATCTCAGAGTCTTTGGGTGTTTATGTTTGTGCTATGATAATATGAATAAGGACAAGTTTCAACAGAGGAGTTCTCCTTGTTGTTTTGTTGGTTATCCTTATGGAACCAAGGGGTATAAAGTTCTAGATCTTGAGTCTATGAGGATCAAGGTAAGTAGAAATGTGAAATTCATAGAACATGTGTTTCCCTTTGCTTCTGCTAAAGTCTGAATGGGCAGCAACAGGTTATTGACCATTCAAGATTAAATGAGAATGATTTGGATAAACTGAGACAGGACATTGACTCTGAAATTCTGAGTGAGCGCCAGTATTCTGATGTTGTACCTGATGTGCAATCAGCTGTAGAAGCTCAGACAGATCACAGCCAGGTTGTTAAGTCCAGATCTGGTAGGGAGGTAAGGCTTCCTTCTCATTTACATGATTATGTTTGTTCCTTTACTTCGACTGATAATGCTTGTATGCACACAATTACCTCTCTAGCTGTTACAGAGGCATTTGATGTATATAGCTTGTGTGTTTCTACTGATGCTAACCTTGCTGATGCATATTATGAGCCAGTAACTTTTGAGGATGCGAATCAGTATGCTCATTGGAGACAAGCCACGAGTGAAGAGTTTCATGATTTAGATTTAAATAAGACTTGGGAAGTGGTTGATCTTCCTCCCAAGAAAAAGCCAATTAGTTGTAAGTGGGTTTTCAAAGTGAAAACCAAAGCTGACGGGTCTGTTGAGAGGTACAAGGCAAGGCTTGTGGTAAGAGGTTTCACACAGAAGGAAGGTATAGACTACTTTGAAACTTTTTCCCCGATGGTGAAACTAACTACTATTAAAACCTTATTTGTTGTTGCTGCTAAGCGTAATTGGAATATTTACCAACTTGATATCAATAACGTGTTTCTTCACGGGGATTTAGATGAAGAAATCTATATGCATTTACCTACAGGAATGGTTACTAACAAGTCTAACCAAGTATGCAGGTTGAGGAAATCTCTATACGGGTTCAAACAAGCTTCAAGGCAGTGGAGTGTCAAGCTCAACAACACCCTTCATTCTAGATATTATATTCAGTCGAAGAACGACTATTCTTTATTCTATAAAACCCAAGGTAATCTCTATGTGTACCTTGTAATCTATGTAGATGATATAGCTATTACAGGTAACAATGAGAATGAGATTAAATCCCTTAAATGTTTTTTACATGATACTTTCAAAATAAAGGATCTCGGTCTTATACATTTATTCCTTGGGTTACAGTTTATTAAAGTTGACAACGATACTGTCACAAACCAGAAACAGTTTATAGACAATATACTAAAGGAATTTGACTGTGGGAACATCAAAGAACATCTCTGTCCTCTTCCCCAGATCAAGAATAACAAAACAGCAAGCGAAAAGCTTACTGATCCCTCTATATACAGAAGGATAGTAGGTAAGCTTAACTTTCTATGTAATACCCGCCCTGACATAGCATTTTTTGTGCAGTTCTTGAGTCAATATCAGCACAGTCCAACAGAGGAAGATCTCAAGCTCATTACACCTTGGGATACCTGAAGGCCACCACCAACTTTGGAATTCTGTTGGAGAACAACAACTTCTCCTTGCAAGCTTTATGCGACGCCGATTGGGCAGGATGCCACCAGATCATAAATTCTGTCAATGGTTTCGTGATTCAGCTTGGAGGAAGCCTCATCTCTTGGAAATCCAAGAAGCAGTCCAGAGTCTTGTTATCTTCAGCCGAAGCAGAATACCGTTTAATGAGTGCAGTATGCACGGAAATTGCATGGCTTACTAGATTGCTGTCCGAAGTTGGAGTTGAGGATATAGTCCCTATTCCAATCAAATCCGACAGCCAAGCTGCCATCCACATTGCAAAGAATCCGGTAACTCATCAAAGAACCAAGCACATAGATATTGATGTTCATTATGTCTACGAGTTATTACAAAGGGGTGTTGTTTCTGTCTCCTATATTCCATCCCATGCCCAACCAGCAGACGTACTTACCAAATCCCTTAGTGGTCCCTTGCATCAAGAAGGATTGAGCAAGTTGTGTGTGTTCTCCAAACCCTCTCAACTTGGGGGGGGGGGGGGGGGGTTAGGATATATGTATTAGTATTAAGAGATATGTCTCAATATAGTATCCAGGGTATATTAGTCTTTTAATATCTCTGTAAATACCCTTATATATTCCTCCCTGTATCTTGTATAATTCGATTGTCTATCAATTCAATACAGACAGGTGGAAGATATTTGTGAAAAGGCTGAAGATCTTGCAAAATCCCGATTTGCACTCTGAGCACAAGAACAGACTTCTGAGCAAAGCAGACCACCAAGTAAACCAGTTCAATAGCAATCCGCTAGTTCTACCAAAACTTGTTCCCGTTTCCTCGTGTGATTGAACGAGTTTGGAATGACCCATATGATAAATAAACTGAAACAACACGCCTCTCCATTATGTTTGGTTTATTGGTTAAATCCTTTTGTCCTTTTGCACTCATGAATGGGACTGGAAAGAAAGCGCATTGGATATTTGTTTGGATTGGAACAGGTCAGTATAGGTTGATGCTCTCATGCTGTTGTGTGTTTTGGATTTTTGTACATAGTGAAATGATTATTTAACATTCTTGCAAATCAACACACATGGGTAATGACATGGGACACCCGGCTTAAGATTTAGATATATTTTCTACTGCCAGTTGTCTTTAATTAAGTTGTGAGTTCTATAGTAATACATGATTAAAAGTAGGAGTGTTGCCGTAAGGTGAGGTAATTCACAAATATCCATTAAACATAAAACAATTTGAAAATATTTGAAACTTACTTAAAGAAATATTCATTTTAATTGTAGTTAAACATTTAAATTATAATTTTGTGGGGTACAATAAATTGTGAGTAAATTTTATTTGTATTATATATTAACATATTCAATATGTAACAAACAAACAAATAAAGTGAAAATTTTGTTTATTAAAAAAATTAATGAGTAGCACGGTGGATCAAATTTCCTAATTGAAATTATATACAACCTAATGCCATATCAAATAGTATCTTTGTTTATAAATAGAGATTTGGTTTTACTATTTTGTTATATTTAAAATGATTATTCAACTACTGTTCCAAATATTTTTATGTCGAAAAAGAAGGATAAAGAGTAAAAAAATAAAGACTTTACAATTTGTTTGAAATATTTCTATATGTTTACTATTTGTAAATTATTATTTTAAATTTAAATATGAAAAAGTGATGTTTTATAACAATGTGAAAAAAAGAGGAGAAAATTGAAATTTTCTTTATGCTTGAAGTTTTTAAATAGTTTTAAGTTTTATATTAATTCTATTTTTTGCAATATTAAATTATTTCCATAAATACTTATGTTTACAATACATGAGTAAATATTTACAGCAAATAAATGCTTTTCAATGGTTAACCAGTCACTAGTGACAAAAATAATTGTTTTCTAGTACACGGATGTTGGCACACTATAATCAATTTCACCTAAGTCATGTCATTATTGAGCTAATGATCTTTGATTCCCTATAATCACATGTACCCGTATGATGAGCCAACAACTAGGGTGTAAGAACCCCGCCTCTGCCACCAAGCATCAAGTACAGCAAGCCGACCGAAGTCAACCAAGAAAGGAAGCCAAAGTTCCTAGCAACAGATAGTCGGGTTTCACCTGCTGAAACCTCGGGCAGGTTCTCTCGCTGGAGAAGCACTTATGAATAAGTATCCGCCCCTGACACCTTGTCCTATAAATCTCACCAATCGACCCATCGTCACCAACTCAAACACCTATGCTTACCAACTCGCACACTTCCCTGGCGTATCATTAAAACCTCGAGGTAGCATGTGTTCTTTCCATAATTAAGGGACAACCGAAGGAGAAAAAGCTTCCTCCCTGACAAGCCCATCCCGGATGACATCATCCCTACTCCATGTGACTGTGACCCTTGTCGTCAATCCGGTTAGTAGTCAGAAACAAGTCAGGACGACAAGACCGCCAACCTGTCTTCTTCTGTCTTATTTATTAACAAGGTCACGAAAGAGCGCACAACAACACAAGAGGATTCACTCTCTCGTCATATATACTCTCTCGATTCTTTCGATAAGTGGTGAAATTATGCAATTCAAGGGTTTATATTCACCTCCATTTCATTCGGTTTATAACATATCCTGACCGCTTCATGGAGTGTTTCGTTATTCTTTGTGAACTTATACTTTTGCTGTATAAATTAGGTAAAAACTCATTTAAGCATGAGTAAAGTGCATAAAAGAGTTGTTTGAGTGTACAGATGGAGTCTTGGTCACTCAAGGATCAAAGCGGGACCAAACAGGGAGCAAATCAGAATGAAAACAATGATATGAAGTCTGACCTACCCACATGACCGCGTGTAGCCGACCCAGTGTTTAAACGAGAACCCTACCTCCGGAGGAAGAAAAATCACCCTAAGAGGACCAAACAGCGTCCTCCGACCACACCAACAACATTGGCCAACAAGAAGTCTCCACGGATAAGATTTTGGCCCTGCAACAACAGATGGTTGACCCAACCAAGTGATTTGCACATCATCAAGCTGCTGCATACTCCGACATTGCGAAAGTGCAGGACCACGATTCCTTATCCGGTAAAATAAACCAAACACCACCACTAGTACAAAATCACCTATTTTGGCGCCGAAATAGGGCCCCGAATAATCTATGTCTAAAAAAAGCACCTATTTTGGCGGTAGTCTTTGCAACCGTCGAAATAGGAGTGTTTTCCCAGGATTTTTTTAAAATTCGGACTGCCAGGAAAATTTCAGTCTATTTTGGCAGTTGTTAGTAACAAGTTAATCATTTAAAATAAATATAAGATCACAAGTGATATTACTAGGTTGTATTTATTTATTACTCACTAAAATAATTCCACTGATTCATTTTAAATATGTATTGTTAAAATTTATAATCTACACTATTATCAAACAATCTTCACCTGCATTTTACAAAATCTATCATTTTACTTAAATATCTACACTTTTTCTTAAACGAGGAATTACTAAAAATCTACACTTCTACCAAACAAACCAACACCTTCATTTTCAAAAATCTATCATTTTATCTAAATATCTACACTTTTACTTAATTAAGAAAATCCTAAAAATCTACACTTCTATCTAACAAATCTACACCTTCCTTTTCGAAGATCTATAATTTTACCTAAATATCTACACTTTTACTAAATGACAAATTAATAAAAGTGTACACTTCTAACAAACAAATCTACATTTGCATTTTGAAAATTGTATGATTTTAGTTAAATATCAAATTTGAAAAGAAAACAATAAACCATCAATTCTAATAAAGATCCCACACTTTAACCAACCTACTTTACTTAAAAATAATAAATTAAAAAATCTTTTTACATAACCTATATAACATTAATCGATCTGAGAAAGAAACTTCCACATTGTCCACGTCGTATATTTAGGGAAGTTATTGGAAGAATAATTATTAAAAAACTAATTACTTTCACCATCTTTATATGTATATTTAGAGAAGTTATTGGTGAAATAATTATTAAAATTGTAATTGTAAAAGTCCATTATACCGTTTTATAATTATTTGATTGTTTTTCTATTTTACAAAACCAAAAATTAAATAAATAAAGTACGGTTGAGTTTAAAACATTAAAAATTTAAAAAAAAATATGATGGTTGAAAGTAGGGATGACAATGGGTGACGGGTGCCTGTTTGACCCGACCATCTGACCCGCTAAAACGGGTGAAAACCCAAAAAAAACGGGTAACGGGTGAAACGGGTGCGGGTGACGGGTCGGGTGAACATTTTTCACCCGTTCACTCGACCCGTTCACCCGTATGTATTATATTAAAACAAAAAATATACTTATCCCATATTTGTTTAGATAATTTAGAAATATTTTGGTTAATACTCGATGTTTGAGTATGCTATTAACTTTAGTTGATGTGGTATGTATTGTTGAACAAAAAAAAGTATTTTTTTTGAAAAAATAAGCTTATATAAGGTGTTAAAAACAAAAAATGCTTGCTGAAAAAAAGATAAAAACCGGTGAACCCGTTTCACCCGCGGGTGATGGGTGATGAAGTTGCGGGTTACGGGTTGGGTCGGGTGGTGCGGGTGAAAAACGGGTGACGGGTCGGGTGGAGCGTCACTCAACCCGAACGCGACCCGTTGCCATTCCTAGTTGAAAATGGGTTGAACGTACCATATACACATGTGCATGGTCCTCTCTTTGCCCCGAATAAGCCAAAATTTTAACGAAATGAGCAATGTGGAATTACCGCGAGCGAGGTGGGAGGGTAGAAATCAAATGTTTGGGGTTGCAACTTTCTTAAGACTGGAACTGGGTCTGATTCTTATTTAGGCATCGTTCTGGAGGTAGATGAAAGTAGGTGGGGCCCATGAGATGAAGATGAAGAAATGAAAATGCTAGTTGGACTAACGTTCGATCAGATAAATGAATTAATCTCCATCACTGGATTTGTAGGGGTCCTGGAAAAGTTAATCCGGAGCTACTTTAACAATCTACCTCCAGAACGAGGCCTTAAGGTTTCTTATTCCCTCAGTCCCCGTTTGAATTATCATTTATTATTTGGATATATCGTTTGACTTCAATATTAAACATATTATAAGATAACATATTTTTACAAATTTAAATTTGTTTAATATTAATATAGTAAAATATGTCAAAAAAATAAGGATTAGTATGTAATAGTATTATTATATATTTATCATTTGCTTGTCAACAAATACTAGTACTACATTTTGTTTTGTTCTGTATTTTTTCTAAAGCAAATACAAAAATGGAAACAAATAGCCAAATCGTAAGAACAAGAAAACCACCTATTTTTTTCCTTCCCGCAAACAGTCTATCAATCTAGTCTAATATATCCCTTCTTTTTGCTTACCACTTCTGCTACTACCTTCTCTCTCTCACACACCACAGAATCCAGCTCATTTTAGCGCTCTCTCTCTCTCTCTCTCTCTCTCTCTCCTACTCTTCTTTTTAAATTTAGTCGTAGGTTTTCGTTTCTCCCTGACCGCTGTATCCTCCAACAGTAAAACCCACCATTTTCCTCTTCTCCTCCCTTCTTCCCTCTTTCGTCTCTTCTTCACTCAGCCCTTTGTTCCGTGGATTTCAGATTCCTTTTTCTGGAATACTCCCCCTCCCACTTTTCCTAACAATCACTTCCGGTCGAGATTGCAAAGATACTCATGTAATTACTAGAAATACTAGTATGAATTTTCAGTAGACGGAGTGGAGAAGAAGGAAAAGAAACGAATAGGGGAAGAATAAGTTAAAGGTGGACAACGAAGAATAGACGATGAAGATGCTGAGAAGTCGGTTTGCTTCTCACTAGAGAAGAATAGAAGTAACTCTGCTCGTATCTCATGATCAACACGGTTCTTTGAGATTGAGCGGAAGCGAAACTAAGAATAATTTAAATTTCTTTTTGAAATAAAAAACCACAAACATTTTGTTTGAAGGGTATCATCGGCGGGGAAAATAGAAAGAAATTTGGTGAAAAAAAAAGAATGTGGGATCTAAATGGCGCGCCTGATCAAGCAGCAGGGGATCGTGACAAGCAGCATAAGAAAAACATTATTGCCGACGAATCTGAGGAGTACTGTTCATCCTCCCAGAAAACAAACACTTCCACCGACGACCTACTAAAGGGGAAAAGTAGTAGCGTTGGGCCAAAACCCACCAAATCGAAGTCTCAAACCCGATCCCTCTCCAACGACGAGGAAAATAACAACTCCAGCTCCTCCGCCACCGCTCCCGGAGTTGGAATCGACGAGGAGGATGAAGAGGAAGCTGCAGGTTCTGATGATAATCCGGGTGGCCCGAGTCAGAGCCCGGAATTGGGTCGAGACGGTAGTAAGAAAATATTCGGGTTCTCTGTTCCTACCCACCGCAACCAGACGGAAGCATCACTACTGCCCAATTACTCACACCACCACCAGTATCATAATAGCAGTAGCAGCGGGTGGTTGGATGGGTCGGTGGGTAATACCCCGGTGACTCACCAGTTTTTCCCGATGGAGGGGGATGAAGTGGGTGGCGGGGGACAGATAGGGCTTCCGAGGGCTCAGTGGGCGGGAGTGAGGTTGAGCCCGGCGGTAGGAGGTGGTAGGAAAGCTTTGGGGATTGAGTCGGGGTCGGGTGGTGTTACGGGTCCAGTACAGCCGATTAAAAAGAGCCGGAGAGGGCCCAGGTCAAGGAGTTCGCAGTACCGTGGTGTTACTTATTACAGAAGAACCGGCCGGTGGGAGTCACATATCTGGTCAGCCATCGAATCTCTTCTCATCTCTCTATTGACATTTTATCTTCTGCCAATACTGGAATTCAGATCACCTAACCCTGCCTCTTTTTGTGTATTTTAAACTGAAAATAAAAAAGTACACATCCTCCTCCTTTTGATAATAATTTGAAACTAACACCAAACCAACACACAACGAATCAAAGATAAATGAATAGCAAGAAAGTCTGATGAACTCTTTTTTTTTTTTTTGATGATATATGTTTCCGGTATCGCTATCTGATTGGTCTGTCGGTCAATATCAGGGACTGCGGGAAGCAAGTTTATCTGGGTAAGTTTTTTATTTTATTTTAAACTTATTTCAGGTTCGTTTTCTTTTGTTTCTACTAATTTTATACAATTACGGTTGTAGTAATTGAAATGTTTGGTTTTTTCTTTTTGGAGAAAGTAAATTGTTATACGTTGCTTGCCATTTTGGGGATGCGGTTGAAACATCTAAATCCTATGATGATTTTATTTATCACCCTTCTTACCTAAATAGTTGTGATTTATTTGTGTTTGGTGTTAAATAGGTGGATTTGACACAGCACATGCAGCTGCTCGGTCAGTTGATCGTATCTCTCTTTTCGTCTGGATTTTGATAGTATCATTCACCATTTGAATTAAACCAACCCAAACCAGAAAAAGAAACAGAAAATCTTATTATTGCATTTGTTTCAACAGTGCTTATGACAGAGCAGCAATTAAGTTCCGGGGAGTTGAGGCAGACATCAATTTCAGTCTGGAAGACTATCAAGATGACTTAAAGCAGGTAACCATCATCGTAAATTATTTACACTCAATGTAAAAATCAGGAAAGAAAGAAAGTAGGATGTCTGCAGTGCTCACATTCAGAAAATTGACTATTTTTCTGCCGGTATACCCAAATTGTTACTTGTCATCATCATCACCATCATGTTCTTCCTCACATCATAGAGCTTATACAGCTAGCTTATCTTTTACTATAGGAGAAGGAGAAGGGGAAAAAGAAGGGGGTAAACGGGACGGGAATAAACCAAAGGATGTTATGTTGGGGTGTCTTTCTTTTTCCGGTCATTGAAAGAACATATTGAAAAGAGATGAAACTTGCAGAATTGGGAAAGCTAGATAGATAGATAGATGGGAATCCAAATTACATTGGGTGGATCGGCAATTTTTAAATAACAAAGAAAGGAAAAGGTTAAAAAAAAAAAAAGATTCCCGTTCCTCTTATTTTACCTGTAGATATCGAAATCTTCTTACTATTTATAAATTAAAATAATTGGTGTGGTGGGTGAGGGAACAACAGATGAACAACCTAACAAAAGAGGAATTCGTGCACGTTCTGAGGAGACAAAGCACTGGCTTCCCAAGAGGCAGCTCCAAGTACAGAGGCGTTACCTTGCACAAGTGTGGCAGATGGGAAGCTCGCATGGGTCAATTTTTAGGCAAAAAGTACTTACTCATCATTTCTTTCCTTTATTTAATTAGTACACTAATCCCATTTGTCTTCTAATAAATTAGGTTTGTGTACTACTACCGTTAAAACATTTTATGTCACGGAAGAATCCACGACCAGTGAAGTTTTGATGACATTGTTTCCCCCTTTTTTGTTCTCAGGTATGTGTATCTTGGACTCTTTGATACTGAGGTTGACGCTGCCAAGTGAGTTTTTTCTTTGACCATACCTCAATGAAATTTTATCAATCAAAGAGTCATGCAGTCTATTGTATTGAGTTCAACATGACCACCATTGATCAGTTGATTGTTGATGAATTTTCTGTAGGGCTTATGATAAGGCTGCGATCAAATGCAACGGCAAGGATGCTGTCACTAACTTTGATCCCAGCATCTATGACGAGGAGCTCAACATTTCCAACAACGGTAACTTAAGCAGCTAGCAGTGAATTTGGGATGATTGTCATTGTTATTGATTTTATGCCAGAGTCATTCAAACTATCGTCTGTTGAATCTCAAAATATTTAAAAACTGAATGTAAATCATCGCAGCTGCTGGTGGAAGCAGTAGTACAGTAGCGGCTGAATCATCAGCCGCAGCAGGTGCAATCGATGATCATCATAACCTTGACTTGAGTCTGGGATCAGGAGGAGGATCCTCCTCAGCCGGCAGCTCAAGATCAAGGAAGATGAACAGCAGCTCTAGTCTTGATATAGCTGCTGCTGGGTCAGCAGATAATTCCAACTTTGATCATAAGAACCACCCATATCCGATGCAAATTGATCCGGCTGAAAATTGGGCACATGATCAGAACCAAGGATCTCGGCACAGCAGGGTAAGTAGAGTTACACTTGTAATTTGATCTGGGTTGTCTTGTATCTCTTCTTGGCTAAATAAATAATTGATCTTTAAATGGCGTGGAAACAAATTAATATTGCAGGAGGGATACAGCGAGGCGGAGACAATGCAACTCCTAAGCCAAGCCAATCTCCAATCACCAATAATAACCCGAGGCCAGTTTCAGAGAGGAGGTGGTGAAGATGTCTTCCACCAATCTCGGCCCCCTTCTTCTTCTTCTTCAAGCTACCAAGTAAATAATTAATTTCATCACACTATTAAAAGGATAACTGCTCTTCTTGCTTAGAAAACCTTCAAATGTGGTAGTTGGTGGTTTCTAAACTATGTTTTTGTCTAGCAGTTGCAGTTTGGAAGCAGCAGCAACATTGGAGCGAGGAGTACCACCACCACTACTACTTCTACAACAGGAGATCATCTTTCTCTATCCTCATTATCAACACATAATCACTATCAACATTACCAGGGAAACGACGGACGGCAGTGGCAAATGACAGCAGGCCAACCTCCTCCCAACAATATTAACTATCCAATGTTCTCGACTGCTGCAGCATCATCAGGATTCCCACAGCAGATATTCTCTCCTACATCTTTACAGCCCCAGCCGCCGCATTACTCTCCCTATTCCTATCCCCCGCCTCCTTCTTCAACTCATCAGCGCCCGCCGGCCTCATCAGCTAGTTGGTCGACGTTTCACCGAAACGGATCATTCAACTCTCTCAACATGCAGAGACCCTCCTAATTCATTCTTTCCACTTTCTGATTAGAAAAATGGCACGATCGACGAATTGCTTGTCCCGCTCCTCCCTTACCTCTACTTTGATGTAAAGTTAGGCTTGATTAGTTTTTTGGTATCTCTAATTAAAAACCTACGTCCATCGTTATCTTGATTGATTTTATCGGCCGGCTTACATTGATTTTTCCCAGCTGAGTTTTTAGTGCGTTGTAACATTGATTTTGAAGGGCTTTATTCCATTTTTATGAGTTGAAATGATCATACAATGCAATAATCTGGTTAAATTGAACCAGAATTTCGTCTACCTGCTACATATACATATTGATGCATCTTAAATGAGGAGTTGAAATTTAGAGATGTCTAATTTGGGTTACGGGTGGTACCCGACATGAAGCAAACGATAACCCGATATGAATTATGATCGTCTATCCAAACTAAACATGCTCTAACTCAAACGCTACATGAATAAAAAGTGAATTCAACACAAAATATATAGCAATCGGTCATTTTAATTTAATGCAGTAAACAACTGCAAATATATTCTAGTTTAGACGGGTTCATTTGAAAATGACACAGATACAACACATTAAAATCAATCTGATTTACGAATATATTCTCATTGAAGAGGGACGGGTTGGGAATTCAAACTCTAGTTCTTAGAACATGAATTCTTATTTCTTATACACCCGAACCTAACTACATGGGCTATCACGGATCATACTGTAAGTTGGAGAATAAAATATAATTTGTATGTTAGTAAATTCCATTTTCATTTTTGTCGTGAATGATGGGAAATTAGAAAAAAAAGAAGAAGAGAAAAGTAGGGATGAAGTCGGCAACTGTACAAGTACAACCCTAATTCTCAATCAGTCTTAAATTCATCATTCTATTTACTATTTGGATATCTCATTTGACTTTAATATTTAATATATTAGATAAAAAAATAAAAAAATTTAAATTTTGTATATAATAAACTATATATAATAAAATTTAGTTTTATAAAATTATTTATCTTATATGCTTAATATTAAAATGAAAAAATATACCATAAAACAAACAGTGTCAATTTAGAACACTGCAAACTCCGAAAAATTCTCATTACGAGAGGGAGTAATAATATAGTACTTGATAACCTAGACGCAGAGAATCAGATTAAAGCGGTTGTAATCACTCCTTTGGACAAAGATACTTCATACTACTCCCTCTGTCGTGAATTGACCGTCTTGTTTACTATTTGGACATGTCGTTTGACTTCAATTTTTAATATATAAGATAAATTAATTTTGAAAATTTAAGTTTTGCATTTGAATCCTTACATGATAAACTATATGTTACAAAATTTAGATTTATAAAATTATTTTATCTTATATACTTAATATTGAAGTGGAAAAACGTATCATAAAGCAAACAGGACGGTCAATTCAGGACGGTGGGAGTAATAAAATAGTACAATTAATTGTCCTTGATACCGACGAACCTGGGACAGTTCGATCGCAGGAAAGGGGATGCAATGCATATGCATCTTCCCAATGCCAATTTAAAAGGCGTAAACTTCTAATCCTTCCTTTTAAAGATTCTGTGCTCAGCTGAACCTTTTTCTTTGCAATTTTAGTGTCAAATTTGGAGTTTGGGAAATGAAATAAAAATGTATAGTACGTACTACTATAGATTCGAGCTTGCCTGCGGAGCTGAGATGTTGTAACAGTATTACTAGGTACTAACTAGGTCTCGTTATAAGTGTTTTATTTACTTTTTGACACGTTTTTCCACTTCAATATTAAATGTATAAGATAAAATAATTTTTAAAAAATAATTTTTAGTAAGAATTCAATTATAAAATATAGATTTATAAAAATATATTATCTTACATGTTAAAAATTGAAGTTAAATGATAAGACAAGTGTAAATACTCCCTCCGTCCTGAATTGACCGTCCTGTTTACTATTTGGACATGTTGTTTGACTTCAATTTTTAACATATAAGATAAATTAATTTTGAAAATTTAAGTTTTGCATATGAATCCTTACATGATAAACTATATGTTACAAAAATTAGTTTTATAAAATTATTTTATCTTATATGCTTAATATTGAAATGGAAAAACGTGCTATAAAGTAAACAGGACGGTGAATTCAGGAGGGAGTAGTATAGTGGACAATAAGAGAGTATTTTACTTTTGGCGCAAAGAGCTCACTGAGCAATGAGCAAAAACATGCAGTCATCAGTTCTGAACAGTGAAAAAATTGATGACGCGCAGCTAGTAGCTACCTGCTGGATTGATAAGACTGAGTGGGTATTCAGTTCAGTTGGCCGTAAATAGCAATCTCATACTTTTCCTTCGACTCTCTTTTCAGTCGTTATCCTCCATCTTATCTCCTCCTAGGTTTGTAGTACTACAACGTTCTCGGAAATAACAGATTATTGGCGTGCCGATAGTCACTGTCTGCTTGGGTGTACTTCTAATCAGATCAAGTCTTTCCCACAAATCACGCAATAAACATTTAATTACTCTCAATTTTTGCATACCGGTTATATCCATAATTTTTCACTATTAAATATAATAAAATAATTTTATAAATTAAATTTTGTAATCAGTAGTTTTTAGTGTAAGAATCAATTTTAAGACTTAATTTTTTTTAATTTTTTTATCTTATTATGTTAAATAGTGAATCAAACCATATATCAAAATTTCCTATCACAAATCAAATGTATGTTGTTGTATTTTTTGTTTTTTTAGGAGTGGGCTAAAAATAACAATGTTTAACCTGGGATATGATTCTACACCAAATTCCAGCTTGCTAGATAGTACATAACATGATAAAAACTGAAAACAGATTAGAAAATAAAACAAAAGGACAGCATTTAGACAGTCTTGTTGACCTCGTTTTATCTTCATCTACCACCTGCAACACGCGTTGAAGGCGGTAAAGCCTCTATCAAGGTTAATTATAAGAATTGACACTTCCCTCCACCTCTTGGTGCTTTCTTCCTTCTTTTTTTTTTTTTGAAAAAATACCCCACTTATTGTACAGGAATAACACTCCTATATTTTTTCCACTTAGAATTAATGGACATGCATATATATATTTGACTCGCATCATATAATATTCATTTCTAAAACGAGACAATCCTCTTAATAGGATTGCTTGGCTAGGTTACTTTTAACAATTGTTTATGAATCTAATTAGTCAAGAACAAGAACAGTATATGAACCAATCAACAAATGAACTCGAGTTAAGGTGTTATAAGGGCATCCACAATTGGGTACTTGACACGATTATATATGTGAAATGTTCTACAATAGTGTGAATTCCACCTATTTTTTCTCTCCAAGGTTCTTAAATTAGAACCCACTTTTTATGACACATTAGACCCAACTATGTGTATCTCTCTTTCATATTTTATCTCACATCTAAATAGTGATAGTTTATTGGTTGTTCATTAAGAGAGAGAAGATTAAGAAACTTTGTTATTGTAGTGAATAGAGTTTCTTAAGTAATAAAATATAATTTTTAAATGACATGTCACCTAGGAATGTGTTAAGGGCATCCACAATGGTGTGAAATCCACTCTAAATTAATAAAACAAAAAGTTAAAATATGACATGGAGGAGAGAAGTTGTGTGAGAGTTTCTTAACTAAGAACCCCAAAAAGTAAGTGTCTTAGCAAAAAAAGGGAGAGATTGTGAGAAGAAGAACAAAATATTAGTATTATTTTGAGAGTGGAATTCACTCTTGTTATTGTGGATGCCCTAATAAACTCGTGGACGCCCTAATATAACCCACTTATCATTCTGTCTCTCCCACGCAATTCCTATTTAATTAATTAAGATACCTCACGAGTATTCTGGTACATCGTACGAGAAGCCAAGTGGATCTGCGGTTAAAATAAAAAACATACTAAATTTGATGTAGAATCATATCCCTACACGCTTCCAATTGCAGCCACACACACTCGCCCATAACAACATACTAGTATATTCACATACTAATTAATATACTAAACGCTTTTTCTCGTACCTTACTAATTATATTTTAATGAACACACACACTTACACATCCCCAACCAGGTCTTCACAACCATACAAA
The DNA here is from genome assembly GCA_023374045.1 of Limonium bicolor. Classification (NCBI taxonomy): domain Eukaryota; kingdom Viridiplantae; phylum Streptophyta; class Magnoliopsida; order Caryophyllales; family Plumbaginaceae; genus Limonium; species Limonium bicolor. Next base: position 399,926,205 of record CM041776.1, on the reverse strand, counting down.
TTTAATAATCGAGTACATTAATATTATGTTATGCCCTATGGGCATGTGTAAACGTCATGGCAAACGTCATTTAGTAAGCGTAATTAGTTTTAAAATTAGATTTGAGTAATACTATAGAAGGAGTATACTCTTATGATTATATAATGTATGATTGCATTGGATAATAATAAGTTGGTTGATGTTGTGCGGCCAACAGCTGGCTAGCGCTCTAATCCGAAGAATCTTTATGGCTGCTTGCATTAGACAATTATACATCCGATTCAGCAACTCGATCCGCGCCAGAAGCTTGTAAATATTATATGTATGATCGACATGCTTGTTAATTTAGTATCATCAACTGTCCGAGTCTAATATTCTCGTATGTCGGCATATCGTTTATAAGACCAACTGGGAGAAGTCAACTTACCCGACATCTGTTCATTATAATTACCAGATCTTGTATATAGTAGCTTAGACAGATATAAAAGGAGCGTGCCTGCGTGCTGCTGCATCATCGGTTTCTAAACTTCATGCGCAGCATCAAGCGGGCGGGTGAAAGGTTTCGAGGACAAAGTAATCTTTGACATATTAGATAATATTTTTCGCATAATTGTGGATCCTGTGTGGGTCACTTATGGGTTATACATTCTACTCCAATAATATACAGACACATATAAAACAGCTGTGAAACAGTCATGTGGATCCCATATAATAGGACTGCCCAAAAAATTCTGAAACCGCAGTATCCGACCGAAACCGAAATATACCGTACCTATTTTGAGGTTACCGTACCGGTTCTTAGGGTATGGTTAACCGAACCGTGTAAATCAACTGGTTACAGTTTCGGTAACGGTATTGAATTTTCCATAACGGTTAACCGTTGTTAACCGATTATAATTATAAACAATGAAAAACTTCAAATATTAATGTTCACCTTATATAATTTTGTTTTTTTATAATTAAGGGCACAAGGCCCAAATGTGCCACAAGGGCAGGACAAAAACTCAAACTACATAAAAAGACTCAAATCCTCCAAACTTTTCTAATCTTACTATTCGCCAACTCATACTCTAATAATCTTTCTTTTACCTCTACGAGCTACCTTACTAACACTGGAGAACTTACTAAAATTACCTAAAGGCCTTGACCGGCCACCATCTGGACCCATCCCGTGAGGTGTTCCTTGAACACGTATTAGAATCCTCATTAGAACTTTCACTTGCAACCTTTTTCCTTTGATTGTAGGCCACTCGCTGCTCACGAATGATCCCTTCTAAGTTGCCAAGGGTGCATTCCTCATCCAGGACGGAGCACCCAAGCTCCTTTGCAAGCTTAAGCGTCTGTCTCACTTCCTCCTTCACCAACGTCTCGTCAGGATCAACTTCTGTCCTAGAGAACCCTCCAATAGGCTCGAACCCTGGGGGAAACTCTGGATCCTCGAAGAGGCCCCTAAGGCCAACATCCATCATTCCCCCAGCAATAGTACCAATACATGTTGTATCTTTCCCTTCCTTGGAAACAGAAGACGTCAAAACCCAACCTTAAGAAACTGGTATCTCCTCAAGAATTGTGCCGCGTTCACGACAGCAACAAGTAACCACGATTCAAAGGCGTGGTCGGCCGTTTGAACTTCTGGGGTTAACCACGGGCCCACAGCCCACCTGCGTGCACCTACCACCAACCACAATTTCCACGTCATCTTGCAGAGTCATGCCAGCACCACCTTCACCTACTTCTGAATAGCCGCCAACCTTATCACTGTCAAGCGTCTGTTTTGCAATCACAAGAACACCAGGGACAACCTTACCACCTTTCTTAATCGTCACTTGCTCAGTAGAACCAGCAGCAACCTTCGCCTCATATTTTACCTGGCGGATAAAAAGCTTGTAGCCCATGAAGATCCTACCATGATTCCTTTCCACTGCGGGCTGAACTTGCGAGGCCGAAACCATTATGACAAAAGCGAACACCAGCGGATTATTAGGTTGTAGTTTTCTCAAAATGAAAACACGCTCAATAGAACCAACCAAGCGGAGAAGCCACCGCAGAGCACTCTCGTCCACCGACCTGTTAAGGTTGTCGATAAATATCATTTTTCCCTGACCTTCCCTCTAGGGACCAACATCCATCCACCGTCTTTCTCATCCATGGCATGAACGCCGGCCTCCTACCACCCCTCAGGGAGGTGCGAGAGACCCCCCGACTCCTCAACGACGGTCGCGCCACCCTCCTTTGTCTCCTAGAACACCTTGTTGACGACCGGGACTTCTATCGGTAGCTTCTGCTCTAAAACTCACCTCTCGAGCAATGACGTCTCCGACCAATCCAACTTCTACCTCGACGCATGCAACCGACCTCCCATCTGCCCCCGTAATTGCTTGCGACCCCTCTGACTCTCACAGAGATCTCGTCTTCTCTAGCTTTCTCGACTCCTTCGAGTCTCCCGTTTCTCATGGCTCCTCAGTTTCTCGCTCTGACTTTCCCACTTCTCGTGGCTGCTTCGACTTCCTTGACCTCTCTTATTCTCTCTCATTTCTGTTTAGAAAGTGTAAGTTGTTTTCTAGTTCTTGTTCTTGCTCCTTGAGAAGAAAGGAAATCGAGGATATGTTTCTTCCTTTGTTACCCTTTTCGACTGGGCATCATAGTTGCCCCTAGAAATAAAAAAGGAAGTTAAAAATATTACTTCCTTGCCGCCTGGGATTAAGCTTGTCAAATTTGTAGAGGAAAGCGATGTCGCCCAGACTTGGACTCAAATGCGTCCGTTCCTGGGCTACAAGTTGGAAAAGTCGCCCGGGGAAGAGCTACTTGGATCTTGTTAATTCTCTATGTCGACAAAGACTCATAGCTTCTTGTGGATTTGAATGAGCTTTCTTCGTCAGCTGGCCTCTGAGCCTAGAACTAGACATCGCCTAGGACTGAACTAAAACATTGCCCAGGCCGAAATTGAGATGCTGGTCTCTATAGTTTGCGATTAAGGATGAATTGAGACTCCGTCTGAAACTAATATTTTGCCATCGCCCGGGCTTGGATGTCGATAATTTCTAAAACTCCTTAGACGAAGGTCTTCGGTTGGTGTCTTCCGGATGATGACGGGTTGCGCCTGTATCTAATTAATGTTAGCTATGGAGGGAATGTATGTATTATTATATTTGTTTCACATATGTTTGATTTTTCACTCATAGTTTAGGTGAATGATCAATGTTGTTGTTGGGGTAAAAACCTAACGGTAAATTGTTTGTTGAGGGTTTAACCTAACGGCAAGTATACCGGTCGATTGTAGCAAGTTTACCTAGAAGAATCCCTCCAGGTTATCGAATCCAAGGGAGGCAGCGTTTTAGTTTAATTAATATCTAACAACGAACTAATAAATCGGTTTACTCAAGTAACAGGGGGGGGTTTTGTTTATTGAATTACTAAATTACGAAACAAGAATGTAAATAAGAGCAAGAGTAATAAATGCAAGACAGTGGGCAAAATAATCTTGAATTAATAAAAAGGGGAAATTCCGGTTTACTAATCTTCCAATTTCTTCGGTTCCTTTCTCAATGTGTTTACCAAAATCCAGACTAAAATCCTAGGTCAGAAATATTCCACGTTCGGTCTCCCGCTCGGTGGAATCTAATTAACAGCTAAAAATTTTTAACTCTCGTTACAAATTTACTGAGTGCTAACAGCTTTAAGAAAAATCCAGTTTATTGATCGGTTAATATTCTAGAGTAATTACCATCTCTAAATTAACCGGTACCGTTCCTGTTGTCTATTATCTACCGCAGTTCTCACTTATAAGCAGATAAACTGATAAAATCCAGTAATTGGCCAAATCACCAGATTAATAAGAATAAATAAGGAACAAGCACTTTAATCTATTACAATGGTAAATCACAAAGATAATGGAACCTTGAATTTGGATTACATAGCAAACCGGAATTTATAAAAAACTACTCAGCCATGGAAATAAAGGTACTATCAAAATATGTAAATAACATTAAAGAGGAAGAGCAAGAAGAAACTCTGATTTAAGACTCTTATGGAGTCTATGTGTCGGGTCAGCGCTTCCTTCTGCTTGATCTCCCTAGAATATGGTGAAGTCTTCAACTACTTTGTGCACTCCAGACCTCTGTGAATGGATGTAGGTGTATAATGAGGTGGGTGATATTTTATATGGAGGACGTGTGTGAAATATGGATGATTGAGTGTGTAAAAGAATGAGAGGAATGAAAATGGAATTTTGTACGTAGAGGAGAGGATGTTATCTGATGGAGATATTGTGTCTTTTAGAAGAGGGATGATGATGGATATATAGTGTGATTATGGATGCATAATGGTGGATGTAACGATGTTTATGTAGGTGGAAAGTGAATGATCGTGGAGGACAAGGGTGCAGAATAATAGTATTGGAAAGGGAAGAAATGGGACGGTCGTATATAATAAGCTTATCATTTCCTTTTCATATGCTGGTGCCGCAGATATGTCGGTCTAATCCCACTTGGTCCGGGACTTGGGTTGTGGAAGAGGTCCCGGACCATGCGTTTTGAGAAATTGTTTTAAATCATCGTCTGCGTGGTCCAGGACTTAGGCCGTGTATCAAGTCCCGGACCATACCTGAAAACTTCGAGATTTATACTACAATCGTGGTCCGGGACTTAGGCCATGTAATAAGGTCCCGGACCATGCTTGAAATCAGGTCGAGAGAGCTGTCACATGTGGTCCGGGTCTTAGGCCGTGTATCAAGTCCCGGACCATGCCTGGAATTAAGTCGAGAGTTTTGCCACATTGTGGTCCGGGACTTAAGCCATGTAAGAAGTCCCGGACAATGCCTAAAATTAAGTCGAGAGTTTTGCCACATTGTGGTCCGGGACTTAAGCCATGTAATAAGTCCCGGACCATGCCTAAAATTAATTCGAGAGTTGAGTCACAATGAGGTCCGGGACTTAGCTCCAGAATCAAGTCCCGGACCATGCTTGAATTTAGGTTGAGAATTGTTGTCTTGACTCAACTCAGCTTGTTTGATTTGCCATGGGTTCCAACAATGATAGGAATGTGTTTCCTTGAGATTAGAAACCTGAAAAAGCACATAAAAACCATAAAAGAAGACAATTGCAACAAGAAACACAAAAATACTCATAAGACAGGAATTTAGCAGTAAAAAGCAACGAATTAGGTATCAAAAGACCCTGTAGAAATAGGTAAATTCCTGACTTATCAACTTCCCCACACTTAATCTTTGCTTGTCCTCAAGCAATTACTGCAATCAAAATGTACCAGAGTTCAAAAGCGGGGATTTATCAGGTCAGGAAAATGTACAAGGAAATCTAATGCCGAAAAACAGTCATAAGAAACAACGATTAGTACTGCAAGTTTTCTTAAACAATGAAGCTAGGGTGTTTGACAAATGCATGAGACAATCATCATAACTATTTAGTCCAAATTTTACTCAGGGCTTTACTTTCCGTTTGCTTTCCACAATTCATTTGGACGACAAGGGGCAAGAAGTAATGTCATATTCCACATTACCTTTCATTGCCACATACTCATAATCAAGGAAGAATTTACAATAAACTGTTTAGCATGAAAGAACTTTCCTTCCAATTTTTCTGAGTAAGCATTATTCATTTCATCCCCCCAGACTTTTTCTCCCCATCCTTGTAGCGGTGTTGGGCCTTCTATCCCAGATCAGGTGATCTTAGGTAGATAAGTGATGAGGCACTCCATGGGCTTAATTACCGAATGAGAGAGGTCTGTTCCGGTTCAGAATAGATTAGCGGAGTACCTTGCCTTTGTCCTTTCCTTCCATTCATTCCAAAACTTTCCAAAGCCCCAAGTTAGTTCAAACAAAATAGTCACAAAATGGTCTCACCTTTTATTTAAGGAAAGAGATAAAAAATTTAACCAAAACTGACAATACAAGCAGCATAACCAAAGTTCTTATGACCGAAGTTTCAGATTAAATCTCAGAAATATTCGCTACTTGTACGCTATTCCCGACTGATACAAATGAAAACCAAGTATTGTCGAATTAAAAATTTTGTGGAGGGTCATCAAAGGTTATTGAAGTGAGAATTTGTAGTGTCAGGAGCCATAGAAAATAGGAAAATAAACACACATCCCCCTTACTACTAACTTCCCCACACTTAGAAAATAGCAATGCCCTCATTGCTGCATGAATATGATCATATTGCGAAAGAAAGAATAGAACTCCCCTGAAAAATGGGTGTAGAGGACGTCCCCACACTCATGAAAAGGAACGGGAGACTTAAGGAGTGTTGAATAAATTTCGGCAGAGTCTCCTTTGTATTTTGTCGATAACTCACACAAATATGGCAATCCTATTTGAATTAAGCAGTCGCAGAGAATAGGTTGCAATAAAATCAAGGAACATAATCAAGTAGTGGAAGTAGCAGAAGTACCAAAGTAACAAAAACAATCCAAAAAGAAAACGAAAAGTACCAGAAGAAGCAACCTAACAAGCTAAAATACATCAAAACAGCCAGAGTTAGAAAATCCAAAATAGCAATAACAAGATAAAGAGTCTGAAAATAAAAGAACATAAACAAGCATAAGATCTACTGAGGTGGTGGGCGATCCCGAGGCAGACGCCAGGGCTTCAGCTGAGCGAAGCGGGCATCATAATCAGTGAAACGTGCCTCATAACGAGCCGCATACTCCGCAAACCGTGCGTTCTGCCTAGCTTCATACTCCCTCTGTCGGGTCTCCAGAGCTGAGATCCTTGCTCCATAATCGTGTAAGCTCGTACTCATCCCGTCTAAACGAGTGTCCATCTGAGCAGCAAGACCATCGACCCGTGCAGTGGTCATCCCCTGCCAATCAAAAAACTGACGAAGTAACTCGTCATATACCGGTGTAGGAGCAGTGGTCATCGGAACGTCAGGGATGTCACCACCAGCGGCAACAGCAGGGGGCTCATCCTCAGCGACTTCATCAGGTCTGGGAGCTTGGGCACCCGACTGTGCGCGTCGGCGCTTCACCCACTGATCATCTATCTTCTCCCACTGATAGAAGCGCATCATCGTCATGTCTATGGGAGACCGGGGGTACTGGGGCTGCTCATCCGAGAAGTCTACCGCAGCATCGATGAAGAAGGACTGCAGGAGGTGCGGGAAGGGAAGAGAGGAGCTACTGTCTACGTCAATCACCCGAAGCATTGAGTAAAAAATTATTCCATGCAAGGCAATGGGGAACGCTGTCCGTGCAAGCTCGTCATCAAGGAGATAACGCAAAACATAGCAGTCAATTGAATTCAGGTCCGCACACTCCCGGGGTCAGACATTATACATTAAAATCCCCAAGATCAGACGCTCAAGCGGTGTGGGCAGTTTATCACCGGTAACCACCTGCTTATCCCGGTGGTTACGCCTCTAGCGGTTCTGAACAGTAGGATCATTCACGATCAAATTAATATAATGCTCCTTAGCCTGTCTCTCACGGAGTTCTTGATTCTCCCGTTCCTCTGCAGTCGGGATCCTAGCCCGAATAGGGATATGTAGAGCATGTCGAATACGGGTGTAATCGATTAGAATATCCTTCCCCTTAACCCTTGACTTAATTTCCGTACCATTTTCACGCACCGTAGCATTAGCATAGAACAATTTAACTAGTCGCGGGTAAAATGTACCACCTCGGTTCAGCAGACATACCCAACCCCTGTTGCTAAATATCCTCTCTAAATCGAATTCAGATATCAAAGAGGGACAAACTGACCTCTCAAGAATTATCTTCCACTCCTTAGCTTGGAACGAATCCCAAGCAGCGTCAGTGAGAAATTCAGAACGGTCCGTCTCGCGTATCCGAAGTGGGGGAGTGTCGGAAGAGGAAGAGGCGCCGGCAGTGGTGGAGCGGCGTGATCGTTTGGGTGCCATCGGGATTTTTGGGTTAAGGATTGGTGATTAAGGGTGTGTTTGGTTTTAGAGCAGGCAACGGGACAGAGGGATGGGTTTGGAACTTGGGCTAGTTTGTTTCGTGGGATTGAAACTGGGTGTGTGAAGTGCGGCGATTTGACGAACTCGACAAGGTGCTGGTGTGGGCGTGCGAACCCGATAGAGGGATGGGGTACGTTTGGTTGTGGTGTTGGTGTGTGGTGGACTAGGGTCGGGTGATTATTGGAGCGGTGGTGCGTGGGTTGCGAAGACGGTAGCGGCGGTGGCCTTGTCGAAGTCGAGTGGGGCTGCGAAGAGAGTGACGAGGGCAGGTTGGTACGGGAGTGGCGCTGGCGAAATTGGGACTGGCGTAGATGAGGTGAAGTCGGAGGTGGGTGTTGGGTTTGGTGTCGTGCGTGGGTGGGGTGGAGAAGGCGGTAGCGAGGACGGGTGGGTTACGGGAGTGGCGCTCACATACCAGGTGGTTGTGGTTGGGGCGCCGGGTTTAGGGTTGCAGAGGGAAAACGATGGTTGGGCGCGGAAGTTGAAGACGACGCGTTGCGTCGTCGTTATTTTTTTTTTTTCTGGTTGAATAGGTCCGGGACCTAGGGTATGGTTGAAGTCCCGGACTAAGGTATTAAACGGGCCGAGAGTTTTCAGTGATAACGGTCCGGGACTTAGGCTGGGTATGAGGTCCCGGACCATGCTTAATTTTGGGACGAGAGTTTTCATCACAAGAGGTCCGGGACTTAGGGTCTGTGTAAGGTCCCGGACCACCCCTATTTTTGTTTCGAGATTTTTCTTCGAATGCGGTCCAGGACTTAGGGTCTGTGTAAGGTCCCGGACCACCCCTATTTTTTGTTTCAAGAGTTTTCTTCGAATGCGGTCGGGACTTAGGGTCTGTGTAAGGTCCCGGACCACCCCTATTTTTGTTTCGAGAGTTGCTGCTTGCATTGGTCCGGGACTTAATATATGTAACAGGTCTCGGACCATGTGGTGAATATTTCTCCTCTGTATTTCTGCAGTCTCCTCCTTCACATCTCCTTCAAATGTGTGTTCCCTTGTAATCTGTAGGTACACCTCTTAGTAGCTCCTGAATAAAATCAAAAACACCAAAGAAAACACAACTAAAAGAAAACATTAGCACCAAGAAAACTGTAAAATTGAAGAGACTAAAAGAAAGTAAACTCATGCATTTGGGTTGCCTCCCAATCAGCTGCCTGTCTTTTTACGGTCTTTGGCTAGACCGTTCAATCGTGTACTCAGCATGGCGGGTTGTGAACAGTGATCACCGAATGAACTTCGACACTTTTACTACTCAAATAATGTTTTAGCTGGGATCCGTCGACCTTGAATGTCTCGCCTTCTGTGTTGATTAAACCGATAGCTCCATATGGTGAGACACTTGTTACTGTGAATGGGCCGGACCAGCGAGATTGTAACTTTCCTGGGAATAGTTTCAGGCGGGAGTTGAATAGAAGAACCTTATCCCCCACGTGAAACTCACACTTGACCAACAACTTATCATGCCACCTCTTTGTCTTCTCCTTATAAATTTTGGCATTTTCATAAGCCGCCTCTCTAAATTCTTCCAAATTGCACAACTGCATCTTGCGCTTCTCACCAGCCTTTTGTAAATCAAAATTTAATGCATTGATGGCCCAAAAATACTTATGCTCCAGCTCTACAGGCAAGTGACATGCCTTGCCATAAACCAACTTGTATGGAGACATATCTAAGGGTGTTTTGAAGGCATTGCGGTATGCCCACAAGGCGTCATCTAGCTTGAGCGACCAATCGCGTCTAGAGGATGTGACAGATTTCTGAAGGATCCACTTGATTTCTCTGTTTGTAATCTCAGCTTGCCCGTTTGTTTGTGGATGATACGGTAGAGAAACCTTATGCCGTACGCCATACTTCTGCAGAAGAGCTTCAAACTGTTTGTTGCAGAAGTGGGTACCTCCATCACTAATGATTGCTCGCGGAACACCAAAACGGGTGAATATATTCCACTTCAAAATTTCAGCACTACTTTTGCATCATTAGTTGGTGCTGCTATTGCTTCAGCCCATTTTGTAACGTAGTCTACTGCTACCAAGATGTAGAGGTTACATTGAGATGATGGAAACGGTCCCATGAAATCAATGCCCTAAAGGTCGAATGGTTCAACTTCCAAGATCGAATTCAATGGCATCTCGTGGGGTCTGGATAAATTCCCCTGCCTTTGACATTGATCACAAGTGGAAACAAATTGATAGCAATCCTTATTCAGAGTTTTCCAAAAGAAGCCGGCCTCCAAAACTTTCGCGGTTGTCCTAGCCGGACCAAAATGACCCCCTGCTTCTCTAGAATGGCAATGCGTCAGGATGTCTCTAGCTTCATTCTCAGATACACCATGACGAATCATACCATCTGCACAGACCTTAAACAGAAACGAGTCGTCCCAAAGGTAATGCTTGACCGTGGAGAAGAACTTCCTCTTCTGCTGATATGATAACTTTGGAGGAACAATGCCCTTGGCTAGGTAGTTTGCAATATCAGCATACCAAGGGTCCGTGGAATGACCGATCATGTAGACATACTCATCAGGGAAATACTCATTGATCATCCTGCCATCATCTAGAACTTCCATACGGGATAAGTGATTCGCTACTCCGTTCTGCGCTCCAGGTTTGTCTGTATTCTCAATGTCAAATTCCCGCAAAAGCAAAATCCATCTGATCAAACGAGGTTTAGCGTCAACCTTTCCAAAGAGATACCTGGGAGCGGAGTGGTCGGTGTGCACGATGACTTTGCTGCCAATGATGTATAGTCGAAACTTATCACAAGCAAAAACAATCGCCACCAGCTCCTTCTCCGTCATGGCGTAGTTCTTCTGCGCCTCATTCATAGTCTTACTAGCATAGTAGACTATCCTCAATACCTTGTCATGCCTCTGACCCAAAGCTGCTCCCAATGCGTAATCGCTGGCATCACACATAATCTCGAAAGGCAACGACCAATCAGGAGCAACAATAATAGGTGCAGAAACCAACTTAGCTTTAAGCAAATTAAACGCATCTAAGCATTCTTTTGTAAACTCAAATTTAGCATCCTTAAGTAATAAATCGCAGAGAGGCTTAGAGATCTTAGAAAAATCCTTAACAAAACGCCTATAAAAACCTGCGTGACCGAGAAAGCTTCGGACATCCTTTACCGATGATGGTGGAGGCAGCTGCTCTATTACTTGAACCTTTGATTTGTCTACCTCGATCCCTTTCTTAGAAATCTTATGTCCGAGAACGATGCCTTCCTGCACCATAAAGTGGCACTTCTCCCAATTGAGCACCAAGTTAGTTTCATTGCATCTAGCTAAGATTAAATCCAAGTTTCTCAAACATGAATCAAAAGTCGGTCCAAAGACCGAAAAATCATCCATAAAGATTTCGATGCACTTTTCAATAAAATCAGCAAAGATAGAAGTCATGCATCGTTGAAATGTAGCTGGTGCATTACACAAACCAAAGGGCATGCGTCGATAAGCATAAGTACCATACGGACATGTAAAAGTGGTTTTCTCTTGGTCTTCCTTAGCAATTGGAATCTGAAAATAACCGGAGTAACCATCTAAGAAACAATAATATTCTTGTCCTGCAAGCCTCTCTAGCATCTGGTCAATAAAGGGAAGGGGGAAATGGTCCTTCCTAGTGGCGGCATTTAATTTCCTATAATCAATGCAAACTCTATGCCCGGTAATAGTACGCTGAGGAACTAATTCACCTTTATCATTAGGCACCACAGTTAAACCCCCTTTCTTAGGTACTTCCTGTGTAGGACTTACCCATTCGCTGTCAAAAATTGGGTAGATGATACCTGCATCAAGGAGTTTGATAACCTCCTTCTTAACCACCTCTTTCATGTGTGGGTTCAGTCTTCGCTGAGGCTGTCTCGTTGGTTTGTCATTCTCCTCAAGGTAAATGCGGTGAGTGCAGAACGTAGGGGCAATGCCTTTGATATCATCAATGGACCACCCTAGTGCCTCTTTGTTCCTCTTTAGAACCTGCAACAAGGCTTCCTCCTGTTCATTGGTTAAACTATTAGAAATAATGTCAGGCAAATCAGATGGAGGAACTAAGAAAGCATATTTAAGGTGACTAGGACGAGGGTTAATTTCAAGAGAAGGTGGTGAGTCCACAGAAGGAGCTAGCATCTTTGGAACTCGGTCCAGCGGTTCCTCTTCAATTATGTGGTTCTTCCTATATGGCCTCCCAGCAGCAAGCTGAAATGCTGCAGTAGAAACCTCAGAATCATCATGAGCTATTTCTATGGATTCTACCAAACACTTCTCCAATGCATCCAGCTTCGTGGGGCTGTAAGAATAGTCCTGCATCAAGGTATCAATACAATCTAAACTGAAACAAGCATGAACATCAGAAGGGTGGGCAGTAGCCTTGGTCATATCAAATACAAGCTGCTCATCATGTAACCGCAGTATAATCTTCCCTCCTTCAACATCAATGAGGGTCCTTGCTGTACGCATGAATGGTCGACCTAAGATAAGCGGTACTACCTTGTCCTCCTCCATGTCTAAATAACAAAGTCAGCAGGAAAGCAAAAGTCCAACCGAAACAATTAAATCCCTTACCACCCCTTTAGGTAGGATGATTGACCTATCAGCTAATTGTAGAGTAATTCGGGTAGGTTCACATTCTCCTAAACCAAGCTTCAAATACATTGATAAGGGCATTAAATTAATACTTGCACCTAAGTCACATAAAACCTTACCACACTTCACATTACCTATCGCGCAAGGTATGACCGGAGTACCTGGATCATCAAGCTTAGGTGGAAGCTTCTTCGAAAGGACGGCTGAAACGCTCTCTGTAAGCTGCACAATATCCTTCTCCACTAAAGACCGTCTATTGGACAGGATGTCCTTCATGAACTTCGCTTATATCGGCATCTGCTTCAATGCTTCAGAAAAAGGAATGTTAATGGTTAGTTTCTTAAAGATACTTAAGAACTTACCAAACTGCTCATCCAAGTCTCTCTTCTTCAACCGGTTTGGAAAAGGAACTGGTGCTTCATCAACTGCGCGGCGTGGAGGTGTGGAAATCTTAGGAGTCTTGCTAATCGTCGCCTCCTCTTCAACTGGTTCCTTCTGAGAACCTGCTGGTGCAGTTTCTTCATTTCGCTCAACATTAGGAAGAGGGGCCTCAGCTTCAGGGATCACCGGGTCAAGCTGTGTACCACTCCTCAACGTGATTGCCTTGGCATGTTCTCTCGGATTCTGCTCTGACTGACAGGGCAAAGAACCCAAAAGACGCTGAGCCAACTGCTGCGATATCTGAGATAGCTGAGTCTCGATGTTCCTATTGAATGTCCTTTGATCATTGTTGAAGGTTCTCTGCTCCTGATTGAAAGCTTCCAGCTCGTTAAATTTCTTGGTGTTAACCGTGATGAAATCATTCATTCTGACCAGAACTTCATCCATACTAGAGGATGCACCAGCACCCGTATTCTACACTTGCTGACTCGGTAGTGGCTGCTTCTGATAAGAGGAATTATACTGCTGTTGGGGTCTTTGGTTGTAATTGCTGTTACCGCCAGCTTGGTAACGATTCTGCTGCTGAGAATGGTAACCCGGGTTGCCTTGATTCCCGAAATAATTACCCGGTCTATTACCAACATAGTTTGCTGCTTCTTCTTGCGGTGGAACACACTGGCACATGTTAGAACCTCTACCACAATACTCACATTGAGGGAATGAATCAGTGATAGCCGATGCGTTTGATTTTGGGTTCATCAATGTGCACATCTTCTCAAACTGCTTAGAGATGCTATCCATCTTAGCAGCTAAGAGGGTATTCGAGTCTACCTCATAAATTCCTGCATTCTTCTTTGGAAAGATCTCAGTAGCAGCTCTAGCACCTCCCCATTGGTTTGCTGAATTGGAAAAAGTTTCCAGCAACTCCTTTATCCTAGTGATTGGAAGCTCCATAAGACTTCCTCCTGCACAGGTATCAACTAATAGACGGCTCTGGGGGTCTAGATCCTTATAAAATGATTGCAATACAACTTCTTCTCCTAGACCATGATGTGGTACTTTTCTTACAATTCCTTTGAATCGCTCCCAAGCTTCAGAAAGAGTTCCACCGCTATACTGTTTGAAGTTCGTGATCTCACCTCTCATTGACAGTATTCGGGACGGTGGAAAGTACTTTGCTAGGAACGCATTTGCTAGCTTACTCCAGGAAGTGATAGTGTTCGGCGATAGGGAGTTCAGCCACTTTGAAGCTCTGTCCCTGAGTGAAAAAGGAAACAAGGTTAGCCTGGCTACCTCCTGAGAAGCTGGTGCTGAACATGCGCCAACCAATCGCACGAAGGATGTAAGATGAACATTTGGGTCTTCAGTAACTGTTCCACTGAACTGTGGAGCATTCAGGACCATCGTGACGTAATGGGTCTTGAATTGCCATTCTACCCCTTCCGGTAGTGCAGGGATTACTATTGGTGATGTGAGTCCCTCCACATTCGGACGAGTGTAGTCGTTCATCCTTCTTTCTCGGCTGATGCCGTCCATAAGATACTCTTCTTCTGAAACAGAGGTATCACCTGGTGAGTCTTTGAAAAACACCTCTGGTTCAACTGAAGACTCCAGTACCAATCCCTGATGACTTCTTTTAGTAAGTCGCTCTATCTCAGGTTCCAGCTCAAATTCAGGATTTCCTTCAGAACGAGTTTTAACCATAAACCAAAATTAGATAACTGACAGTAATGTAATTGTAAAAGTAAACTCAATCGGGTAAAACCAAAATAAACTAGAACAAAAAAAAATAAGAAACAAATTGCACAAAGCTAAGAAAATGAACAAAAGAAAATAAAATAAATTAAAACAAAACAAAAATAAACTAAAAAGCAAAAACAAAACAAAATTAAATGAGATAATACCAATATAAAAATTAAACTAAGCAACCGTGCCTCCCCGGCAACGGCGCCAAAAACTTGTTGGGGTAAAAACCTAACGGTAAATTTTTTGTTGGGGGTTTAACCTAACGACAAGTATACCGGTCGATTGTAGCAAGTTTACCTAGAAGAATCCCTCCAGGTTATCGAATCCAAGGGAGGCAGCGTTTTAGTTTAATTAATATCTAAAAACGAACTAATAAATCGGTTTACTCAAGTAATAGGGGGGTTTTGTTTGTTGAATTACTAAATTACGAAACAAGAATGTAAATAAGAGCAAGAGTAATAAATGTAAGACAGTGGGCAAAATAATGATATTCTTGAATTAATAAAAAGGGGAAATTCCGGTTTACTAATCTTCCAATTTCTTCGGTTCCTTTCTCAATGTGTTTTCCAAAATCCAGACTAAAATCCTAGGTCAGAAATATTCCACGTTCGGTCTCCCGCTCGGTGGAATCAAATTAACAGCTAATAAATTTTAACTCTCGTTACAAATTTACTAAGTGCTAACAACTTTAAGAAAAATCCAGTTTATTGATCGGTTAATATTCTAGAGGAATTACCATCTCTAAATTAACCGGTGTGGAGGGTGATTTTTCGGTATGAGGGGGGTCTATCTAAATATGATCTGACTGAGAAGCCTAGGTCGTAGAAAAGGCCATTCTGTGGAGGGTGAAAACCCGTTATTCTTGGCATCCCTCAAATACCTACTAAATCGTCCGTCTTTCCCAGAAAGCATAAGGGGAGTGTTAGTGAACGCTACACCCGCTCTCAATGGGCTCCACGCGGACTAATGCCTCTATTAGGCGGAGTTGACTAGAGTCGCCACCTAGTTTGACCTATGATAACTAGGAAGGAAGATCGGGTTCTAAGAACCGTTAATTGACTCTGATGATTTGTTGCCTATGGATAGGACTTATCTGATCATACTAGAGATTCTGTGTGGGTTCGTACTGGGTTACACCCCTTAGAAGTGGCAATGACCACGACTTCGGATTGATGCCCGAGGAAACCTCGGTCTCCAATTGTCGGGATTACCCTCTTTCAAAACCTTTTTAGAGAGATTCAATTAAAGCCAAAAGATAGGATTAGGACAGGAAGAGAGAAAGGGAGTGGATGAGGCAAGCTTTTCTGCCAAGCTAGCGCCAAGAGGAAGAACTGGTGAATTCGGATGAGTATAGAATGAAGATTTGGGAAAAGTCCTAGGTTGAGTGAACGGACAAGACTTGGAGTCTGATGGTTTGAAGCTTGTAGGAACCGAAGATGGTTTGAATGTTTTGAGAGATATGAGAGCCACCTCAGAAAGGGAAAAGGGTTTTTTGTTTGGAATGGGGTCGCACCCTGGATGGGCTGCCTACGTACTCAACTCCCTGTTGAGATCAGACCTTACGTAGTTCACGGTATTTCGGAGTTTTTGGAGATTTTTGAGATGTTTGAAGTTTCAGAAAGTTTTGGGTTTGAGAGGTTAGTCTGTAAGACGCTCGGGTCTATGAGACATTTGGGATGTTCATGTAGTGGGAGAAATGAGATCTTGAAGTCTGTGAGACGCTCAGGTCTATGAGACGTTTGAAATCTTAAAAGATGTCGAAGTCTGTGAGACGCTTGAGTCTGTGAGACGCTCGGGTATTTGAGACGCTCAGGTCTGTGAGACATTCGAATCATTAGAATGACAAAGTCTGTGAGATGCTCAGGTCTATGAGACATTTAGAATATTCAGATTATAAAAAGAGTCAGATATCGAAGTCTGTGAGACACTCGGGTCTATGAGACGCTTGAAACCTTGAGATGTCGAAGTCTGTGAGATGCTCGGATCTGTGTGACGCTCGGGTCTGTGAGATGCTCGGGTCTGTGAGACATTCGAATCATTGGGATAACAAAGTCTGTGAGACGCTCAGGTCTGCGGGACATTCGAATGTGCGGGGGTAATGGATTTTGAGGGATGATTCGAGTCCATGAGATATTTGGAGTTTAGGGTATTTGAGACTTTGAAGTTTATGAGGTTTGGAATTATTTGGGATTGAAATGAATTTTTGAATTGAATTGGGAATTTGAAATGAAGTTTCGAAGTGAATGAATTTTCTTATTGAGTTGGAATTGAATGAAGTTTTGAATTGAATTTGGGATTGAATGAAGTTTTGAATTGAATTGGGGAATGAAATGAATTTTGAATTGAATTGGATTGAAATTGAGATTGGACCAAATTGAATTAAGAATTGAATTGAATTGAGATTGAATTGGAGTTTGATTGAATTGAAATTTGATTGAAGTTGAATTGGAATTGAATTAAAGTTGGATTCGGAAATTGGATTTATTGAAATTGAAAATGAATTGAATTCGGATTGGACTTGAATTGGAATTTGGAGTGAAATTGAATTAGAGTTGAATTGAATTTGGGCTGAATGAATTGGGTTTGAATTGAATTGAGCTGAATGAATTGGGTTTGAATTGAATTTGGGTTGGGGTTGGAAAACGGGCAGGGTCAAAGTTTAGGTTGGTCAAGGTTTGGATTGGTCAAAGTTTGGACTTGAGTCAAAGTCATGCCGCGTCAGCATTGGGCACATGGCCAATCGGGCCGGTGTGGGGTTTAGTTGGAAATGGGCTGAAATGGGTCTTCGTTGGACTTTTGGGCTTAATTGGGCCTTTTGGTTGGGCTTTTAGGCCTAATTGGGCCTTGGTTGGGCTTTTGGGCCTTGGTTTGGAATTTGGGCCTCATTGGGCCTTGGTTGGGCTTTTGGGCTTAATTGGGCCTTGGTTGGGCTTTGGTCTTGGTTTGGAATTTGGGCCTCATTGGGCCTTGGTTGGGCTTTTGGGCTTAATTGGGCCTTGGTTGGGCTTTGGTCTTTTGATTTGAAATGGCTTGAATGAGATTTTTAGAAACGGGCCAAAGGTGGGCCTTATTGGTTTTGGCTGATTTGTGAGATTAATAACAAGTGAAAGAGATTGATTTATTGGTTTTTAACTCTTGATTTGGGTGTGTTGAAGGCAAAGGAGGATTCCACCCACATAAAACGAATGAGAGATCCGCTAGGCATGAGGTGGTTTCACATCCTAAGCCTTCCTAAGATAGCCTTAAGGGCTTGTTTTTTAAAGTTTTTATTCTTATATACATATAAAGGTGGTTTGAGTGTTTTCTGAAGTTATAGGAGATTATTGCCCCACGAAACGAATGAGAGACCCGTTAGGTGTGGAGCGATAATACATCCAAAACTTTTCTGTCAATCAAAAGGCCCTAAGGGGGAATAACTAGAGCTTAGAACTAATAAGCTTAACACAGATAAAAGTAAAATAAAGATAAGTCATCATGAAATGAATGTAAACAATATGCACATGATAAAGAAATAAACCAAATATCATATAAGGAAAACGACAGGAGGCATTAATCCGACTCTAGAAATCAGTTTGCATTTTATTTTTACTTAATCAAGGCTTTAAGCCAAACATGTCTACAAGCTGAAACCTTGCGACTCTTTTAAGCTCGCAAATCTGAAATTAATTAAGAGTTCTTTATTTTGGGGGGCCCTTTGAACATGGACCAATCTTTTTTTTTTAGTGTACACAGACAGGAGAAACTAAACAATTTTTTTTTTGCGGTAGCTATCTACAAACAAATGTTTTGCACGTCTCTGAACTTGATTGCATAAAGCATGGAAATAAAGTGTCATGTCATACAGAGATGGACAAACAAATTGATGAACCAGATGGGGATAAAAAGGGGGTGCGCTCGCACGGATCCAACAGAATAATTACATACGCACACACAAGAGAAAAGAACAGACACGCAGTTGAGTCAGGAAAACAGAAAATACATACCAGGATAGAGGATGAATTCTTTCCGACAAACACTAATCCTAGTCGCGGCATCAGGGATGAAAAAGTGAACTGTTGCAACCATAAGTAAGTAGGAGAGATTGAGCAGACAACTTGTTTGTGAGTTGGTGGCAGAGAACAATGAATGAAGGGAAGAATGAGGTGCTGAGCAACATGCTCGTATTCACCCGTTTGTGTTGCAAAATATACCGTGAATGAAGGAGGTGTGGAGTTAGTTTTTTTTTATTTGCTGATGAAGAGTATGAACCGAACAGAGCAACGTATTCCATTGTCTGCTTGCTGGTTTTGCAAAATTACGAGAGTGAAGATGATGAAACAAGGCGGTGGAGCATGGTCGTCCTTCTTCGCCTGTTTCTCTTGCAAAACTATCGGCGTGAAAGAAAATGAAGAGCAGGAGAGCCTTGTTCTATCGATGAAGAAAATGAAGATAGTGTTTGTATGGGAGTTATTGTCGAAAATCAAGAAGGCATGGGTAGGATGTTCACGTCGGCTGCTATCTCTCTTTTTTTTTGTAGTGTTTTAAAGGTAACCAAGAAGACCCGATGAACGAGATGGGGGAATCGAGGGATGTCTTTGTTTTTTGTGCTCCCGATGATAGACGGCTGCCTCCCAATGTAGCTTTTACGTTGTTGTTTTTATATAAGGAGTACTAGGGTTTTAAAAGAGAAATGGGCTTCTAAACTGGGTTGGTTCTGATTGGTGGCAGTGGACTGGGCTTTCTTCACTTGGTCGATGCAAACTAAAACAAATGGCAGAGGGCTGGATTCGATTACATTCGTATTTCTTCTTGTTGAAGCTGACAACGATTAGTTTAAACATATGATGCTGGATCCGCAATCTGGAAGCAAAGAGGAGTTATTTTCAAAACTCAATGTGCAAGTGTGATAAAAAATACTAGAGTTTTAATTCGAACTGAGTTCTACAAAATGAATTATTTCCTTCTTAAAAATCATGAAACGATGAAATGTAAATAAAAATATCGGGACATTATGAAGTATGAAATAAGTGGAATAAAGAATAATATGTACATAAAATAATGAAATAGTACTAGTAAAATATAAACGAATGCAATAAAATGGAAATTGGATTAGATATGTACAAATAACAGTAAATAAGATAGAAAAAAAAATGAAGTAACAAAATAAAATGATATGAGAGGGAGCTTAATCGATTTAGCGACAAAACAAAATATACTAGTACGGAATATAATAGTGAAAATGTACATAAAATGATTCTAAAAATAATAATGATAAGGACAAAATAAAAAACGAGTACTAATAAAGAAAGTACAAATACAAGTAAAAAGTATCAATGAAATGAAATGAGATAAACTAAACAAGTAACGAAATAGCATGAACCAAAATAAAACGAATAGACAAATAAATAAGCGAATAAAACAAGATTGACTAACATGAAATATATCAAAAATAAAATGGAAAAAAAAGTAAATAACAAAAAGGGACGGATTTGAAAACGGATGCTTTGAAAATTATGATAAAATGGTTGTTTCATTTTGGTATGCACATGAACATGTTTTTGAAAAGAAAGGCGACGATCCTCTTTATTTTTATTTATTTGTCTGGATTTTGCTTTATGGGGTGAGAATTTTTGGTGTCTACAGATGGCTCCCCTTGATTCAATTCTGCAAGAGAAGACTTGCAGAATTGGATCAAGGTTGAAAGGGCGCCAAAAATTCTCACTGCGGTTTAGGATTTGTTCTTATGGGTGCGGGTGCATGGGGACTTAGGAGTGCCTCGACCGGACCTCTTGATATCCAATCCTAGGGCTTATGACAGGCCTAGAATGCGATTGAAAGTACGAGGACTTAGGAGTGCCTCAACTAGACCTCTTGATATCTAGCTATAGGACTTATGACGAGCCTATAATACCAACAACCCGATTTGATTTAAGGTGCACGAGGGCTTAGGAGTGCCTCAACTGGACCTCTTGATATCCAGTCCTAGGGCTTATGACGGGCCTAGAATGCGATTGAAAGTACGAGGACTTAGGAGTGCCTCAACTAGACCTCTTGATATCTAGCTATAGGACTTATGACGAGCTTATAATACCAACAACCCGATTTGATTTAAGGTGCACGAGGGCTTAGGAGTGCCTCAACTGGACCTCTTGATATCCAGTCCTAGGGCTTATGACGGGCCTAGAATGTGATTGAAAGTACGAGGACTTAGGAGTGCCTCAACTAGACCTCTTGATATCTAGCTATAGGACTTATGACGAGCCTATAATACCAACAACCCGATTTGATTTAAGGTGCACGAGGGCTTAGGATTGCCTCAACTGGTCCTCTTGATATCCAGTCCTAGGGCTTATGACGGGCCTAGAATGCGATTGAAAGTACGAGGACTTAGGAGTGCCTCAACTAGACCTCTTGATATCTAGCTATAGGACTTATGACGAGCCTATAATACTAACAACCCGATTTGATTTAAGGTGCACGAGGGCTTAGGAGTGCCTCAACTGGACCTCTTGATATCCAGTCCTAGGGCTTATAACGGGCTTAGAATGTGATTGAAAGTACGAGGACTTAGGAGTGCCTCAACTAGACCTCTTGATATCTAGCTATAGGACTTATGACGAGCCTATAATACTAACAACCTGATTAATTGGGGTGCACGAGGACTTATGACGAGCCTCAACTAGACCTCTTGACATCTAGCTATAGGACTTATGACGAGCCTATAATGCAATTGAAAGTACGAGGACTTATGACGAGCCTCAACTAGACCTCTTGATATCTAGCCATAGGACTTATGACGAGCCTATGATACTAACAATTAGATTGATTGGGGTGCACGAGGACTTATGACGAGCCTCAACTAGACCTCTTGACATCTAGCTATAGGACTTATGACGAGCCTATAATGCAATTGAAAGTACGAGGACTTATGACGAGCCTCAACTAGACCTCTTGACATCTAGTCATAGGACTTATGACGAGCCTATGATACTTTGTGGGGTTGTACAAAACCCGCTGTTTTGAGTGGTTGATTTGAGGATGACTTTGATTGTGGATTGATTTGGGAGTCGGGCGCTCTCTGGTGGGCCGATTGATCCTTCATGAGGGATGTGATGGTTGACTGTTTTTTGTTGATGTGGCCCTTAACTTTGTCAGTGTGGGACTTGTGTTTCGATTTTGCTTTGACAGTCTCGCCCGATGTGCACTTATAGTTTCGGGATCTGGTAGGACTCTTGGCTCCAGTGTTTCGAGATGGCTCCGGTATGGCTCCTAAGTTTTGGTTTTTGTGATTGGTCTTTGAGTGGATGGTTTTTTTTTTGTGAATGAGTGATTTTACGAATTCGATGGTTTTGATATGGTTGGATGGCTTTGACGCGATAGGATGGCTTCGGTACGGTCGGATGACTCCGGTATGATTCCTGACTCCATTGTGAGCAACGACTCTGGGATGGTTGGTGGGTTCTGATTCGGTTAAAGATTTCGGGATGGCCAGAGGGTTTTGATCTGTTAAAGATTTTTTGGGTGGTTAGTGGATTTTGCTTTGATTTGGATTTTGAGTCGAATGGTGGGTCGATGTGATTGGTAGGTTTTGATGTGTTCGGATGTGGTAGATAATTTTTGTTGATGAATGGTTTTGGTGCGGCTCCGGGATAGCTCGGGATAGCTCCGGGAAGGGCTACGAGACGGCTCCATCTGGTGATAGCGAGGAAGAAAGGGGAACTTTCGCCTGTGAGGTGGTCGCACCCTGGGCGGGCTGCCTACGTACTCAATTCTGTATTGAGATCAGACCTGACGTAGTTCGAAATTCTAAAGGTAAGACCTTGGTGATGAGACAGATCTGATGTGGAATTGAGGTGGCTCCCGTATTGTTCTCGGACTATTAGGATACCCCCTGTGTAGTTCCAAGGATGGTTTCAAAGTATGAGAATGGCTCCATGTAGCTCTAGGGATAGTCTCAAGGTGCGAGGATGCTTCCCGCATGGCTCTAGGGATAACCTCGAAGTGTGAGGATGGCTCCCGCATGGCTCCAGCTTGGCTTTGGGAGTGGTGTCGTTGAGACTCGAGTATGACATGGGATAACTCCAGGAAGATCTTTGTATGGCTCCGGATGGCCGCAGTTTCTGATTTCTTTTGATCATAAGTTTCACTTCAACAGCTACAACTGAAGTTGACTTTCAGCGAGACTAGGTAGAGTTCTTACCAGTCGGATGTTGATGATGAAATGATCAAGGTGCATGCAAATGTTAAACGCTAGACACGATGCAAAATGCATATGCAGTTTTTGGAGAGAAGGTACGGTCCTATCTCTATTGATATGAGGTTTACGAATATAAGACATCTTCAGTTTGATCTTGAGTGATTGTTAAACTCGAATGCGTGAATCACTTTACTCTCACGGAGGGACGCGGGTCAATCTCTCGTGAGTTTGGATGTGTGTGCAAAGCGGTGTGATGATACTCTTGATGCTCAGAGCAGTATTTTCCCGAGAATTTCCTTTCGAGGTTCTGGACTTTCCAATCCTCACAAATTCCTCACTTGCAATGGGATTAGCTGTTTATGATTTGGTGCTTCGATCAAAGAATCACTCGCACTCGAAAGACCTTGTAGGGTAAGGTCACACTCTTCCGCTCATGGTCCCTTTAGGATGATGGGACATGTTAACAACGAGTATGAAGCTTATGATTCATGTTTCAGATCCGGTACTTTCAGTTAACGCTCATTAACTTATGAGTCAGAGGTCTTTATTGGGTTGTAACGGGGCTGAGGGGTATGATGCATGTCACACGGGACTGTGGGATTTATTTAGGAATTGTGGAGCTTTTGTGCAATAGAGGACATGTTTCGCCTTTGCCATGGGTGAAATGATTAGACAGATGATCTTTGAGAATCCTTGTTGGTTTCGGTGGGACATCATTGGTCCTTTTGCTCATTTTTTTCCTTCTTTTTTTTTGGGTGTATGATGTTCTCATTCTTCTTCTTCCTTTTCGGGGTATGATTTTCGCTTCATTACTTCTTGCCTTTGGAATTGCATTGGCTCATCAACTTTCTCATGCATTCTCTGCTTTGTATTTGGCTTTCAGCTTTGGAGTTGCATTGACTCATCGATTTTCTTGAACATTTTCAGTGTTCTTTTTTTGGTGTTTGGCTTTGGAGTTGCATTGACTCACTGATTTCTTCAAACACTTCATTTATTGTGTTTATGAAAGGTGGTGGGGAGGGGCCATGGCTCCGGCTCCTTCGAGCTTCTCTATTGCAAAGGTAAGTATGTATATGTCGGGTGGCATGTTGTGGAGTTCGCAGAAAAAGGTTTATCGTGAAAAGCTCAGCGGGGCTCACTAAGGGATTATGTAGAGGCCAGTTAAAACTCTTTGGTTTTGAGGAGATTTTGTTCCTATGTGCCTCGTCATTCTCATTAGTCAATGATTGTTTTCTTACTACTTCTCGGATCTTTGCATGAATCACAGTTCGTATCTCGTTTATCGACACAGATCTCGCTATGAATTGTGCCTCTCCATGTGCTGAAGGAATGCACAAGTCGCTCATGGTTTTACCTCTATGGACTCGCTCTATCTTTCCTCATCGCTCGGTGGATGGTCCAATACCCTCTTTTGGAATTCAAGAGAAAATACCGCTCTTCACACACTACTCACTTGGTTTGTGGTGCTGATTTTGATGAGACCCTTGTGTTCGTTGACGGGTCGAGAGTTTAGCGGTTCACGCGCTCTATTCAAACAATCAATCAAGGTTTTCGCCAAAGACGTCGTTTCGATACGGGAGTATGCAAGTGCAACGATCTACCATGCAATGTGTTGTGATAATATGGAATTACTATGTATAGGATGCATGAAATGCTGAAAATGATGAATGGAGATGGTTGATTTCAAGTTTTGACTGAATGTTTGTTTTTTTTTATGTTTTTTTTCTTTTTGGATGCAACGCATGCGTGGTAAGGCTACACCTAGTCTCGCTTGAGTCGGTTCTAGTTGATGGTCCATGAAGCTCATCCTTTCAATATCGGCCTTGAAGAAGGTGTAGCTGTCGGGGTTGCTGTCGGGTTGGTGACTAGCTCTTGGATTTTAGGACTCTTTAGGGAGTGACAACTCCCGCATGGTGGCCCCATGATATGACACACTCTTTCCTTTTCGTCACTGGCGTGCAAGTGATTGATTGATGGGAGGTTTGAACTTCCGGTTTTCTTTCCTATCCCTCTGAGATTGGGCTTTGGCGGTCTGGGTATTTGGGATGAAAGTTGGTGTATAGCGTGGTGACAATGAAACATATGATTGTGCAGACTTTGAGGTGGACAAGACTCGTGAATGACTGATGGACTTGAAGTGCAAGTGACTTTTGTGTCATGAATGCAATGCATGTGTTTTGTTTTTTACTCGGTTGCATTTGTTGGCGTTGTTTACTTAGGGGATGCCTCCTGTAGATACCGTGAATTTTCACCCCATAAAGCAAGATTTATGAATGATATATAAATGTGAGGGGTCGTTCCTTATTCGTTCTTTTCATTATACGTGCATGCCAAAAAGAAACCAAGTTTTGGAAAAACAATTTTGAAAACACGTGTTTTCAAAGTGGCGGATTTTCTCAGTATGGGTTTTGATGATCGGTCATTCATAAATAAAAAATAGGGAGTGGGGAACCCTATACACATTGATCTGAATAAATTCAAGGGAATGTATAAACCTATACATGGAGTCTATTCAGAAATTGACAAGAGAGAAAAGAATCATAGGGGAAGAAAACCTATACATCATCAATCCTAAAAAGTCATTAAAATGGGGAAGTGTTGAGCTGGACTTCTACTGAACTCTTCTGGTCCGTCTTTGGGATTTCTGGAAGACTGCTCGCGCTCGGGCTCCTGGTTGGTTGCTCGCTCGTTCGGGTTCTTGACCGGCTGCTCGCTCATCTTCGGCTCTTGACCGGCTGCTTGTTCATTTAAGGCTCTTGCAGCGGAGCGGTACTGTGATCAAGCAAAACGGGTTGGTGTTCTTCTGATTTTCAACAGTTTGAACTTGAATCAGTGTTGCTGACCTTCATGTCGCTTGACTCGGGTTGGTACACCTCTGATTTTGTATTTAAATGGTTGGTGTTAGTCTTCATGTCGCTCGGTTAGCTCCACGGGTTGGTGCGCCTCTGGCCTTCAGCTCTCCGTCCGCGTAGTCGATCTTCATGCTGCTTCACTTGCTCCGACTAGGAATGGGGATGTTTTTGAGAAAGGAAAGATGAATGATCGAACACAAAATTTTATGTGAAAATCCACCACTTTTGTGAAAACACGAAATGACTAGTACGCTCCACGGTAATGACCGCTGCTCTTGAAGGTGGGCAGAACTTCAAAAATAGCGGGTCATGACATGGGGACTAAATCATTTATTTTGAAATACATTTGTGAAAATCCACTTTGAAAACTGTTTTCGAAAACCATTAAGAAATAATGTTGGTGAATGAAACTGTAAGGAACTCACACTCAGACCGAGATTGCAAAGAGAACTCCAAGTATTATATTGATAAAAGCGTGTCCCATTACATAACTTATGGTTCTTATTTATAGGATCCTCTGTAGTGTATAACCGTTTTTGTGGGCCTACATCTTTCTAGAATATTCTCAAACATTCAAGGCTTTCGTACAACTTTTCCCTGATTAATTATTCCTTAGTCCCTCGGAGAGGGTCTTGCTCTGCTTCGGAGATGAGTGACTCTCAGTCTGTCGGAGGTACCTCTCTCTGGTCGCAAGGGTCTGTCTGTTGGAGTCGGAAGGGGATTCGGTCGGAGAGAGTCCCACCTACTGTCTCCGAAGGCAGCATGTATTCTCCGCTTGCCACTTGGTTAGTACGTGCGGTGGAATCCCACTTCATCAGTCCCACAAGATCTTTTCTTGTTCTACAAGGAAAGATCTTTTCGTTGTTGCTTTCTCTTTGTTTTTTTTTAAATTTTGGTGTTCTGCTCCGCTCCTCCTAGTCCCACAAGACCTCTTTTTTTAAAAAAAATAAAAGGAAAGAGGTCTTCGGAGTTGTTCTTTCCTGCTTAGATATCCTACCGTTGGAGACGTAGCGGAGGCTTAGCAACGCGCCTTGCTTCAACTGCCGCCTCCTCATCTTCTGAAGCTACTTCTCTAACACATTTGCAGGAGTAGGCTATGATTACTTTTGGTAGAGCGTGCCCTACTCCCGCCTATTTAAGCCCGTTCTTTCCCCTCTACTCTTTTCTCTACCCTTTCAAACTTTCGAACTTCCCTGACTTTTCACGCATTTGTCTCCCATTTTCCTCCTTGCTTCGCGACTCCAATCTCTTGCCTTCTTGCCTATACAGCGGCCGTCCTTCTTCTTCTCCTTTCCTGCTTCCTAATTCCCTGGTTCTCGTTCTTGCGTGTTCTCTCCTTCGTACTCTTCCTCCTACTTGCCTGCTTGTACTCCTTTGCTTCTTCTATTCGCAATGGCTCTGTCAAACCCAGATTCCTCTGCTCCGACGCCGGCGGGATCGACACTTTTCACTGACGGCGAAAGGTGTGTTGTTGAAGATCCTGCTATTCCCTCTGAAGACATTGCCGGGGACTACCCTCGCCAGGGCTCCGGCTCCAGTCTCACCGTGAAAGACTTAAAAAAGATCATGAGAGGCGTGCAAGTCCCACTGGGGTCGCAAATTCGCGTGCCGGAGCCGACGCGCACCCTTTCAACTACTTCGGGGACGGTTTCGTGGTGTATCGGGAGCATCTTCACCGCGGCTTGCGTTTCCCCCCGCACCCCTTTGTTCTTGGCTTCCTTTCCTGCCGGCGCTGCACTCTTGCCCATCTGAACCCCAATGCCCTGGGTTGTCTGCACGCCTTCCTCTCTGTCTGCGCGGAGAACGACATTACTCCCGATGCGCGGGAGTTTGTAAATTTCTTCACCACCAGGGTGAATACTACTACCACGGAGGAGGACATCTCCGTCTTGGCCGTTTCCGGGTACTCCTTTTTTAAACGTGTGAGCCTGGAGAGCGGCTGGTCTTCTAACTGGTTCGTTTTCTACCCTCCGAGGGGGACTTTTATCGGAGTCTCCCATGTCGGAGACATAGCTAAGGGGCAGCTTGCCTCTCCGCTCCCCTCTTCCGCAAACCCGTCTCCGGTTGGAGACATACTCAAGAAGCTGAGTTCATCGGCACTCCACCCCATCACCTTCTTCCTCTCAGAGGAGAGACTGAACAAAACTCGGGCGAAGATCGACCGTACGTATTCTCCTTGTGTTCTTCCTTCCTTTATTAGTTTCCGCTTGGTTTTCTTACTTCTTTTTTATCACAGCTTTTGTTCAAACGGGCGGGAAATTTTCTCTCCGCTACAACTGGGAGCTCGTTGACTATAGAGCTGCCGAAGAGAAGAGAGGAGGGCCGCCTGCTCCTTCCGGTGGAAAAGCTCGGAGTCCCACTGGTAGCAAGACTACTGGCACTAAGAGGAAAGCCCCCGAGGGGCCCAGAAAAGTTGATCAGCAAAAAATTAAATTAGTGCGAAAGGAAAAGCATGTTACCGAAACGGGTTCAACCGACCCCTCCGCTACTGTCCCTTCGGAAACAGGTACTTCCGTATCTACTCCTTCCTGTAGTCCGGGCAGAGTTAAGAAAGATGTGGATTTAACTCCCATATCGTCCCTCTTCCCTGACCTGCACGGCTTTTTTTGCGTAGACGAAGCTTTAACTCAAAATACCGATTCCATTTTTTCCACCGGTATACCTTTCCGCAGCCTCTTTTTGTTCTTCCTTTTGCTTCCATTTCTTGTTTTCCGTTTGACTACTTATGATTTTGTCTTTTGCAGCCACCGTTCCGCCCTCCGTTGACCCAGAGCCCGAACGGGCGCGACGACCTGTGCAGGGCATTGCGATTAAGGAAGGTGGTGCTCCGGAGAGAAAGAAGGCCCGCGAGATCCCGCCCGGTAAAGGTAAGGGAATTGCTGAGGCTAGCGTGGAGGAAGGTTCTTCCTCCGATTCGTCCGATGGCCCCCCTCAGGAGGCTCCTCCGTCCGGAGCTAGGAGCAGGCATGCGGACGACAGATCTTCTCCTCCACCGCGGGGCGATCCTTCGGTCTGCGGTCCCTCTTCAAAATCGGACTGGGGCTATCGCCGAGGAAATCCGGTTCCTCGCATTCCATTTGTTCGTGGAATGACGTACATGTCCTTCTGGTCACCGCTGCGAAGGCAGCCAATAATGACAACGGCATCTTTGCCCCTGGCTCCCATCCGACCCCTTTAAAACAAAAACTTCGGGTTGGGGAAGGTAGTTCTGACGAGCTATTGTCCGCCACTCCCTTCCGGAGAGAGTGGCTTTTGATCGCCTCTGGTTGCTTTAATCCAGGTTTGTCTTTTTTGTATATATTTATCGCAAAAACCTTCTTCTTTTTATTCTGACACCCTTGCCTTTTAGGCCATGGCGATGGCCCAATGTGTTGAGACTCAGGCTCAATACTCGTCCGAAGCCCTCCGTTACCACGGAGCCCGTGCGGAGAGATACAAGAAGGCTGCAGACGAAGAAAAGGCCAAGGCGCAAGAAACTTTTGCGCGAGCTGAGGCTCAATTTGAAGCCGAGAAGGCCGCTCTCCGGGAGGAACTTCAAGAAGCTGCATCTATTGACCAAGAAGATACTATTAACAAGCTGCAGGCTTCCTTCGACGACCAGAAGCGGGTGCTGGAAGAGGAAGCTGAAGACTTCCGGAAGGTTGTTGAAGAGATCCAGAAATCCACCGAGGATCTTCGGTCTTCTTTCGAGTCTGAGCTGGGAAAAAAGAACCAACTCCTGCAAGCAGCCGAAGCCAAACAGGGTGATCTCCAAGCCGAGCTTGAATCGGAGAGGCAGAAGCTTGCGGAAGCCGCTCTTCGAATTGAAGAGCTTGAGGCAGAGGTGGAAGTTCAGAAGAAAAAGGCTTCCGGTAACTTTCATATCTTTGAAAGCTTTTTCTTTTCCTTGTTATTTCTTGTTAACCCTCTGTATTTTATTGCAGAAAATCCAAGTCCTTCGTCGGAGGCCACCAGAAGCTCCGACTTTTGGCTTAAAAAGGTGTCTGGACTTAAAGCTTCACTGATTACTTCGGAGTCAGAAAGGGAACGATACCGGAGCCTCACCCTTTCTTACGAGAGCCGGGTTGCGAAGCTAAAGGGGCAACTTAAAGAGACGCAGTCGGAACTTCAAACGAAGGATCGCACTGTCTCAGGTCTTAAAGAGACACTTTCTTCCCAATGTCGCAAGCTTGCTGGAGAGAGTCAGCGTATTGTGTCGGAGTTCTTCTCCGAAAAACAACAATCCGTGGACGAGGCCCTTTACGAAAGCTTAGAGTTTGAGGCTCTCGCTCGCTCCACCGGATACTACGCAGAATTGGCGAGGTTCTCACGGCCCGCGGGGAACACGTGCTTCGTCCCGTCTTTTATGGCGTCAGCCGCTGCTCGGGGTCAAAGTGGCGTCGGCCTTACTCCGGTAGGTGAGCAAAAGGAAGACTCCGGAGGAAGTACCTCCACCCCTCGGAAGCGGTCGCAAGAATCTGAGAAGCTTGCGGAAGATCCTTCAGGACCTGCACCATAAACTTTTTTTTTGCTCATGATTTTGTTATAGTTATCATATACTTTGCTCCAGAGTACTTTCGTGTTTGTAAATAACATCTTCTATCTTTTTATAATAGACCAACCAGACCTTTCGGGTATGACCGGAGCGACCGGTTTCCCGAAAGTCGGAGATTTTGATTAATGTATAATCTTTAAGCTGCTTTTATTTCATTTTGTTGAAATTGCCTTTGGTAACCCTTTAGTTACACCTTTACGCTTTCACACTCTACCACTGTACACATGGTGAGATCGTCTGTTTATCACTCTACCGACTTTGAGTCGGTGAGATCGTCGGATTAACACTCTACTGTCAGTAAGACAGTGAGATCGTCGGATGAATTACACTACCATCGTTGATGGTAGATCGTCGGATACAAAACACTCTACCATGGCCAATGGTGAGATCGTCGGATACATTCTTTGTCTTTCTTTTCTTTTCTCAAGACTCGCTGGTCTTGGTTTTAAGTAAACCAAACAATAATCAGAAACTGTTTTAAAATATTTTTTTGAAGACCAAAGGGTGATCAATCCTCTGAAAAAAGTTTTTGCAAACTCCGAGTGATAAAAGAATATTCGCAACGAAACAACTCATTTATTGCCACCATTTGCGAGATCGTCGGACATCTGTATGAAATTATTCCTGTGCTTTTTACCAAACAACCATTAACCTGCAGTTGAAAAAAGATATTAAACATAGAATTTCTTGAGGCATTCTGCGTGCCAGGAATGTGGTAAATCACCCCGTCCATGTTTCGGAGCCTATAAGATGCCCGGTCAGTCTTAGCTTGAACGATGTATGGGCCTTCCCACTGAGGTTGCAATTTCGCTGGCTGTTTTACTTCCCGTAGTACCAAGTCACCTGCGGAGAAGGACCGTTCCCTTACCCTTTTATTGAAATGTCGTTCGATTCTCAACTTGTCATTTTGATTTCTTAGGTCGGCGATCATTCGTTTTTCATCCAAGATCCAACTCATCTCGGATGCCCTCATCGTTCTCTTCTTCCTTGTACCCTTCAATCCTTTTCGACGGTATCATGATTTCTGCGGGTACCACCGCCTCCAGACCGTACGTCAATCTGTAAGGGGTTTCTCCGGTTGGCCCCTTGACAGTCGTCCTGTTAGCCCATAGGACCTGTGGTAGAACCTCCGCCCACCTTCCTTTTTTCCCTTCCAACTTCCTTCTCAGAGCTTTTACGATTTGTCCATTTATTTTCCACCTGGCCATTTGCTTGTGGATGAGCTACAGAGGCAAACCTCAGGTCAATCTTCCATTCTTCGCAAAAATCCTTAAAGCTCTTGCAATTGAACTGCGAACCGTTGTCCGTTATGATTACCCTTGGTATTCCAAACCGACACACGACGTTCTTCCAAACAAACTCCTCTGTCTTTCGCGCAGTTATGTTTACTACCGGAAGAGCCTCCACCCACTTGGTGAAGTAGTCTACCGCCACATATAAGTATCTATACCTTCCGGGGGATGCCTCTGGAAATGGACCGACGATATCTAATCCCTATTTCGCAAAAGGGATCGGGGAGGTGATAGATTTCATCTCCGCAGGCGGGTTTCCAACTTTTGGACCATGTAACTGGCACTGTACGCATTTTTTGACATTGTAACACCCCTCTCCAAAATCACGTAATAATCCCTCACGTAGCAATAAATAAAACGTCTCGCAGCGGTAAAATGAATAACTATTACAAACTCACTCGGGTGTCACCGACCGTTACTCGCCCATGCGAGCAACGCAGCCAAACTACATCCAACTTCCAATACAAATAAACTGCTAACCGCAGTGATAACGAGAAACTCCTATACATCATACTAAGTCCATAAACCATAAACATCGACAAGTGAGCGTCTACCCAATCCTGAATACACAACCTCACCATAATACAATTCACCATCTTCATTGCTATACAACATCTCCAAGTGTGGTGACAAAAGTAACACTCCAATTACCCTGTTCCTGCTCTTCAGCTCTGACAATGATCAACAACCTGTAATGGTGTAGTATCAGCGATAGACGCTGAGTATGCCGGGCCTGGACCCTAATGGTCACTTGTCATTTTAACCATCTTATTATTAGATTGGTTTCATGCTTTTCCTTTTTACAGTTATAATCAAAACTGAAGCATAAATGTATAATATACATAATCAACCATTCAAATATCCATAAACATTAGTCATCCATCCAAACCAAACATTCATAGAATATTTCAAATAACATTTGTATATCGAACGTATCGAGCAATAACAATTTAATGTACCATGTACATTCGCCGTAGCGTACAGTTTTCATATTTAATTTACCTTAGCCTTGTAGGCTCCATCCAACCATCAACATACAATAAAATAACCACAAGTATAACCAATGAACAACAAAGTGAAACAACGAGAATAATAAACAAGTATTAAGTCTCGTCCATGGTATTGTTCGCCACTGTATAAGTCTCAATTGTTTTAGTTGTTCAGTTATACCTAGTGACAATGTCTCGTTAAAACGACATGTCTCTAGTTACCCATATATTATGGCGGGTCACCCACGGCAGTAGCCACTCCAACGGTAGAGTCTCCGACCAACGAGCCATTCTAGCTCACGGGAAATTTTCTTGATACTTACGGACCCGTACGCGGACATCCTGGTATCGTTTTTGTGATCACAGCGCGCACCAAGAGCCACATCCTCTTGGCTTTACTTCCATTCCATTAATTAATTAATTATACCATCGCATCGCATTACCAAATTTTCTAACACAGCAGACTAAGGTCATTAGTCCAATCCGGAGTCTGTAAACTCGGGATCCAGTGTTAGATACGAGAGCGGCGTATAGCAAGGCCAATGCTCCGTATAAAAGTCTTAGATAATATGTATATCTTATTATCTTAGTGCTACAACGTTTTTCTGACGTTCCTTATATTTCATATAAGATAGCACCATAGCCGCTAGTTCGTTTTATATATATTGGTTCATATATACGAACCGGTACTGTTAACTCAACAACAGAAAATAATAAGCAGCTATAAATATACAATTCATGCATATTAATTATCACATTCAGACAAAGAATCTTATCACAGATCACACAGAAGTCTGAACTGAGGAAGCCCTCAGAGACAATCCGAGACACATAACAACATACAAGTTATATCAACCAAATCCGAGCCCAAGGAGCAACCTTAGGACAACTCGGATCAAACCCCTTTACATACCGTTCACCCTGATTGTATTACGGTGGAGTATGAATCAGCAAGATCCTATGCTCCGTGTAGTCCGCTAGCTCGTCGAGCGTCTTGTCAGAAGTACAATCTAAACGGTAATAAACTATAAGTCAGTCTCCATGACTAACTACATCCGGTATTTCCGAATAATAAGTAACCCCGACAGTTCACCCCAGTTTTCTACAGTTGTTCGTTACGGGTTTCTCTAAAACAGTCGGTTTTGTTACTTAAACGTGTACGTCATAACATTTCAACTGTTAAGTTTAATTCGTTGTATTTCTTTTTAATCTTGTCCACATCTAGTTTAGGTACGTAACCTATAGTTGCATGTATGCATGCATTCTTATATTATATTGCATTCTAAAATTCATAACTCATAGTTTGTAACTATATTTTTTTAAATAACCACCACCACTGAATCATATGGTTTTCAACCAAAATATATATATACGCCTTATATACATTATTCTTGTATATATTTTTACCACGTAGGTAATTCTCATGAGTTTCATAAACTCTTATATTTTATGTTACATTTTATCATCTTTTATTAGATGATTATTCCCATTAGTTGTATTATATTATACAACTTATATTAAGATTGTTATCCTAATATTATGTAACATTTTTATGTTGTACATCCACAACTCCTAAGGTTTATTCCACAAATACCTTAGTTTATAAATCTCATTTATTTATAGTTTGTCACACTCTTTTATGTGAGTACCCTTCCTTATATTAATTCCATCTAAACCATATAATTGTTATATCATTTATAACATTATAGACCTTAGTCTAAAATTCATTTTTCAACTCTTATTAATTCGGTATAGCCCTTAACTCAATTTAAATTCCGTTTGACCACATAATATTTTGTAATGTTATACTATACACTAATATCATACAATGTGATATTTTTATTTCCCTTAACTTATAACTTATAGTTTTTATGCAAAACTATTTATTATTGCCTCTTAGGCACCATAAGAAAATCTTATTCTTTTCCATAAACCATAGTTTCCTTAACTTACAAAATCACCCCTTAAATCATACCATGTTATATATTCCATTATAACATTTCTAACTTATAAAAGAGTATAACCTATGGTTATTTTTTTGTAAATTCCGAACAGCCCTTGTGCTATTCTATAATTGCCATTTGACCCTATTTATAGCATATAGTTTTACCATATCATTAAAATCATATCTTATACACATATCTCAATAGATACTCTTAAATAATTCTAAAAATCTCCAAATTTTACCAAAGGGTTATAAATATCCTTATTAACCCATATACTTTCGATATTTACCATTCCACCATCTATATTTCTCCAAAGTGTCATAATGACATAATAACTATATATTATTCATATATAGTTCATTTTAATTCCAAAATCCACCAAATAAATTCCTAAAAATTCCTAATAGCCCATGGGTGTTTAAAATACCATTGTACACCCTTAATTTTTGGTAATAACATATCTACCACATATGTTATGAAAATATTTCCTTAAGATACTTATCTTATTATAAAACCTTAAATAAGTTATTTAACTTATCTAATTTGGTCAAAACCTATCATATGGTCAAGGTTGACCACCTTAATATTTCCTTGACCATTAATCTCCTTTATTCACGGTTTGTACCCATACTTTTCAAAAATTACCATTTAACCACCAAAACTTTATAAAATCTTATAAACTTTATATTAACTCCTTTTTAACTCTAATTTTCGGCTTTATTTTTCTAAAGTCCCTAAATTTAATTTAATTATACTACAACCCCTTATTCATTTCGGTAATAATTATATATCACCTAAACTTAAATAAAAGCTTGTAAATGCATAAATAAAATGGCCTAAAATACATGGCCTTATTACAAACATTGGCTTGCAAAATAAATTACACATAAATGTCCCAAAATACATATAAATTTTCGGCCTCACCACACACCTTTTATTTATTTACCAAACTTCCACATAATGTCTTAAATTTGACACTTATGCTTGTTTAATTAGTTATAAAATTTATTAAACCATTCCTTAAACATTTTAAGGTCAAATAAGACCTTATTATCCTTATTCACTCACGGCAATAGCATTAGAAATAGCTTAGAACATTTTAACTTAGCAAAGTTAATGTTTAAGTGACTTATACCTTGATTTAGCTTAGGTAAATCCTTGTTTGGATTCACCACCTTAAGGAGAATTTCTCCAAAGCTTCTCTTACATGTTTTTAGACAGAAAACAAGGCCTAGTTAGTCCCCAAGCAAGATCTAACCATAAGAAGTAATTTAATGTAAGATTTAAGGCAAAAATCACCTTAAGAATGCAAGCAGAGTTCAAGATGATTTCGGCCTGAATCAAACACACCACAAGGTGTTAGATCTACCATATTGACATAGGAAATAACTAGATCTCAACAAGCTACCTTGTTATTAGGTTTTACCTTGGAAAATGCCTTAAAAGAGGGTATTTCCTTTGGATCTCGGCCACCCTTGCTCCAAATGGCTAACCAACAGATTCCACATGAAAAGGAGAAGAAGATGAGGCTATGACCAAAGTTTCACAGCCGAACTTGAAGGGAATCAAAAGTTATGAGCTTAAAGCACATTTTTACCTTAAAATGAGATTTTGAGCAACCTTGGTATCTAAACTTGTTTCATTCGAATTTGATTGATGTTCTAACCTTAGAACACTGAGAATAAGCCATAGGAACTGATTAGTCACGAAATCTAAGCATAGGTGATGAAGAGATGAAGAAAAAGAGCCAAAAACAAGCCTTAAACCATTAATTCGAAGCTTAGAAGTTGAATCTACCTTCTTAGCTCAAGAGCCACGGTTGGGAGATATTGGGAACTCAAGGAGCTCTGTTGGAATGAGCTGGAGTCGTTGGAATGGAGCTAGGAGGCAAAGAATGATTGAAAATGAGCATTATTGAATGAAAAAGCACTTTTGGACTATATTATTGATTTGTAATGACTAATGAGTCATCAAAGGGGTAATAATGGAGCTGGCATCTATAATTGGAGAAAGGAGAGGCTCCTCACACGTTTTTCCAGCTGGAGAATTCAAATAATGGAGCTAGTGGAGGGTATAAACTAATAAAAGGCAAAAAGTAAGCCTTAATTAAGGGAACAAGTGGAGTCTTGTTTATTAAGCTAGTAAGTGACGAATTGGAGCCTCATTTGCTTGTACATGTCGAACTTATATGGTCTAAGGGGTCAACTTTGACCTCTTGACCAATCTTAGTCAATATTGACTCCTGCGGGCCCCCTTTTAGGGTTTTATTAATATTTTAATATTAAATTTGTAAAAATTCGTAAATTCTTGGAATTAAATTCCTAATATGATATAATATGATATTTTATCATATTTAAAGGTATTTATAACCTTTTAGCCCATTTAAAACCAATTTAGAAGGCAATTACACAAAAACGTGCTTTAAGGAGTTTTAGTGCACATTTTGTGTCGCAAGGTGTTTCTGAGCTTGGTTTTCTTTGACAACGGTTTGTTGTGTTCCTTAAATGATATTTGATCATGGTATCCAATTTTATATCATTTAGAGGTCATTAGACCTTTAAGGTTTCTTAGAGCACATTTTTGCTCTTTTTGACCTTGAAGCATGTAAATGCTTTTTATTTGTGTTGGAGTGTTGTCCAACAATTGTAATGTGTTTAGTAATGTGTTAATATACTTAGGACAAATTTTTAGGTCCTAAGAAGTTCATTTGGGTATTTATTTACCCCTAACGGTCAAAGGGTGCAACATCTTGATTTGTGTTGACCACTGTTGTTCTCAGTTGACTTTTAAGGCATGTTTAGGCCTTAATTAATGTGATTAAATATTTAATCCATGTTTTATTAATTTGGGGTATTTCAGACATAGTCTCCGCACATCTTCTGGATTGTCGGCCAAAAGTAGCCCATCCTTAATATTTTATGCATTATTGCCCTTCCTCCTTGGTGGTTGCCGCACACCCCATCATGGACTTCGGTGACAAGCTCTAGCCCTTGACTCTCCGTCAAACACTTCATCGATGGTCTGCCAAAAGATCGCTTATACAGTTGGCCGTTTTCGAAAAAGAACGATGTTGCCCTTCTTTTTATTGTTTTGGCTTCTTTTTCTTCCTCTGGAAGTGTCCCTTGCTGGATATACCGGATAATGGGAGTCATCCATGATTCGCTTAAATCGGTTATTTCAACTGCCATTGTCTTCGTCTCTCCTATACTCAGGAGTTTCTGTAGTTGTAGCTGTACTTCCTCCGGAATTCCTTCCGCTATACTTGCTAATTTAGCCAGTACATCGGCTTCCGAGTTTTGGTCTCTGGATATATGTCGGAGATTGCATTTTGAAAACCTTGCCCTTAGATCCTGTACTTTTATTAAGTACAGTTTCAATTTTTCCTCCTTTGTTTCAAAGATGTTCTCACTTTGTCTTGCCACAAGCAAGGAATCAGATTGTACTTCCAGCTCCATCACCCCCAGAGCACAGGCTATTTCCAGTCCTTGTACTAACGCCTCGTATTCTGCTTCATTGTTTGTTACTTCGAATTCCAACCTTATAGCATGATTCATTTTCCTTCCATCAGGAGTCTGGATTACAACCCCAACTCCCGCACCAGTTTTACATCTAGCTCCATCCACCCATATCTTATACGGGACTTCCCGTTCTTCTTGACAGAAGAAACTTGCCTCGGTGATAAAATCAACCAGGGCTTGAGCTTTTATTGCTGTCCGAGGAACATAATGGATTTCAAATTGAGTAAGCTCCACCGTCCAAGTAATCATCCTTCCGGAGGTGTTCGGGTTATTGGTGATTTGTTTTAAGGGCCAATTAGTTTGGACGGTGATTCGGTGCGACTGGAAGTATGGCTTCAGTTTTCTGGATGCGATTACGAGAGCAAACAAAACTTTCTCGATATTGGAATATCTTGTCTCCGCAGCGGTTAGGATTTTTCCGGTAAAATAGACTGGGATTTCCTTATTTTCCTCCTCCATGACTAAGACTGCTGCCACCGCCCATTCCGAGACCGATAAATATAAGAATAAATCCTGTCCTGGTGTCGGAACGCTGAGCTTTGGAAGCTCCTGAAGCATTTTCTTGATTTGTTCGAAGGCATCTATACACTCCGCATCCCACTGGAATTTTTTATTTTTCCGGAGAGTATTAAAAAATGGAATAGATTTTTCCTGGAGCTTGGAGCAAAATCTACTTAAAGCAGTGAGCCTTCCATTCAGGGCTTGTACGTCTTTAATGTTTCTTGGTTGCGGAAGGTTGAGGACTGCTTGGGTTTTCTCCGGATCAACCTCAATCCCTCTCTGTCCGACTATAAATCCCAAAAACTTTCCTCGAGTGACTCCGAAGACGCATTTTTCAGGATTTAACTTGATTTTGTATTTATCCAGGGTATTGAGGGTTTCCTCAAGGTCTTTCATGTGCTGGGCTATAAAATCACTTCTTACTACTATATCATCCACATATGCCTCCACATTTCGAGACAACTGATCCCGGAATACCTCGTCAATCATTCGCTGGAAGGTTGCTCCCGCATTTTTTAATCCAAACGGCATGACCTTGTAGCAAAAAATACCAGTTGAGGTGACAAAAGATGTTTTCTCTTGGTCATTTTTGTTCATCATTATTTGGTTATATCCAGAGAATGCATCTAAAAAGCTCATCACGCTACTCTGTGCTGTTGCCGCTACAAGTTTATCTATGGAAGGTAAAGGATAGAAATCTTTTGGACAAGCTTTATTCAAATCCGTGAAATCCACGCACATCCTCCATTTTCCGTTTGCTTTTTTAACCAAAACTACATTTGATAGCCACTTTGGATAGAAAACTTTTCTAATAAAGCCAGCCTCCAGCAGCCTTTTGACCTCCGTCCGTGCAGCCTCGTCCCTTT
This sequence comes from Limonium bicolor, assembly GCA_023374045.1. Classification (NCBI taxonomy): domain Eukaryota; kingdom Viridiplantae; phylum Streptophyta; class Magnoliopsida; order Caryophyllales; family Plumbaginaceae; genus Limonium; species Limonium bicolor. The sequence continues at coordinate 399,886,906 of CM041776.1, read as the reverse complement.
CTCTTCCTATGATCCTCTTCCTCTGTCGGATGGCAGGAAACTTCGGATCGACGTTCAAGTTATGCGGGATAACGCTGGCGTCCACTCCGGGCATGTCCTTTGGGCTCCAGGCGAATGTCTTTCTTCTTTTTTCCAAAAATCTCATTAAGCGAATCTGCTCATCATGGTGAAAAGCATTTCCAATTTTGAAAAATTTAGAAGGATCGGTGTTCAGGGGTACCTCTTTTGGCTGTTCCGCCGGTACTACTGCCTTCCCGGAGGCTTCTCCAGGCATCCGTGCCCTGGCCTCTCCTTCTTCGTACTCTCGACTGGAGTCGACTTCCTTGACTACATCCTCCTCCGGAAAGTCCTCGGTAATCCGAACTTCGCACACCCTTGCTGTCTTCTGGCTTCCGGGGATGGACACCAGCCTTCCGCCCCTTGTCAAGTATTTGAGCTTGAGATAGTAGGTGCTACAGACAGCTCCGAAAGCATTGATCCCGGGTCGCCCCAAGTAGACATTGTACCCGGACAGGTCTCGCATGATATATAAGGTTATTTTTTCTATTCTCCGATCATCCTTTTGGCCTAATGTCATTGTGACATCGACACTCCCGCTGGCCTGAGCCGTGATCCCTCCAATGAACCCTCCGAAAGTAGCAGTAAACGGCTTGACCTTTTCATCCGGGATTTCCAGTTTCCGGAACGCTGCTAAGGAGATCACGTTTGCTCCCGCTCCGCTGTCGACAAGGATGTTTCCCACCATCCTATCATTGATTTGAGCTCGAATGACGAGGGGATCATTGTGGGGGTAGTAGACTCCCTCCTCGTCTTCCTCCGTGAAGTAGATAGGTGGTAAGGGTTCCCTTTTTTGGACTTTCTTCTCCGGTAGCTTCTCATGGACTTCGTGTACATGTCTTTTCTTTTCTTTTGCCGTGAACGGCCCCTTTTCTGAGAACAAACCAGTTATGACTCCGAAATCGAAAGATTTGCTATGGTCTAGCTCGGGGTGATCCTCATTCCTCATGCCACCCCCGTTATGCCCGTAACGAGATCGGTTTTGGTAGTCGCTGTTATTCTTTTGCTGTTTGGGGACTTCCTGTCTCTTTCTTGTTTCCTCTTTTGCTCATCGATTTTGTTCAGTTCTTTCGATAATGTTACACAATTGGTCGTTCTGTGGCTGTAGTGTCCGTGAAATTCACAAAACGCCAATGTGTTCTCACCTGAGGCAGGCTTCTTCGGAGGCGGAAGATAGCCCTCCCTTACTGCAGCTGCATACCTTCCTGGAGCGATAGAAATAACTTTTGCTCCATATGTCGTCTTACCCCCAGTATGGGAAGGCACGATTGGATCCTTCCCGTATGGCCTGTACCATGCTCCCCAAGGTTTCGAAGCAGATGTCTCCCCATAACTCGCGCCAACAGATGACGCTCCTCCCTGTTTCTTCTTGTTAGGCAGCCTGAAACTATTGGCCAACTCTCTCGCCTTATTTTCCGCAATCTCTGATTTCAAGAAATCGTGCAGCATTTCTGCTAACTCTCCGTGAGTTTGTGGTGCCTTGGTAGCAATTTTCCCTGCCAGCCTTAGATTTGCCAATCCATTTCCGAAAGCTTTCACCAGTATCTTCTCATCCACATCATCTATTTCAGCCACTTGCTTATGGAAGCGTTCGCTGTATTCTTTCACCGTCTCTCCCTTTTTCTGCCTAACGTCCATCAGTTCGATCGTATCTTTCTGGATCTTTTTACTTACTGCAAAGTAAAGTTGGAATTCCTCTGTAAGTTGCTTGAAGCTCGAGATGGATTGAGGTTTCCGAGAGGAGATCCAATTTAGAGCTCTTTTAGTAAGTGTCCCCGGAAACAAATTGCAGAGTGCCTGGGAACTGATTCCTTGAGTGTTCATCGCGAAGATGAACTTCTTGATGTGTTGAGCGGGATCTCCGGTTCCGTCGTACTTCTCTATTGCCGGAGTGACAAAGAACGGTGGAAGCTTCGCTTTCCGGATATTTTCGGTGAAGGGATACAACGACATGTCGACGAGGTCCTCCTCTACATCTTTCGGCGGTGACTTCTCTTTCCGGCTTTCTTCACTCTTTGATCCGCTTTTTGATTTCAGATTCTCGATTACACTCGCCATCTCGCTGATCTTCTTCTGGTGCTCCAGATCTCTATCCGCCAGCTCCTGTTGGAATCGCTCATTGTTCTCAGCCATCTTCTCATTAACTTCTTGCGCAAAACTCCTCATCAGATCGGTGAGGTCTTCCTTTGAGAACGAGCTTTCCCCAGTCGCAGCCATCTTCCCCTTCCCCTTGCTTGTGCGTGGTGCCATGGTCGAACAAGAAACGTGACTTTTGTGGATCGGATCGTGGTTGTCTTTCGACGTTCCTTTCCCACAGACGGCGCCAAATGAAACTGTAAGGAACTCACACTCAGACCGAGATTGCAAAGAGAACTCCAAGTATTGTATTGATAAAAGCGTGTCCCATTACATAACTTATGGTTCTTATTTATAGGCTCCTCTGTAGTGTATAACCGTTTTTGTGGGCCTACACCTTTCTAGAATATTCTCAAACATTCAAGGCTTTCGTACAACTTTTCCCTGATTGATTATTCCTTAGTCCCTCGGAGAGGGTCTTGCTCTGCTTCGGAGACGAGTGACTCTCAGTCTGTCGGAGGTACCTCTCTCTGGTCGCAAGGGTCTGTCTGTTGGAGTCGGAAGGGGATTCGGTCGGAAAGAGTCCCACCTGCTGGCTCCGAAGGCAGCATGTATTCTCCGCTTGCCACTTGGTTAGTACGTGCGGTGGAATCCCACTTCAGTGAAGAATGTTGTTTGAAATTCGTTTGTAGAAAGTAGGTTTTTCGAAATCTATTTCTGAAAATCGTTTTGGAAATAACAAGGTTTTAAAGGATGAAGTGACGGGTTTTAAAACCCCAAATGTTTGGGAGCAAAACTAAGGTGAGACTTTAAATTGAACGAGCTTGTAAAACCTCTTTAAAAGATATGTGAAAGAGAATTCCGAACGTTCTAAAACAGACTGGTTTGAAAAAGTGGTTTGCACACATGTATAGCATAAAGTAAATCGTGGCTATATTTGATGTGGAGCTGTAAGTGTTAATGTTGGGATAATCACTTTCCAAGTCAATTATGATTCCGTTTCACCGGGGGAACCATCGTCCCTTCACTGTTCATCTCTCGGGTTTTTTCTCTGTTATGCCTTTGCGGGGCACGTTATCAAGAAAGTCCAGAGTGCTTAAGTTCGAAAGGTCAGGACACCCGAGATGATAAGGAAACATACGCCACGGCCAGTGATGATCCGACAACACCCCACTTTTTGGGAAACTCGGGGAAGTACTGCATGGGAACGGGTCTCTCGTCACCTGCACGGTCAGGTGTGTCTAAAGTCCAAATTATTCACTGACTACGTTGTGCCGTGTATGGGTATCCGGTAAATACGGGATCCTCTATGGACGTGTAGCGTGACATTGGGCTTTAGAGACACCCGTGGTGCAGAGGAACAATGGAGAACTGAGCCCATGCAATCTTCAAGGTAAGGAAACAGGGTGGTCAGACAGGCGGCATACAAGGGGGTGACTACACATAAACCCATCTTAAACACTGGATAAGGCAGCTGGACACTGAAGGCTCATGGCTCACTATATGCTGACTTTGACTCGGGTAATGGAGGATATTTTTGGATCATGAGCTTCAAAGCATTAGTCGGAGACCATACCGCCTCGTGGGTTTGTTCACTGAGAGAGTGACCCAGCTCATGGGGAATCAACCGTGGACCGGTTGGGGATCCCGTGACTTCGTGGATAAAACGGGTGACACAGAGGAATGCATGTCCTAAGCTACCCACCCAATGCACCCCACAATCATATAATGTAAATAAAGCAGAGAAGTTAGCACCACCCTAATTACTAAGGGTTTTGTCTTGAGATTAGTGATTTCCAAATTGGTTGTTATTAACCTAAAGGGAAGTTAGCTTCATTCATCCTAAGTGTCTCTTTCTAAGTGTGAGCTAATTATTAACCCAATTGTTGCAATGTTTGTTGAGGATCTAAATAAATCCTATCTGTCTTCATCAGATACACACTCTAAGTGTGGAGTAGAGTAATCCTAATGGCTTGAAATGAATCTCTTGAAGGTTTTGATATAAGTGAGGAAGTCCCAACAATTTTGAATGGAGTTCAGTCTTCCTTGAGTTTGAGAAAAACTTACTCAAGTTTTCCCCAGCAGAGTCGCCATTCTGTGGAGGGTGATTTTTCGGTATGAGGGGGGTCTATCTAAATATGATCTGACTGAGAAGCCTAGGTCGTAGAAAATGCCATTCTGTGGAGGGTGAAAACCCGTTATTCTTGGCATCCCTCAAATACCTACTAAATCGTCCGTCTTTCCCAGAAAGCATAAGGGGAGTGTTAGTGAACGCTACACCCGCTCTCAATGGGCTCCACGCGGACTAATGCCTCTATTAGGCGGAGTTGACTAGAGTCGCCACCTAGTTTGACCTATGATAACTAGGAAGGAAGATCGGGTTCTAAGAACCGTTAATTGACTCTGATGATTTGTTGCCTATGGATAGGACTTATCTGATCATACTAGAGATTATGTGTGGGTTCGTACTGGGTTACACCCCTTAGAAGTGGCAATGACCACGACTTCAGATTGATGCCCGAGGAAACCTCGGTCTCCAATTGTCGGGATTACCCTCTTTCAAAACCTTTTTAGAGAGATTCAATTAAAGCCAAAAGATAGGATTAGGACAGGAAGAGAGTAAGGGAGTGGATGAGGCGAGCTTTTCTGCCAAGCTAGCGCCAAGAGGAATAACTGGTGAATTCGGATGAGTATAGAATGAAGATTTGGGAAAAGTCCTAGGTTGAGTGAACGGACAAGACTTGGAGTCTGATGGTTTGAAGCTTGTGGGAACCGAAGAAGGTTTGAATGTTTTGAGAGATATGAGCACCACCTCAGAAAGGGAAAAGGGTTTTTTGTTTGGAATGGGGTCGCACCCTGGATGGGCTGCCTACGTACTCAACTCCCTGTTGAGATCAGACCTTACGTAGTTCACGGTATTTCGGAGTTTTTGGAGATTTTTGAGATGTTTGAAGTTTCAGAAAGTTTTGGGTTTGAGAGGTTAGTCTGTAAGACGCTCGGGTCTATGAGACATTTGGGATATTCATGTAGTGGGAGAAATGAGATCTTGAAGTCTGTGAGACGCTTAGGTCTATGAGACGTTTGAAATCTTAAAAGATGTCGAAGTCTGTGAGACGCTTGGGTCTGTGAGACGCTCGGGTATTTGAGACGCTCAGGTCTGTGAGACATTCTAATCATTTGAATGACAAAGTCTGTGAGATGCTCGGGTCTATGAGACATTTAGAATATTCAGATTAAAAAAAGAGTCAGATATCGAAGTCTGTGAGACACTCGGGTCTATGAGACGCTTGAAACCTTGAGATGTCGAAGTCTGTGAGATGCTCGGATCTGTGTGACGCTCGGGTCTGTGAGATGCTCGGGTCTGTGATACATTCGAATCATTGGGATAAGAAAGTCTGTGAGACGCTCAGGTCTGCGGGACATTCGAATGTGCGGGGGTAATTGGATTTTGAGGGATGATTCGAGTCCATGAGATATTTGGAGTTTGGGGTATTTGAGACTTCGAAGTTTATGAGGTTTGGAATTATTTGGGATTGAAATGAATTTTTGAATTGAATTGGGAATTTGAAATGAAGTTTCGAAGTGAATGAATTTTCTTATTGAGTTGGAATTGAATGAAGTTTTGAATTGAATTTGGGATTGAATGAAGTTTTGAATTGAATTGGGGAATGAAATGAATTTTGAATTGAATTGGATTGAAATTGAGATTGGACCAAATTGAATTAAGAATTGAATTGAATTGAGATTGAATTGGAGTTTGATTGAATTGAAATTTGATTGAAGTTGAATTGGAATTGAATTAAAGTTGGATTCGGAAATTGGATTTATTGAAATTGAAAATGAATTGAATTCGGATTGGACTTGAATTGGAATTTGAAGTGAAATTGAATTAGAGTTGAATTGAATTTGGGCTGAATGAATTGGGTTTGAATTGAATTGAGCTGAATGAATTGGGTTTGAATTGAATTTGGGTTGGGGTTGGAAAACGGGCAGGGTCAAAGTTAGGTTGGTTAAAGTTGGACCGAGTCAAAATTGAGTCAAGGTCAAAGTTTAGGTTGGTCAAGGTTTGGATTGGTCAAAGTTTGGACTTGAGTCAAAGTCATGCCGCGTCAGCATTGGGCACATGGGCCAAATCGGGCCGGTGTGGGGTTTAGTTGGAAATTGGGCTGAAATGGGTCTTCGTTGGACTTTTGGGCTTAATTGGGCCTTGGTTGGGCTTTTAGGCCTAATTGGGCCTTGGTTGGGCTTTTGGGCCTTGGTTTGGAATTTCAGCCTCATTGGGCCTTGGTTGGGCTTTTGGGCTTAATTGGGCCTTGGTTGGGCTTTGGTCTTGGTTTGGAATTTGGGCCTCATTGGGCCTTGGTTGGGCTTTTGGGCTTAATTGGGCCTTGGTTGGGCTTTGGTCTTTTGATTTGAAATGGCTTGAATGAGATTTTTAGAAACGGGCTAAAGGTGGGCCTTATTGGTTTTGGCTGATTTGTGAGATATTAACAAGTGAAAGAGATTGATTTATTGGTTTATTAACTCTTGATTATGGGTGTGTTGAAGGCAAAGGAGGATTCCACCCACATAAAACGAATGAGAGATCCGCTAGGCATGGGGTGGTTTCACATCCTAAGCCTTCCTAAGATAGCCTTAAGGGCTTGTTTTTTAAAGTTTTATTCTTATATACATATAAAGGTGGTTTGAGTGTTTTCTGAAGTTATAGGAGATTATTGCCCCACGAAACGAATGAGAGACCCGTTAGGTGTGGAGCGATAATACATCCAAAACTTTTCTGTCAATCAAAAGGCCCTAAGGGGGAATAACTAGAGCTTAGAACTAATAAGCTTAACACAGGTAAAAGTAAAATAAAGATAAGTCATCATGAAATGAATGTAAACAATATGCACATGATAAAGAAATAAACCAAATATCAGATAAGGAAAACGACATGAGGCATTAATCCGACTCTAGAAATCAGTTTGCATTTTATTTTTACTTAATCAAGGCTTTAAGCCAAACATGTCTACAAGCTGAAACCTTGCGACTCTTTTAAGCTCGCAAATCTGAAATTAATTAAGAGTTCTTTATTTTGGGGGGCCCTCTGAACATGGACCAATCTTTTTTTTTTTTAGTGTACACAGACAGGAGAAACTAAACAAATTTTTTTTTGTGGTAGCTATCTACAAACAAATGTTTTGCACGTCTCTGAACTTGATTGCATAAAGCATGGAAATAAAGTGTCATGTCATACAGAGATGGACAAACGAATTGATGAACCAGATGGGGATAAAAAGGGGATGCGCTCGCACGGATCCAACAGAATAAATACATACGCACACACAAGAGAAAAGAACAGACGCGCAGTTGAGTCAAGAAAACAGAAAATACGATCAAGAAGCAGGCACATGCAGATTCCACCTTGCTGATGCACATTGAGCATGGAAATTTATTAGTGTTTCGGTTCAGGATGAAATACCAGGATAGAGGATGAATTCTTTCCGACAAACACTAATCCTAGTCGCGGCATCAGGGATGAAAAAGTGAACTGTTGCAACCATAAGTAAGTAGGAGAGATTGAGCAGACAACTTGTTTGTGAGTTGGTGGCAGAGAACCATGAATGAAGGGAAGAATGAGGTGCTGAGCAACATGCTCATATTCACCAGTTTGTGTTGCAAAATATACCGTGAATGAAGGAGGTGTGGAGTTAGTTTTTTTTTGTTTGCTGATGAAGAGTATGAACCGAACAGAGCAACGTATTCCATTGTCTGCTTGCTGGTTTTGCAAAATTACGAGAGTGTTGATGATGAAACAAGGCGGTGGAGCATGGTCGTCCTTGTTCGCCAGTTTCTCTTGCAAAAACTATCGGCGTGAAAGAAAATGAAGAGCAGGAGAGCCTTGTTCTATCGATGAAGAAAATGAAGATAATGTTGTGTATGGGAGTTATTGTCGAAAAATCAAGAAGGCATGGGTATGGATGTTCACGTCGGCTGCTATCTCTTCTTTTTTTGTAGTGTTTTTGAAGGTAACCAGGAAGACCCGATGAACGAGATGGGGGAATCGAGGGATGTCTTTGTTTTTTGTGCTCCGGATGATAGACGGCTGCCTCCCAATGTAGCTTTTACGTTGTTGTTTTTATATAAGGAGTACTCGGGTTTTAAAAGAGAAATGGGCTTCTAAACTGGGTTGGTTCTGATTGGTGGCAATGGACTGGGCTTTCTTCACTTAGTCGATGCAAACTAAAACAAATGGCAGAGGGCTGGATTCGATTACATTCGTATTTCTTCTTGTTGTAGCTGACACCGATTAGTTTAAACATATGATGCTAGATCCGCAATCAGGAAGCAAAGAGGAGTTATTTTCAAAACTCAATGTGCAAGTGTGATAAAAAATACTAGAGTTTTAATTCGAACTGAGTTCTACAAAATGAATTATTTCCTTCTTAAAAATCATGAAACGATGAAATGTAAATAAAAATATCGGGACATTATGAAGTATGAAATAAGTGGAATAAAGAATAATATGTACATAAAATAATGAAATAGTACTAGTAAAATATAAACGAATGCAATAAAATGGAAATTGGATTAGATATGTACAAATAACAGTAAATAAGATAGAAAAATGAAGTAACAAAATAAAATGATATGAGAGGGAGCTAATCGATTTAGCGACAAAAAAAATATACTAGTACGGAATATAATAGTGAAAATGTACATAAAATGATTCTAAAAATAATAATGATAAGGACAAAATAAAAAACGAGTACTAATAAAGAAAGTACAAATACAAGTAAAAAGTATCAATGAAATGAAATGAGATAAACTAAACAAGTAACGAAATAGCATGAACCAAAATAAAACGAATAGACAAATAAATAAGCGAATAAAACAAGATTGACTAACATGAAATATATCAAAAATAAAATGGAAAAATAAGTAAATAACAAAAAGGGACGGATTTGAAAACGGATGCTTTGAAAATTATGATAAAATGGTTGTTTCATTTTGGTATGCACATGAACATGTTTTTGAAAAGAAAGGCGACGATCCTCTTTATTTTTATTTATTTGTCTGGATTTTGCTTTATGGGGTGAGAATTTTTGGTGTCTACAACCGGTACCGTTCCTGTTGTCTATTATCTACCGCAGTTCTCACTTATAAGCAGATAAACTGATAAAATCCAGTAATTGGCCAAATCACCAGATTAATAAGAATAAATAAGGAACAAGCACTTTAATTTATTACAATGGTAAATCACAAAGATAATGGAACCTTGAATTTGGATTACATAGCAAACCGGAATTTATAAAAACTACTCAGCCATGGAAATAAAGGTACTGTCAAAATATGTATATAACATTAAAGAGGAAGAGCAAGAAGAAACTCTGATTTAAGACTCTTATGGAGTCTATGTGTCGGGTCAGCGCTTCCTTCTGCTTGATCTCCCTAGAATATGGTGAAGTCTTCAACTGCTTTGTGCACTCCAGACCTCTGTGAATGGATGTAGGTGTATAATGAGGTGGGTGATATTTTATATGGAGGACGTGTGTGAAATATGGATGATTGAGTGTGTAAAAGAATGAGAGGAATGAAAATGGAATTTTGTACGTAGAGGAGAGGATGTTATCTGATGGAGATATTGTGTCTTTTAGAAGAGGGATGATGATGGTTATTTATAGTGTGATTATGGATGCATAATGGTGAATGTAACGATGTTTATGTAGGTGGAAAGTGAATGATCGTGGAGGACAAGGGTGCAGAATAATAGTACTGGAAAGGGATGAAATGGGGCGGCCGTATATAATAAGCTTATCATTTCCTTTTCATATGCTGGCGCCGCAGATATGTCGGTCTAATCCCACTTGGTCCGGGACTTGGGTTGTGGAAGAGGTCCCGGACCATGCGTTTTGAGAAATTGTTTTAAATCATCGTCTGTGTGGTCTGGGACTTAGGCCGTGTATCAAGTCCCTGACCATACCTGAAAACTTCGAGATTTATACTACAATTGTGGTCCGGGACTTAGGCCATGTAATAAGGTCCCGGACCATGCTTGAAATCAGGTCGAGAGAGCTGCCACATGTGGTCCGGGTCTTAGGCCGTGTATCAAGTCCCAGACCATGCCTGAAATTAAGTCGAGAGTTTTGCCACATTGTGGTCCGGGACTGAAGCCATGTAAGAAGTCCCGGACCATACCTGAAATTATGTCTAGAGTTTTGCCACATTGTGGTCCGGGACTTAAGCCATGTAAGAAGTCCCGGACCATGCCTGAAATTAATTCGAGAGTTGAGTCACAATGAGGTCCGGGACTTAGCTCCAGAATCAAGTCCCGGACCATGCTTGAATTTAGGTTGAGAATTGTTGTCTTGACTCAACTCAGCTTGTTTGATTTGCCATGGGTTCCAACAATGATAGGAATGTGTTTCCTTGAGATTAGAAAGCTGAAAAAGCACATAAAAACCATAAAAGAAGACAATTGCAACAAGAAACACAAAAATACTCATAAGACTGGAATTTAGCAGTAAAAAGCAACGAATTAGGTATCAAAAGACCTATAGGTATGGGTCTCATAGTTTAGGTGAATGATCAATGTCGTGCTATAATATTAATGGCATGGGTCTCATCAATAAAAAAATATACGGCTACAAGGTTAACCGATAAAACCGAACCAAACTAAAGTTTATCGGTCTAAACGGAATGCTAATGGAATTGAATTTTAGAAAACCGAAATAAATGGTTAACCAAATCTGGTTAACAGATCTAAATGGAATGGTAATAGAATTGAATTTTAAAAAGACGAAGACTGATAAGCCTCAGACTTATCATATTTTATAAGTTAGAATTGTACGAATATTAGTTAAAATAAGGATAAAATAGCTAGTTTTTATATTATCTTGCATATAAAGTCTATTATATAAGTTCAGACTTATGTTGGTATGTTTTTAATGCAAGGAATAAATTTCTAATCAAAGAACCAAGTGACGTCGGGCATGATGCCGGAAGTCAGATTGACGGCAACAGTGTGGAGCAGCCAGAAGAGTTGCTGGGTGTAGTGTCGGGTACACCTTAGCCGACACAAGCGAAGAGTCGTCTCGTTTCACCAAGAGTTAGCGGTTAATTACTGTTAGCAAACTACCTGATGCCGGGTATGGTGCCGGACATCCCATGTCTGGCACAAGCATCGTCTCGCTGATTTGGCGGTTTAATTGATCGTTAAAAAGCACGTGGTGCTGGGTATTACTGATCCGGCATGACTCCCGGCACATGTGGAGATTGAAGTCTATAAATAGGCTGAAAGTTTGCACACTTCTATCATCATTACTCATCATCCATGACTCAAACTTCATAAAATCCATGTCGCCTCTACCAAGGAAGTTCTACGCGTCCATCCACAAAGAGAAGAGAAGATTTCTATCGGGTTAAGGCTATGTCAAATTCCCTTCTCCTCTTTGTATTTCTTCTTATATTTTCATGGATGGTGAAGTAGAATTCCTTCTTGTTCTTGGTTGGGGATGATTTTTTCCTTGTAAAACAATATGATCCTTCTTGAGTTCTTTTTGCAAATTCCACTTAAAGAAGACAAGCCAAGAGTATAATGGGCTAGAAAGTCTTAATGTTCTTTATTGTTTTCTTCTATGACTTAGGAGTTAGCATTTAAGATTAAGAATAAGCTCATTTTTCCCCACAATCTTGTTCATTTCACGTCATGACATATGCTCGATTCGATAATGGGTAGTGAGTTTCCTGTTGTCAGACCCGAAACTAGAAATAATTTTGACAATTTGACCATGTCGGGGGTACTTCCGGGTGGTTGACGTCCGGCACATTCAACGTCTTTGAATGTTCTGTGCGTTTCGTATCCAGCATGGCATCCGACACATTCAAATGTTTGGTTAATTCGAGTATTGTAATTAAATTTTGTGATCATATTTGTCATTAGGTTGATTGTTATCCCGAACCTAGGACAATTCATTGTAAATATTCCATTTAGTTAGATTGTTAGATAGTTTCTTTAATTTGAATTAATGTTCAATTTCTCCCCTTGTTAGAAATAGGCAGTTACTAAGGATTATGACTGATATTCTATTAAGTCCCTTGAGTTCGATGCTCTTGATCGTAATTTACTTATACTTTATTCTGACCTGAATTTTTGCTACCCATATTAGAATTAGTAGGATTCTTTTATTTATTTTTGTACATAATTTTTCCTACCAAATTCCTAGTTAGCAAAATGGCGCTATTGCCAGGGACTTGGAATTAGTCCAAGTCCTAAAATTGGTGATTGCTCTATTCTTTATTCATTGATTCATTTTTTTTATTTATTAGTTGAACATGTCGGGCGTGATGCTGGGTGTTGTAGTCCGGTATTTTCGGAGGAAGTCCGACGCCGGTAATGCTACTCCCGACATTAAGCCCGACACATTCTAAATTTCATTTTTTTCGTATGATATTAAGATTTTTATACATTATCTGATCTCTTATTATTATATCATTTCGGATTTTCCTTTATCCTTTATAAAAAATATTATAACGTCTTGTTTTGATCCTCCTAAAGTTATATAGGTATTTGCCCTCAAAGTGAACGCTCCTTCGATCATGTAGTCTTTCTGAAGAAATAGCCGACTACGATCCCGAGATCGAGAGGGCCTTTCTTCGTTCTTTAAGGCGACGAAGGAACCAACAAAACGTACCCCCTACACAAATAGAATCAAGTACGGAAGGCGAGATGACTACTCCCACCGTCCGCAACCTTAATCGGCCATCCAATCAAGGCCAACAACCCGCTATCAACCTTCCTCATCTTGCACAGGCCGAGTATGATGAGTGGCAACAACTTAAGCCATATCATCAAATTCGTTGTGTAAAAAGAGTTTGGCATGTTTGATGGCTCAAGCCCAGACGAGGCCTTGCTGCACGTGACCAAGTTTCTACAACACATCAATAGCCTTACCGCAACAGATGTTGTCCTACAATATGCAAGACTCTCTCTCTCTTCCCCCCACAGCCTCACATGGATTGCAAGCAAATGGTACCACAGTTTAATCCCAAGTACCATTTCCACATGGGATGATATGGCAACCAAATTCTATGATAAATTCCCGCCACCAAGTCGAACTCTAGAGATGATCGCCGAAATTTACAATTTCAAACAACCTGGTTCGGAGAGCATCTATGAAACTTGGGACTGGTTCAAAGGATTGCTTCGGACATGTCCTCACTACGGCCTCACCAAGGTGAAGCTTTCCTAGTTGTTCTACAAGGGATTGGCAAACCAATCAAAACCATAGTGTTGTCCTCCCTAGGTGCAGATATCCTGAAGAAACCAGGAGAGCAATTTCTGAGTGGGATTGAATCCCTCTGTAAAGAAATCAAAGATTGGGCCATAGGTGGATCAAGGGGCGGTGTAGGAGAGAGTGACAACACATTTGATAAATTAATGAAAAGTCAAGAAGAGTTGTTGGAGAGCAATGCACAACAATCGACGAAGGTACGCGCCTTGCAGAAAGTTGTGGAGCAGATAGCAATGAATTCCCTTCCTCAGCAAGCGAATGTAGTTATAATACAAGATCACACGCCCAGTGCCCTGATTTGCAAGAATTTATGGCACCTAGAAAGCAAGTATGTCAACAATAAACATCGCGGAGGTTATGCAGCCTTGGCAGCATGGGGCCCCCCCCTAGAATTTCCAAACCATGCGGCTATCAGGGAGGTCAAAGGAAATTCTTGCAAACTCTGTATGGTGGAAATAATATTGACAATTTGATCATGCCGGGGATACTGCCGGGTGGTTGGCGTCCGGCACATTCAACGTCTTTGAATGTGTCGTGCGCTTCATATCCACCATGGACAATTCATTGTAAATATTCCATTTAGTTAGGTTGTTAGATAGTTTCTTTAATTTGAATTAATGTTCACTTCCCCCCCCCCTGTTAGAAATAGGCAATTACTAAGGATTAAGACTGATTTTCTATTAAGTCCCTTGGGTTCGATACTCATGGTAGTAATTTACTTACACTTTATTCCGACCAGGATTTTTCCTACTCTTATTAGAGTAAGTAGGATTCTTTTATTTATTTTTGTATATAATTTTCCCTACCGAATTCCTAGTTAGCAAAGACCCGGTTAACCGAATAAGATGGTTAACGTACCATGGGCAGCCCTACTAAATAGTAATTGGGCTCTCTTTCTCTCCCCTCACCTCCTTTCCCCACCGTTTCACCTTATCATCCTTATTTTCCTTCAAAGGAGGTTTCTACTTTCATTATCCTTTAGCTTTTGGGATAACTTCTCCCTAGTATAAATAGTTATCTAGTCCTCCCATCTTGTCTAGTTTGTTTTACGATTTGTTAGGATTTTGTTGGTTTTGGGTATAATATGGGTAAGGGGGTTTAGTTCACTGTTTGTTGTTGAGTGCCACGAACTGATGCAGATCGTTATTATTTTTTTATATAATTAGAGGCACAGGGCCCAAATGTGTCACTAGGACACTACAGGAAAGAACTTCACACCTATCTAGAATCAGACTCTACATACCTTGCTAGTCCAGCTAACTCACAAAACAAAAAGGAGAGTCACACCAGGACTCTAAATCGCTTTCTTCTTTCCTCTCTTGACCATCTTACTAGCATGGGAAAATTTACTAAAGCCTAGGCGCCTTGCTCCTACCACCTTTCTAGACCCGTCCTTAGAAGAGTTCCTTGAGCATCGATCGGAGTCCTCCTTCGATCCTTCTTTCGTGGCCTGACATCTTTGGCGATAACTAGCTCTCTGCTCACGGATGATCCCTTTAATGTTACCCAGAGTGCACTCCTCATCCGGGATAGAACACCCAAGCTTTATTGCAAGATTAAGCATCTGCCTTGCTTCCTTCTTCACGTAGGCCTCCTCAGGGTCTACATCCGACGTAGGGGTAACTCTATCTGGCTCGAACCCTGAGGGAAATTCTAGGTCCTCGAAGAGGCCTTTAAGCCCACCATCATCACCATCATCCTCCACCATCGGGTCCTGCGGGACAACAAGATCAGCAACTGGTCCAAGCAGGTGACAGTCTGCATCACTGCCAAAAGATCCAAGACCGGCCTCCACATCCTCAATATTAGCAATCTTATCAAGGCGCAATGCATCAATCTCTACTCTTCTTCTCTTATTGCTAATGATATCCTCCGCAACTGGGTCAGGAACCGACCCTTTTCCAATTGGTGGCATGCGAATTGAAATTGGAGCTCGAACACTAGGCCCCTCTATCCCCTTACTAGGATCTCCACTGAAACCACCATTCAAATTTGTAGTAGGAGGTTTTTGCGTAGACTGAACATGCCCAGTAGGGTAACAAGCCATATCAGAATACGATCAAGGATACCCTCCTCCCCACCCCTGCAAGTTACACCACCACCCATAGTTGTCAACACCCTGCACCGTGACCGATGGAACAATCCACCCTGGGTAATATGCAAACCCACCACCCTAGAACAAATTTTGTATCCCATTAGGTGCATACCCAGTGTAATTAAATGTAGCCTTCTCGTTTGTTGGACAGGACGCCGCCGCTACACCATCAGTTCTCGAAGAAACCTCCTCGTGCACAGGACATCTCACACGACACCAATAGTCTGCAATGATTCGAATATGTGGGCACCCCTTCCCCTTACCAACCACTCGCTCACATCCTTTCGACGTGCACGCTCCACCCACCACTATCTCAACATCACCCAGAGGGACCGTGCTACTGTTGTCATCGCCGCCTCCAGGGCATCCTCCATCTTTACCAGCAATCGGAGCCAGAGTTGCATTAACGGGGAGACCTCCAGGAGCAACAGGTTCATACTGGTCACCAACTTCAGTCGAAATTCAATCAACACCCCCTGCAGATCTTGTCACCTCGTAGTTGGCCTAGCGAGCAAATAGCTTATTCCCCATAAATATCTGCCCGTGGAGCCTTCTCACCGTTGTTCTGACTTGCGAAGATGAGAATAATTTAACAAAGGAAAAAGCCAGTTTGTTGTTAGATCGTCGCTTTTTCGAAATGAAGATTCGCCCAATGTTTCCTTCTCGGCGAAGAAGCCACCGCAAGGCTCGAGAATCGAGTTCTCTGTGCAGATTGTTAGTTATCGAATGATGCTACTGGTAGGAGAGAGACCTGTGAAGTTGTTGGTTCCTACTGTTGCCTGTTCGTCGTAGGTTAGCGCGTTGTCTAGAAATTACCACAGTTGCTTGTTTGAATGCATGAGGTATCGCAGTGGTGGATGCGACAGATAAATGGATGAATATGTTCGTTAATAGGGTTAGGAAGTCGGCCGTGATGAAGTAAGAAGAACCTCAAGTGTTTCAGAAGTTGACACTAGCAGCGACGGTGGTTGCTCGGCGTGGTGAAGAAAGCTATCTAGTTTGCTTGCTTTTAGTGAGGACATGTATGCAGATCTATGCAAGGTGGATCATTATAGTTTGTCCCATAATAGATTGCCAAATGACAAAGACTTGGGTGGGGGACTTGTTTAGTTATGAGCCAAGTATCGCTATGCATGTACAACTTTTAATAGAAATATAATGCTTGTTGTATTTAAAAAAATGTCTGCTTTTAATTTGAGCCAAAGAAGTTACAAGATATAATTATGTTTGAGAAATTTCACCATATATCCACATAAAATTTATTAGCACACTATGTGTTATAGGTTTATCTGCCTGGGATGTTTAAATTATACAGAAAAAACGAAGAGAATACAAGGAAATGAAAGATAAATAATTTAGAGAAAAATTTACAGTATAGCCCTAAAAACTTTTATAATTCATAATATACATATTTTTGAAAACACGCTCATAGGATACATCTAAAAGTTTGAAAATTCATAAAGTATCCCTAATCCGTGAAATGACCTTGAATAAGGACTATATGCCACTTTTTTATTTAGGTTCATTTTATGAAATTTCAAGAAAAAGTATATATAAACTACTAGAAAAATATAAATAATTACAAAAAATATTTTAAAAGGTAATAAAATTATTAAAAAACTAAATATATATATATAATTGAAATGTAGCTAATAATTATTAAAAATTAAATATGCACAATACTTTGAGCAAATTAATGATTAAATATTATATAATGAGCATATATTTGTAACTTTATAAACAAAACTAATCCATTACTAAGGACGAGAAGAAAAAATTAACATATATATATATATATAGACTTAAATTAATTGATATTTTGACTAAACATTGTAAAAAACATATATAGAAATATACACACATATATATCCAATTTACTAACATGAAAAGAATACTAAATTATAGAAATATATTATACAATTTATAATTTATTCCTTTCATAAAATAAGCATATAAAAATATTATCAAAAAATTTTAAATTTTATTTTATACTATTCTGTAAGCTCAACATATTATGAGTAGTTAATTTACAGTAAAAAAACCCAACCGAAAAAAACAAAAATGTTACATATCCAATAAATATCTCAATTTATATATTCTAAGTAAAATTGCAACTTCTAAACAAAATATTACTATTTTGTATCATTTTTCATTTTTACAAATGTAAAACATAGAAAATCATGATAGTACGATTAGTTTAGAGAATGAAAAAGAACAAAAATTTCAAATTTTATGATAATACTTTGTATATTTAATCAATAATTTTTTTAGCTTTTAATAATATATTATATTTTTATAATTTGGTATGTTATTAAATTTTGTAAATTAAAAATATTCATATTTTATATATATTGTCTTTTATTTTTTTATTCGGATATCAACTTATTTACATATATATTGTTTATTTATGAATTATTGACTTTATTCAATTTATTTGTTTTAGTTATTTTTTAAATACTTTTGTGGGAAATTTCATGAAGTATCACTATATTGTTGGCTAATTCATGAAATGCCCTATAATACCTCAAAAACTAACTAGTATTTTATTAAGACCGGAGTTTAAATGAAAACCAAATTTTAAATTTTTTAAAATATAATTTTATATTATAAATTTATTTGAGTAAAAATATAACAAAAAATTTGAATTATTATTCACTTAACTATTTTTAATTTTTAATTTTTAATTAAACTTTTAATTTTTAAATGATATATAGTATTTTTTTATTTAAAAAAATTATATACATGTTTTTTTATTCTATAAAACTTTAACCAATAAAATAATAAACTTATATTTTTATTTTAATTTTACTATTTTTAATATATGTTTTATTATTTTTTGTTGTATCTTGTGAATACCGTGAAGTATGTTTATTAACAAGTAGGATATTTTGGTCTCAAAAAGTTTTGAGTTAGTTAATTCTGATATCTGATGAATTAAAATTATATTTTGTGGTATTCGAAAAACTTTTTTAAAAATTATGGTATTATGTGAATTAACAAACTTTTTAGTGGTATCCCATGAATTTCAAACTTAACCGGATAACAAATAAATAGATAAATAATCAAAACACAAACTAATTAAATACTAAACCATCTAAGAATTATAATGAGTCTACATGGAGCTATAAGCCATCTAAATATATTAAATTAATCTAATCAGGTCTATGTCAATTCTCAAACCCAACTCTCACGCTTTTACGTATAAGCTGCATTACCTGTGGCCAGAAAACAAAAACAACAAACACAAAGGGACTGCGCAAATCAGAAAAACTGAGTAAACCTCTGCTTCACTATGTGAAAATGAGTTTAGTTGTAAACGTTTGACATATATAAATATAACATAATAAAAACAATTCAATTGACAACATCAATCCATATTAGGAAGAAGATTACAGTTTATATCCATCACACAATCCACCAGTCTACACAATGATAAGGGAGTTTTCAACCGCCAACCAATGAAGAAGTAGATTTATAGAGCTTAAACTGCGATATAGTGGTCCCAGCGGAATATGCTTAATTGCAGTGTGCCAATATGTACAATCATATGAATATCCCAGTGAAAGTCTTCCAGATCAATATCACACATTCCAAAATATAACTCATCACAAAATCACTTCTCCTGATAAAACTCAATCCACCAAAATTTATAATAGGAAATTTCACCAAATACCACTGAGTTTTTGCTTAATTCATGATATACCACTGTGTTTTTAATATTACACAGGACAACACTAAGTTTTTACTTGTTTCATCAAATAACACTCTATCTCATATTTTGTTAAATGTTCCGTCAATATTCTAGGAAAATGACTAAACTACCTCTGTTATTAATTAACAACTTGAAAGTAATTTGCCATACTGATAAATTTCATAAGACACCACTTTTATTTAACTATTTATATGGGTAGTTTAGTCTTTTTTCTAGGGATATTAATGGATTATGAGACAGGGTGTTATCTGGTGAAATAAGTAAAAACTTAGTATTATCGTGTGTAATTTTAAAATCATAGTGGTATATTGTGAATTAAGCAAAAACTCAATGGTATTTGGTGAAAATTCCCTTTATAATAAATCCATCGCCAATCCTCAATCAATCTCTACTAAGTAATCCATCAAAATTCATAATAAATGCATCATCAATCCTCAATCAATCTCAACCAAGTCCATCATCAATCCTCAATCAATCTCAACCAAGTCCATCATAAAAGCTCATGCACAATCACTAGATAACAACCATTCACATAGGGTTAATTTAAGTGAACACGGTAGCTTACCTGGAATCCTCGCTTAATTAGACATTCACAACAATCCACCGCAATCAGTTGCTAGCACGACAGTAGACAAAATTCATCCAAACTAGTCACCCAGTGATAACCAAGGTAGCTTAACATCAAATAATTAAAATATGAATAATCATGTCACCACCAACTGCTATAATTAATTGCTATTAAGTAAAATAATAAATACTCTTATTCTATTGCTAGCCAAAATAGTTATTATGGCGGATTGTACCGCTTTAAAAATGGCTAACTAGCTTATTTTTATAATTCACTTGTTTCTAGATCTTCAAAATTATAACACCCATAATTCCTCTAACTATGAACTCTAAGTCAACCAATCAAATTTTAAGAAAACTTGAGCTTTGGTATAAATTAAGTAATCAATTTTCAAACTAATAATAATATTATTATTATTACTAGCAAGCAAACACAATTAATACTAATATGTTGCCAAACAAACATAATATTAGTATTATTACTGAACAAACCATACATACGATTTACATACATATATTTGCATCATTAATTAATCATCAACATTATTAAGTGGCCGTGATTAAGTTAGCAATTTATTTTGGCTAAAGAAATAAAAATCGGCAAGCAAGTTACCGTTGTCTGATGTTGCTCATTGACATGGGACAGCACTACACCACGATTAGAGGAGGTTGCTACTGCTGCTGGCTTTTGTGCCGGGAAGAGAAATTAATGAGCGAATTATTGTATAGAATTGAATGAGATGGGAATGAGAGATAGAAGGGGAGTGCAAATCTCAAAATTCATCTTGTGACGAGGTGAATCAAACAAGAGTAGAGAATAAATATGGGGCTGCTTCTGCGGACAGTAGAAGATAAAGTTAAAAGAGTTACTCGTGGTCAATAGCAATTGATCTAAAAGAATTTGACGTTGTGGAGAGATTTGATGTGGAACGAAGGCGCAGACGAGAAGAGAATGAAGACGGCCATGAATAGGAGTAAGAGAAAGAAGAAGAGAAAAGAACATAATTTAGGTTAAGCTTCCCTAGTTTCCAATTTATTCCATACCCCTCAATTACCAATATATCCCCGTAATAAACTAAAATCTGAATTATCACTGTTCTAGATATCCACAAATAAAACATAAAACTAGAATAGCGGGTATTAACAATGTAGTTAGTTTAACAATAAGAACCCATTATAATAATTCTAATATACCGATGTAAGTAGTAATTAAATAATCATATATTACTAAATAATGTTATGCTAAATTATAAGGGGTTTTCACTAACACCAAAGTTTCTACTAAAATATAACATATAAATTATTAGAGAAATAACACCGTAACCGGAAAGTACAAGCCTTAAAATCAGTTTCTGAGAGGCGTCCGAACTTGTGTCTGAACTTGGATGTTCGGACGCAAGTCGAGACTCAAAACAGGGACGTCCAAACTTGTGTCCGAACTTGTAAGTTCAGACAAGGTCCGAGGAAACTTTCTCACTTGGTCCGGACTTGTGTCTGAGCTTGAAAGTTCGGATAAAGTCCAAAGCTTCAAACCAGACTCGTCCTCGCATGTTGTCCGAACATGTTAGTTCGGATAGATGTCCGGACACAACAGATTGGTAAAGAAGAAAGAACCTGCGGGGTCTATCTAAACTTGCTCCTTCGGACGGAAGTTCAAACAAGACCAAAAGTTGTAAAAGCTGCACAAACACTTCACAATAGCACATCTTCTTATGACGATTGAAAAACGTAATCTAAAACAGGAAACTTACAAAAGATGTTCAACGGCATGGTGCTACCATATCAATTGATCATACCGCAATGTAAATTCAAATCCAAGGTATTAAAAACAAGTCAGTTGACCACGAATCAATATTTTCAAATGGACATATTCTTTTTCCAAACATAAATATACACATTCCTGTGTTATCAAATATATACGAATCTTTAAAAGGTGTGTATAATGATAAAATAGCTACTATGACAAAAATATGTTTGATTAGGACTATATAAAAATTATCGTATTTAATAAATAAAAATAATAATTAAAGGCAATAACTATAAGATGATAAATTTAAATATTGAGTTCACAATTAAAATAAAAGGTAATTAATAATATACGACATATATGAATGACATATATATATTTTGGGGTATTTCATGCCACCCTTCTCTAAAAAACGTCACAAAATGCCACTACATTTTTTAAAAAGCTGATAAAATGTCACTATAGTTGTTGACTAGCAGGAAAAAAAGATAAAAAAAAACCCATACTAGTTAACAAAGTACTTTTTAAAGTTCATGCCTCTAAGTATTACAAAATTCACAAAAAAAAAATCAAAATACTATGAAAATACAAAAATTTATAAAATTTTAAAACATAATTGAAAAAAGTCAAATATTTTGTAGATTTTTTAAAAAAATTATTCAGTACCATAAAAGAGAATATAGAGTTGTAAACACATAATTTATATCAATTTTCCTACCAATTAATTACCTTAATATATAACATACATTTTCAAATTATCTTTATTCTACCAATTTAAATTATTTAATAAAAAAATATTTCAATATTTTGTGAATTTTTTAACATTTAACGATGTGTTGTGAACTTTAAAAGTTCTTTATTAACTAGTAGGTATTTTGTCTATTTTTCTTCCGATCAATGACTATAGTGGTATTTCATGGATGAAAAAAAGTAGTGGAATTTTGTGATTTTCTTTTTTGTTGGGATATGTCATGAATTAGCCAATAATATAGTGGCATTTAATGAAATTTCCTCAATTTATTATTTCTTAAAATTATTTACAAAAAAAATCATAAAAAACGTCTGAATACAAAAAGGAACATGACGTGCATGTCAGGGATAAAATATTCACTACTTAAGGTTATTTAACGGATTAAGGGTATTTTGTGTATTTCAAAAATTTATAGAGATATGTTGTGAACATGTTTTAAAAAAGGGAAATATTATAATTTATTAGGTACATCTATAAGAAATTCAATCCAAAAGCGCAAATGTACTATGAATTAAGTGAGTTTAGTTCATATGATGTCTAGATCACATCACTTGAGGTCTTACTAAAAATTAATGGTATAGAGCCAAAATAAGACCAAAATAAAGGAACTTTTATTTTTGTGATTCTTTTTTTTCTAAGTATCATTAATAATATCCATATATATTCTGGCTATTTATATTCCAGCAAGTATTAATATGACTTTATTTATTCATAAAAGGATTTTATGACTTTCCAGATGTTTTATAGTTTTTTGTTTCTTTATGATACCATAAATTAATAAATAATTAATTTTTATTAAACCTTTCATTGTTTATATGCGCTTTTATTACATTTTGAAGGAAAATATAGTGTTTTTAACTTTCTATACTTTTTGTTGAAGTGGCGGACCGGGGTGGGGTCCGGTGGGGTCCCGAATCCCATAGTTTTTCTGATAATAAAAAAATATTTTTTTAAAATATAGTTTTAATAAAATAAAATTGAGTAAAATACTGAAAGTTGATAAGTATTTGATGGTAGAGACATGTTTTTATATGTGAGGTTGTAAGTTCAATTATTATCGATTTATTTTTAGTTCTTTAATGTTATGAAACAAAATTACTCCTTTGATCCCATGTTAAAAGTCTATCCATGTTTAACTATTTAAAAATCAGTATAATTTATAAATACTACTTATTTAAAATTTAAACATAACCTTAAATTTAATATATATATATAACCCCACGTTTATATATTATCTTCAAATTTAATACTATATGTTAATGTCAAAATAAAATTTTTGGACCCCATAAGATTTGACTTCTGGGCTCACCACTAATTAAAGGTCATGGTTTTCTAAATGCTTTGTAGTTTTTAGTCAATAATAGGACATATTGTAAAAATTATAACATTGACATTTACTCTAGCTTAAGTTTTTGTTATGTTTGCATCTTTGGTGAAAATGAGAATAATGGAAACTTGTTAACTTTTATAATGTCATATTTTAAACAAAAAGGTAAAATTTACTAAGAAGTAAAATTTAAGGGTCTATGAACTGACAAATATAACCATACTCCTAAATAAAAAGCATGGAATAAAGTATTTCACAATTTTTGTCATAACTTATTGTCAGTTAATTTTCAATAGAACTTTAATATTTAATGTATATGATAATTTAATTTTATTATCTTGATTTTTCTAATAAATTTCTTACCATCAAGAGTGTATTTTAAAACTAAATATTCAAAATTGACTTATCTTATGATACGTAGTATGTATCTAACTAAAAAAATGCCTACAAGCAAAAAAAAAAAAAAAATTGGAGGCGGAGAGTATGTGGATTTTACCTGGGTGGTTGTAAACAATTATTGATTCGTTCTTTCAAAAAATCAATTTTTATTCAAATATTTATGATTTTTTATTACAGACATTCACACCAGCTTGTTAATTACAAACTGAATACAAAAACATGCCAGATTTAGACATAAAAAAAACTTAAAATAGGCAAGTCCACATTCTACCCTTTAGACTTTAGGTGGTTTGACGCCGAAGTAACAATAATGAATATTGGCTTTCACGTAATTATACCAACAGTCCTAGGGAGCGTTCGGTTAGCTTTTTTGAGCATAAATCGACAGTATAAATGCACAGTATATGTTGTTTTGAACTTCTTTATTTGTTTTTGTTGTTCGTCTAAAAGAGCATAAATGTCAGCATAAATGACAGTATAAATGTCAGCATAAATGCCCGCATCAAATACTACTTTTTCGTTTCTGTGCTTTCAATTCCGTTTTTTTACTCACTTCATAATGCAATTACTCTGACTATTGATTTAAAAAAAAGAAACATTTTACAAGTTACTTTATTTGTTACAAATTACATAATGCTCCAAATAATTTATAAAAAATAGTACTACTTTAACCAAATTTTAAAAAAAAAACCACATTTATAATACAAATATACAATATATTATTTGTAATACCACATAGATTAATAAAATTAAAAAAACCAATAAATATACACACTTGTTGATATATAAATTAAAATATTAAAATAGTATATAGAAATATGAATGCATATAAATTTATTAACGTACAAAGTTACAAAAATATTATATATTATTAAAAGTTACAATTTCACTAAATAAATTCACATAACATTATCAGAAAATTTGAAACGCTTGTTCTCTCTTTTTACACTTTTATATTTGTAAGAATTATAAAATTTAGATAATGAAAATATATTGTTTAGAAGTTACAAATTTTGTTTAAATAATAAAAATAAAAATTTTATTGGTTATATAAATATTTTTATTTTCTTTGGTTTCTCAAGTTTTTATTGTAAATTAAATACTCATAGTAATATATTGTTTGTGAATTTTTTATTTATTTTTACTAACAAAATAAAGTTAAAAAGACCAAAATAATAAATTGTAATTGTAATACGAAAACGGTAAACGTATTACATATAACTAACTTAACCAAACATGCTGCATATATGTTGCACTGCCAAATAACAGTTTTCAAAACAGCTGCATTTATATCAGCACATTCCTGCCAACAAATATGCTGCATTTATGTCAGCGTATTCCTGCTGTCAAATATGCTGCATTTATGCTGCTAAAACAGTCATGCCCGAGCCATAGACATAAAATAAGTATACAAAATACTTTATTTTCCTGTTTAGAGAATGGGCTGGACACACGGAGGTGTTCAGTCAAAATGGAAACACCAAAAGTTACCACGGCATTCCACTTATCGACCCGTTTTCCATGACTTATTTTCTTTTCGAGGGAGAAATAAAAGGGACGCGGGACAAAGTGCCTCAACCTTTTGAAAGAGAAAGCAATTTGATTGACAGTTTCTTCTCTCTTAATTTCTTGCGACATCTCTGTCGACCAAGTCATAGTCCCTCATGGATCTACTAGGTTCCATAACGATTGATACACTTCTTATGTGTTGCCTTCCTATTCATTATTCCCTATTCCCCATGTAAGTAACACATTTAAGCACGTGGTGTAAGTGGTGAATGAGGTTCCTCCAGTCGTCTTATTCGATCAGCAATCTTCGTCATTTATGTGAAAGCTCAGACTCAGTCTCCTCAAAGGTAGCTGGTAATAAATGATCTTCTAGAATTAACGTTTGACACGAAATCCTTTTTTTTTTCTTTTTCTGTAATGAAGTATCGAATATTGTGTTGATGTGAAAAAAAGTTTAATGAAAAACTTCAATGAAAATTCGTCATTTATGCGATTAATTACTGTACAAGGTTGATCCGTAACAATACCGGCAATAGTGTTGAAGTGTTGACACATATGGGCACGGATGGCGATTGATTGATGCACTGATTAACGTAAACGTCTTAGCAGTGGACTTTTTATTTAAAAATAATAATAATTAGGACCAGCGGACCACATAATTGGAGCATTACAAACAAAACAAAATAATCAGCAATAAGAAAAAAAAAACCCCTCTTTTCCTAGGGCCCTTGTTTGGGTAGATTAATGCACATGTATACTCCAAGTGGCAGACTCATTTATTTGTTTCTTTTTGTTGTGAGACCTATACTCTCACTCACATGAACATTGTTTGTAAACCCAATTTTACCTGCGTTTGTATAAAGGTGCAGATTAATGTCGCAGATGAACGGGCCCTTAGTCTGGTATTCGAAATTTCCAATATCATTCGCTAGATTATAGGTATCTTGTCTTAAAATCCATCAGGATCTGTCTTTAGTAAAAACTTGATTCACATCCAAACTCCTTAACTAGATCTAGGGTTTTCTTTGCTTCAATTTATGCTCCAGGGTACATTCGCGGGCTCTGCTGCAACAAACTTTGATCTTTATCCCATCCGTGATAGATCACTAGTAAAAACCAGATTTTGTAACAAGTTTTTAGTAACAACTTAAAAATTGTTACCATATGTATCTTGTTATCAGTGACAAGTATTTTGTTACCAAAGATAGTACTAAAGACTTATAAAAAATTGAGACTGCAATAATAATATAACTGTTTTAAAATCATATTTTTTATAACAATGTAATTTTAATAATGAATAAAATTCGGTATAATAAACAAATTGATCTTTAGTTACGCTATTTCGTGTAACGACATGTAACAACTTTTATTGTTACATTAAATTGGATTAGTAACGATTTTGATTTTGGGTAACGACTTTATTGTTATCAATGACAATTATTCTAATAGTGGATTAAGATTGGCCAGGCCCTTGCGTCCACCCCATGGGAAATAGTTTTGATATTCTAGAGCACACTAACCGCTTGTTGGCTTCCCGTTCAAATAATGAAACCGGGCGCGCTATAACTGCCCGTCATATTAAAAAAGTCCGACCATGCATATTGCTTTGCATGGAAAAACATTTTGACACTAAGGGCCAGAGACCGTTGAATTCTAATTCGCATACACAAGTAGGGTTAAGAGAACTTTGTACCGGTGTTATTTCTTGTGTTGCCTAGGAAAAAGAACTATGGACTAGCATGATTTCTTGCATTGCCTCAGAAAGATTATTTTGAACCACTAGTTTAATATTTCGCATCGCCTGGGAATGAGAACTTTGGATCGCCACTATCCTAAGGTTTCCCTTCTTCTTTTCCTCTTTTACCATTATTCATCATCATAGTCTATGTCGCCTCAATGTTTTCTATCGTCTTCCTTGTAATGTTGCTCTGCCCTGGGCTAAGCGAAACACCATACTCATGGTTCACTACGATAGTAAATTTCACCAATACCCAGTGGTCTTCTCTCTTCCCAGGTATTTGCTCATCCTTTCCATCATCTCCATTAACTTCAATTGTGAAACTTGAACTTTCCACGTTTATAATCAAATCCAACCTTTTAAACACATGGACAATTTGACAGATCTTGATCTTCTCCTCTAGTGCCTTTGTAACACCCCGATTTCCTACCATACCTAACTCTAACACAACCACAGCGGAAATAAATGAAACCTAACGGGCATGACCGCCACACCCACAAGAGTGAGTGTAAAAGCTAAACTTCCCAGCACAACTCAACATTAGCTAAACATAAATATTATAAAATGCCAAAATGGATACAACTGTAATTGTTAAATCCTTTCTCATACTACAGTCTCTAAATTTCATCCTACCAGAACAAGCTTCCGGAAATAATACTTATAACAGGCTTCCAGAACTAAATACACTCAAGATCAGTTTAGTTACTTCTGTCTACTCCTAAATCGTTTCTGCAATTCCCATCAGCCCAAAGACAAGAGCTCAACTATCAATCTGCAACCAGAAATCACAACAACAGAGAAAGGGGTTACGCAAATCAATGAAACTGAGTAAGTCATTGTGATAAGCCGCAGACTTGTCATATTTATATGCTATATTTATAGAGATTATTGACAGAAATAAGGTTAAATAGTTAGTATTAAAGTGTTTTAGTTGTTCAGACTTATGTTTTATATGCTTTTCATGCAAGGAACGAATTTCTAGTCAAAAGTTCAAGTGAATCCGGACATGGTGCCGGATGACTTCTGCAAGGCACAAGTTTGGAGCAGAAACATGTTATCGCCGGATCCAGTGTCGGGTACTTTCTATCCGGCATAAGTGAAAAGTCGCCATGGTTGGTCAAGCGATGGCAGTTATTTACAGTTAACGATCCAACTGATGCCGGGTACAGTGCCGGACATCCCCTGTCCGGCACATGCAACGCTTCGCTTGGCAGTTTTGACCGTTAACGGTTACCCACATTTAACACGTGGTGCTGGATGACTTTGACCTGGTATTCCACCCGACACATGGAGATTTTAGGTCTATAAATTGGCCGAGAGCCTACATCATTTGACACACTTCAACATATTCTTTCCACCCCACTCACACTCCAATTTCACCTCCATTCCATGTGTTGGTGTCCAAGGAAGTTCTTCCCAATCATCCACGCGAAGAGAGGAATCTCCATTGGGTTAGGGCTATGACCATTTCCTTATTCCTATTGTGTTTTCTAACATTTGGTATACATGGTTGAGGAGGAATTCCTTATCTTCTTTGGTTAGGGATGATTTTCCTTGTAAGACTCTTGTGATTATCAATAAAAGTTTGTGAGTTTCAACTAAGATTTGGTTCTTAGTGTAGAGAGGAAGAGTTCGCTACTTGTTCTTCTTTGTCTTCAAAATTCTAAGAGAATTGGTTGAGGGATCTTAGTGGTCTTAAAGTTTGTTGTTCTATGCATGGGCAATAAGATCTAAGATTGGAATTAACCTATTCTATTCTCCTCCTTGTTCGTTTTTAGCAAGATATTTGTTGGATTCGATAATGGTCTGAGAGTGATCTTGACATTTTAAATATGCCGAGTGACATGCCGGGTGTCTGATGTCCGGCACATTCAAAGTTCTTGAATGTGTCGTGCATCCTTTGTCCGACAACCTATAACTTGGTTTTTGTGATCATACTTGTTCTTATGTTGATTATCATCCTGAGTCAAAGATATTTCATTGTAAATACCATTAGTTAGGATTTATAAATGGTTTATTTTAGTGTAGAATTGATATTTACATTTCCCCCTTGCTTTAGAATAGGCTATTACTAGGATTAGGACTGATTTTCTATTAAGTCCCTTGGGTTCGATACTCTCAGTCGTAATCTACTCACACTATACTCCGACTGGGATTTTTGCTACCCGTATAGAGTTGTAAGTTTATTTATTCTTTTTATTGTTTTATTGTTTTATTCTTTGTACATACTTTTATCCTACAAATTTCCCATTAGCAAAATGCCGCCATTGTCGGGGACTTGGAATTAGTCCAAGTCCTAAAATTGGTAATCGCCTTATTCTTTATTTTTTATTCTTTATTCTTTACTCTCTTTTCTTTAAATTTCATTCGTTCATTTGTATTTTGAACGTGCCGTGTCTAATGCCGGGTAAAGTCAACTTGACACCTTTGGAGGAAGTCCAACGCCGGACATATTATATCCGGCATGTTTTCCCGCCCGTTCAATTCTACTCTCCAATTTTTTTTCTTCGTAAAATAGTAGAGACATATATAAATGATCTCTTACTTTTTATACCATTCATTTTTATTTTTATTTTCTCCTCTTATTTGTATTTCTTTGATTCATCTATTTTTCTCTCGGTTGGAATATGCCGTGCATGATGCCGGGTACAGTCAACCTGGCATTAATAGAGGAAGTCCAATGCCGGATACACCACGCCTGGCACTATGTCCAGCATGTTTGATATTATTTATTTTTCTTTTAGTTTCGTAACATTCCTATATTATTACTTTTATACTATACTTTGTTAAATTAATATTTTGTTTTTGCTCCTCTTTAAGTCATAAAAGGTGAATGCTTCTCCGATCAAATAGTCTCCCTAAAGATTTATCCAACTTTGATCTGGAGATTGAGAGGACCTTGCTTCATTCTTTGAGGCAACGCAAGAACCAACGAAACGCACGCCCTACACAAATAACATCAAATACACTTTGCGAAATGGCTACCCCAACCGTCCGCAACATTAATAGGCCGTCCAATCTAGGACAAAAACCAGCAATCGACCTTCCTCTCCTCGCACAAAACGAGTACGATGAGTGGCAAAAGTTAAAACCGTATCATCAGATTCGATGTGTCAAATAGTTGGGTATGTTTGATGGGTCGAACCCGGACGACGCCTTGCTCTACATAACAAAATTCCTGCAACACACAAATAGCCTAACTTCCTCAAATAATGTCCTCCAATACGTCAGACATTCCCTCTTCCCCCATAGTCTTACAGGGGCAGCTAGCAAATGGTACCATAGTCTGACCCCCAGTACTATTTCCAGATGGGAGGACATGACAACCAAGTTCTATGACAAGTTCCTGCCACCAAGTCGCACCCTGGAGATGATCGCCGAGATTTACAACTTCAGACAACCTAGTCCGGAGAACATCTGTGAAACTTGAGATAGATTTAAAGGGTTGCTCTAGACATGTCCTCATCACGGCCTCACCAAGGAACAACTATCTTAGTTGTTCTACAAAGGATTAGTCAACCAACACAAAACCATGATCCTAGCTTCCCTTGGTGTTGATATACTGAAGAAGCCAGGAGATCAATTCCATAGTGGGATTGAATATCTTTGTGAAGAGATTAGAGATTGGGTCACAGGTGGATCCAGGGGTGGTACCGCAGGCTTATATCAGGTGGGCAAGGGAGACGCTAAATTTGATAAATTAATGCAAAGTCATGAGCAGCTGCTGGAGAGCAATGCTCTAACGTCAACGAAGGTTAGTGCTCTGCAAAAGGTGGAAGAGCAAATGGCAATGAGTAATCTTCCTCAGCAGGCGAAGGTGGTTATTGCACGACCACACGCCCAGAACCCTGAATTGTAAGATTTTACATCGCTTGAGGAAGCGAACTACGTGAGCAACAACCAAGGGTATAGGCAGCCGTGGCAGTAGGAGAACCAACCCCGTCAAAACTTCCAAAATCAAACCGGCTACCAGGGAGGTCAGAGCCAATACATGTAGACTCCTTACAGAGGAGTACCTTCAAACCGACCATCCCAACCTGCATCTTCATCAGAGGCCGAGATGGCTGAATTACGCGACATGATGTCGGCCCTGATGAACAAGACCCAAGATGCTCACAATGAGATCTCGACTATTCGCAAGGTGCATAAATCGATGCAGTTGCAAATGCAGCAACTTCGGGCACAACCTCGACAATCTGGTCAACTCCCATCTTAAACTCAAGTCAATCCGAGGGACCATATGAAGTCGATCACCAAGATCTCTGATCATTCCACCGGTTAGCCAAAGGCTAAGTGTAGGGCGGGCCCTCTCACACATATGGTCTTCATTCACCGCAGGGGAGTCCTTCCTTTCCTAACTCTTTCCTTTTAATTGTCTTTAAATTCTTTTTTATTATTTTATTTTATTTTTGTATTTTTTAATACTGGGGACAGTGTTCCTACCTAGTGTTGGGCAGGGGTCCCCCCTTCAAAAAATTATTATTTTTCAAAAGTTATTATTAGTATTTTTATATTTGTTCATATATATTTATATATTAAAAAAATGGTATTAGATATATTAAATATGATTGGTTGAAATCTTATCAATGTTTTACTAAGCTTTTGTATGTTTTTGATTGAAATAAGATTAGGAATGAATAAATGCTTGTTCTATCAAGAGGTAAGCTTTCTAATGACTTATAGATTCTTGTTTTAACTTCTTGATTCTTTTTACTTAACATGAGTATATGATCTATCTCCTAATTCTTTGCTTTATTTACTTCTGGGTAATTTTTTCCTCCCTTCTCTTTCAAATTGTGAAAAAGTCTTTTGGGTAAAAATCTTAAAAAAGGGTTTTTGTGAAAAAAGAGAAGAAGAAGAAAAAATGAAAAAAAAAATCTTCTTCCAAAGGGAAACAATATATTCCTTGAGGTTGTAACAATTGCCTCGGAATAAAAGCAACAAACGGGAGTTTTTCCTTTTGTTTTTCTCCTAAATTCCCCGTTCTTTAATGCAAAAAAATCATGGTTGATTCAGAAACCCTTGAAAATAGGGCTGAACCTTAAAAACCAATGATGAAGGTCTTGGCCACTTTCAGAAACTCTTGAAAAATAGAGCTGAATGGTGGAAACCGGAAAAAGGAGAGAGTTTAAAATCCCTTATGCAAAACAGCCCAAAAGTTTTTGATCAGTTTTGAAATTCTTTATTTTTATTTATATACCCATTAGTATGTTTTTGATAGAATAAGGAAGATTAAGTGATACTTATGAATTAGAGTCAGATAGTTGGAAATGTTTATCTAATTGTCATTCCAGAGATTATAGTTTTGTGAAGAAGCAATTACTCCTTTCTAATTTAATTTTGCTCAAGAACTAGCAAAAGGTAAGTGTAGGGCCTTGATAAGCCGAAACTTATTATTTATATGCTATATTTATAGAGATTATTGACAGAAATAAGGTTAAATAGTTAGTATTTATGGTATATTATACATTAAAGTGTTTTAGTTGTTCAGACTTATATTTTATATGCTTTTCATGCAAGGAACGAATTTCTAGTCAAAAGTTTAAGTGATGCCGGACATGATGCCGGATGACTTCTGCACGGCACAAGTTTGGAGCAGAAACATGTTATCGCCGGATCCAGTGCCGGGTACTTTCCATCCGGCATAAGTGAAAAGTCGCCACGGTTGATCAAGCGATGACAGTTATGTGCAGTTAACGATCCAACTGATGCCGGGTACGGTGCCGGACATTCCCTGTCCGGCACATGCAACGCTTCGCTTGGAAGTTTTGACCGTTAACGGTTACCCTCATTTAACACGTGGTGCCGGATGACTTTGACCCAGCATTTCACCCGGCACATGGAGATTTTGAGGTCTATAAATAGGCCGAGGGCCTACATCATTTGACACACTTCAACATATTCTTTCCTCCCCACTCACACTCCAATTTCACCTCCATTCCATGTGTTGGTGTCCAAGGAAGTTCTGCCCAATCATCCGCGCGAAGAGAAGGAATCTCCATTGGGTTAAGGCTATCACCATTTCCTTATTCCTCTTGTGTTTTCTTCTTGCATTTGGTATAGATGGTTGAGTAGGAATTCCTTGTCTTCTTTGGTTAGGGATGATTTTCCTTATAAGACTCTTGTGATTATCAATAAAAGTTTGTGAGTTTCAACTAAGATTTGGTTCCTAGTGTAGAGAGGAAGAGTTCGCTACTTGTTCTTCTTTGTCTTCAAAATTCTAAGAGAATTGGTTGAGGGATCTTAGTGGTCTTAAAGTTTGTTGTTCTATGGATGGGCAATAAGATCTAAGATTGGAATTAACCTATTCTATTCTCCCCCTTCTTGTTCGTTTTTAGCAAGAGATTTTCTAGATTGATAATGGTCTGATAGTGATCTTGACATTTTGAACATGTCGGGTGACATGCCGGGTGTCTGATGTCCGGCACATTCACAGTTCTTGAATGTGTCATGCATTCTTTGTCCGGCAACCTATCCGGCACATTCAAAAGTTGGTTAATTCAAAACTTGTCAACTTGGTTTTTGTGATCATACTTGTTCTTATGTTGATTATCATCCCGAGTCAAAGATATTTCATTGTAAATACCATTAGTTAGGATTTATAAATGGTTTATTTTAGTGTAGAATTGACATTTACATTTCCCCTATTGCTTTAGAATAGGCTATTACTAGGATTAGGACTGATTTTCTATTAAGTCCCTTGGGTTCGATACTCTCGGTCGTAATCTAACTCACACTATACTCTGACCGGGATTTTTGCTACCCATATAGAGTTGTAGATTATTTATTCTTTTTATTGTTTTATTCTTTTATTCTTTTTACATACTTTTACCCTACAAATTGCCCGTTAGCACATTGCTACAGCGTATTAAATTCATTTTGGGAAATTTCACCAAATACCACTGAGTTTTTGCTTAATTCACGATATACCACTGTGTTTTTAAAATTACACAGGATAACACTAAGTTTTTACTTATTTCATCAGATAACATTCTATCTCATATTTTGTTAAATGTTTCGTTAATATTCCAAGAAAATGACTAAATTACCCCTGTTATTGAGTAACAACTTGAAAGTGCTTTGTCATACTGATAAATTTCATAAGATACCACTTTTGTTTACTATTTATATGGGTAGTTTAATCTTTTTTTCTAGGGATATTAATGGATCATTAACAAAATATGAGACAGAGTGTTATCTGGTGAAATAAGTAAAAACTTAGTGTTATCCTATGTAATTTTAAAAACACAGTGGTATATCGTGAATTAAGCAAAAACTCAGTGGTATTTGGTGAAAATTCCCATTCATTTTAGTTGGAAACACTTTTTGTGCAGAATATAACATCCAAGATAAACCACTCATACAACCCAGAATCCATATCCACATATTCAAATATGCAAGTTACTTAATTCCAACACTCTGCATTGAAGATCGATAAGGAAGAAAACCCACCACCCCAAAGGTTCACGCCAATCATAAGACATAGGACACTAAGTCCACGGTCCTTTGGGTACATTTATCCAAGACCTCAAAGGTTCACGCCGGTCATAAGAAAAAGGACATGAAGTCCACGGTCCCTTGAGTAACCATTTCACCTCACCCTATGTCCTTAAGTGTGCACACCCCCTAATGCATTTTTGACCAGTAGAAGTAGATCATAGAAACTATAATTCATTGGTAGCGGCGCATAATCAGTGTATCAAGTTTGTGTATTATATATATCCAAGAAAATTTCCCCTTATCAATGCTAATCGACAACCAGAAATACTCAAATCTACAATATTATCTCAGGAATCACCAAGTCATTCACCCTTATCCAAATCAAGTGTAAATTTCATCACGGTAAAACAATGATAGTACACAACAACTTACCCCAGCCCTGCTCTAGTCACTGTTAGAAGTCATTGTCAAGATACTCAAAACTTTAGAAGAACATACGAGAAATACTCCAAGGTACTCTGAATCGAATTCACCTTAACAACAGAAAGACGTCTCACCATAGGTATTGGAGAAAGGGAAGAAAAGATAGTGAGGGCCTCTATTTAAGTTTGAACGACAAGGAAGTTACAATTTTCGGTACATAGGAGTAATTAGGGTAACTAGAATATCGAAGGAGTATTTATATAAGCGACAATTGTAAAAGATATGATCGACTAGTAAATCTCTGAGTAACTTAAGGATACGACATACATTTAGGAAACGATCAAGGCGTAAATATAGGAAACGGTTACCGACCCACTCACCTCTACCGGAGTATTTCTTCCGGAACCTACCTTGTACATCTTCGACAATACTTCCAGAAGGAACCTATCTGAAGAACCAACCCTCCCGAATAACATTTAAGGCTAAGATGAAGGCAACCTAGAGAACTATGATTTTTCTAGGGTATTTCATCCCCCCCCCCCCCTAAACAAAGTTGCATCCTCGAAGCTACAACCTCACAGCTTACCCATAGAGATTCTCACCCCAATCCCATTCGATAATTCCATTCAATATGCATACTTAAAAACAATGCTCAAATAACTCGTGAAATACCATATTCCAAAAGAAACAA
This sequence comes from Limonium bicolor, assembly GCA_023374045.1. Taxonomy (NCBI): domain Eukaryota; kingdom Viridiplantae; phylum Streptophyta; class Magnoliopsida; order Caryophyllales; family Plumbaginaceae; genus Limonium; species Limonium bicolor. Next base: position 399,851,101 of record CM041776.1, on the reverse strand, counting down.
CCATATTCCAAAAGAAACAATCGTAATGCACTCATATCAATTGACAACAAATTTCATTCATATTCGTCGTCAATCCAAATAAAGCAATCACAATCACCTCAAAATTACTGGGACATTTCTATCTTCCAGAATAATTGATTCTTGACTTCATCCCCCCCCCCTAAAAAAAGAAGTTACATCCCGTAACTTAATTCATTACTTGATCAAACAATTGAGGATATTTATTCCTCATATCATCCTCTGCTTCCCAGGTAGCTCCTTATACCCCATGGTTAGACACAACACCTTTACCCGCTGGACTAACTTGGAACGTGTATCCCTACTCTTCTGACCCAAAATCTTAATAGGATACTCTTGATTAGACAAATTCTTCTCAAGCTCCAACACTTCCGGTTGTAAAACATGCGAAGGATCCGGAACATCCTGCGTCAATGATAAGTCAGGAATTTACCTATTTCTAAAGGGTCTTTTGAGACCCAATTTGTTATCATTTACTGCTAAATTCCTGTCTTATGAGTAATTTTATGTTCTTGTTGCAATTGTTTTCTTTTATGGTTTTTGTGTGCTTTTTCAGGATTTTAATCCCAAAAGGACATTTGTCATTGTTAGAGATCATAGTTTTTCAAACAAGCTAAAGGAGTCAAGAAAAATCTTCATCGGACCAACTTCAGGCATGGTCCGGGACTTGTTCCATAACCTAAGTCCCGGACCACACAAGAAGGAAACTCTCGAAACAAATACAGGCACGGTCCGGGACTTTGTACAAGACTTAAGTCCCGGACCACACCAGAGGGCAAGTCTCGAACCAAATTAATGGGGTGGTCCGGGACTTTATACAGGACTTAAGTCCCGGACCACATGCTGGAATCGATGGTCTGCTGCGCCGCGAGAGCGAAGAGAATTTTATTCTCTTCTTATTATATTACCACCGCCCCATACGCCATTATTTTCCTTTCCAGACTACTCCCATCACGTTGGTTTTGTTTTCCATTCTGTCATCTACACACGAACCATTTCCACCAATTTTCTATATTGCATACCCATCACCTCCACCCAACACAACACCAAACCAGCGTGACCCAAGTGCTATAAATAGAACTCATTTCCTTCATTCAAGACACACAATTTTCTACACATCTATCTCTCCCTCCATACTTTCTCCACATATCCATCTAGTACGTAGTATTACTACTACTACTAATCCTCTTCATCCCATTACATCCATACCACCACCTACAGTCCATACAACACCCATTCACTCCTCCACCTGACCACACAATATTCATCCACACACACCTCCATTGATCATCCCATTTCCACCGGAAGATAGAAGACCAAGCAGGAAAAGAGAAGGAAGAATTGCTCAACCACCTTTATAAACATGGCTTCTTCTATCCCTCTCTTAGTTTTTTATCATTATGCTTGAGTAATTCTATTAGCACTTTGGGATGGGGGTATGAACTTAAATCCCCATCTATGTTGTAAACCTACACTTTATTTATTGTGGTTGTTTTCTCTCTTTTATTTCATTAATGTTATAACCTGATCATTTATAGCATTTGTGGTGATTTCCAACAACATATGATTTTGAGTTGGGAGTTGTGACCGAAAAAAGAGAGAACCTTAGATTATGGCTAGCTTGATTAGTTGGTGAAATTTAAGGCTATTAATATGGACTTGTTATTAATGCTATCTAGTGATTTGAACTCTACTTGATTAGAGAGTTAGAAGCAAGCTAGGTAAGATTTGGTTTATTCATGATTTGAAGACCTTTACATTAGTCCAGATAGACAACCTGAGTGAAGTGGGTTTACTAATAATTGGGGTGAATTTAGGGGATTACAACCATCCTAAAGGTGCTTTCCATTCCAATTCATTACATCACATTTTATCTACTGCTTTTATTTTACAATTCCTTTGAACCAAACCAATACACTTGCCTTCGGCTAAACCCCCTTATTTACTGTTTTATAACCGACTACCGAAACTAGGGAGATCGATATACCAATTTCCTAGTGGAACGACATCTTTACTACTACATCCGACTAGGGTTCACTTGCCCTTTTTCTGTGCTTTCAATAACACCATCTTAAAACTATCAACAAGTTTTTGGCGCCGCCGCCGGGGAAATTGATAGTCCCTATCACTTTTCCCCAGTTTCGGTAATTTCGGTTTCATTTATTTTGAGTTTCCTTAACTCTTATTTTTCTTTTCTGTGCATGCCAAGTACTCGAACTAGCAACTCTCCTCTCGCTAGTCCAAGGTCCGAGCCTGAAAGATCATTTAGGAGATCAGAAGGAATTTATTCAATCACACCATGGCCGACGATCACCCGAGTCAGAAACCCAACACCGACCTCTCAAAGACTACCACCGGCCGAACACCGAAGGAAGACCATCAGCGATAGTTCTTCCAACCTTGACACCAAATGAAGCTTCTCAATGGGCCTTCAAAACCCATTTTATCACTGCAATTCGGGAGCAAGGAAAATTCAGTGGGGCGAATCCGGATGATGCTCCAAATCACTTGAGCCTCTTCTTGGAATTCTGCAACTCATTCGGCAAAACGGGCAATCTGAACGAGAGGATCCGGCTACAACTCTTTCCACATTCACTATCCGACTCAGCTCTAAGATGGTATCGAAGCCTCCCGTCAAGATCCGTCCACACATGGGAGCAAATGGCTAGCAAGTTTCTTGCCAAGTACTATCCCACCAGCAGGACGAGGCAACTAATCGGCGAAATAAACACCTTCTGCCAAGAACCAGGCGAGACTTTATACGATGCTTGGGACCGGTTCAAGGAGATGCTATTGAACTGCTCACACCATGGCCTAGACGACCAATCACTATGCTTGTCATTTTCAACGGGCTAGACGACACCAACCGCCTTCTTGTAAACTCCTCTGCAGGAGGAAGTTTCATGACAAAGTCTCCTGAAGAAGGAATGGAGCTCTTAGAGACAATGACGAGTGACACAAGACAATGGTCCAGAGCAAAGGGAGAGCACCAAGAGCAGCCGGCCTTCTTCATGTACAACCCACCGATCATCTCTCAGCACAGATCTCGTCTCTCAAAGATGGTAGAGAAGCTAGCTACCGCACAAACCGAAATTGTCAAGACAATAGCTTCTTCATCTTCCAGCCAAACCTCAGAGGGATGTGCCATTTGTGCGGGTCCCACGACACTAGATGCTGAGGGAGAGATGAACCAACAGGAGGATGTAAACTTCATCGGCAACCAAGCATACAACAACAACAACGCGCCATGGAGAAACCATCCAAACTTTTCGTGGAGAACCGACCAAGGCCAAGGAGGACAGAGACAAACTTACAACAACTCTCAAGGGTACAGACCCCAACAACCCAATCAACCTTCAAACCTTCAACAAGGGTATAGACCACAAGGAGCCCCCCGGGTTTCCAAAATCAAAAACAACAAGAGCCACAATCTTCTGCCCCCAGCGGGACTTCAAGGTTAGAGAACCTAATGGCTGACTTTATCATCGCTACAAAGACCAAGTTTTCAGAACAAGAGGCTTTCAACAAAACATTGAAACCCAGCTTAGTCAGATATCTCAGCAAATCTCCCGAAGACCACCGGGCACCCTTCCAAGTCAACCAAATCCCAATCCAAGGGAAGAAGCAAAAGCAATAACCTTGAGAAGCGGCCGGGATCTTCAACCCTCCTACCCACCAGACAACCAAGAGATCCAAAATGAAAGTCAAGATCATCAAGAAGAAGAACAAGAGATTGTTGAGGAAGTTCCTCCTCAACCGAAAGACACTCCCAAGGAGAAAGAGGCTCCTGAATCATCTTCTCCTTCTACTCTTGCTAGACCTCCACTTCCTCTTCCATTCCCAAATAGACTTAAAAAGAGAAACTTAGATGAACAATTTGGGAAGTTTTTAAGCATCTTTAACAAACTGACAATCAATCTTCCTTTTGCAGATGCTCTGAAACAAATGCCGATCTACGCCAAGTTCATGAAGGACATCCTAGCTAATAAAAGAGCAACGCTTGGAACGGAGACGGTGCAGCTCACTGAAGAGATCTCGGCAGTCCTACTACGGAACCCTCCTCCAAAACTTGGAGATCCTGGTTTGCCTATAATCCCTTGCTCATCGGTAATATAAATTGTGGTAGTGGATTATGTGATTTAGGTGCAAGCATAATCTCATGCCTCTTTCAATTTTCAATAAACTTGGGATTGGTGAATGTGAACCCACTGCCATGCAATTGCAACTAGCTGATAGGTCTCTAGTCTTCCCAAAGGGAAAGTCGAGGATTTGGGTGACCGTAGGGACATTTGTTTTTCCAGCAGATTTTATTGTCATCGATATGGAGGAGGATGCTAGAGTCCGCTAATTTTAGGTCGTCCTTTCTTAAGGACTGCTAGGACTCTGATAGATGTGGAAAGTGGAAAAATTATCTTAAGATTCCATGATGAGAAACTTGAATTTGACATGTCCAAGGTAGTAAAGAAACCCGCACATGCGGAAGCTGCTTTCACTATAGATATTGTTGAATCTCTTTTACAAGATAATTACTCTAATTGTTTTGAGTGTGATACTTTGACTACTGCTCTGACTGATCCTTGTGGAGACCGGGAGGATGAACCAGAAGTAAAAGAGATGGTGGCTGAATTAGACAGGAGGTCTATGCCTTATCGATCATACTACCCACCACCGGAGCCCTTGGAACGGACTGCACAAAAGCTCCTCACCTCGATTGAGAAGCCACCTACCATAGAACTGAAGCCTCTTCCCTCTCATCTAAAATATGTCTACCTAACAAACCCCTGTGATCTTCCTGTCATTATTTCTTCTCTCACAGGTACACAGGAGGACAGTTTGTTGAAAGTGCTTCGAAGCCACAAAAGAGCCATCGGGTGGTCCATTTCTGATATAAAGGGTATCAATCCTAACTTCTGCACTCATCGAATATTCATGGAGGATAGCTTCAAACCACTAGTTCAACCACAAAGGAGGCTGAATCCGAACATGAAAGAAGTTGTCAAAAAGGAGTGCTTAAACTACTGGACTCCGACATCATCTACCCCATTTCTGATAGCAAGTGGGTGAGTCCGGTGCAAGTGGTGCCAAAGAGGGAGGAACTACGGTAGTACCTAATGAAAGGGGTGAGTTAGTCCCCCAACGAACTATTACAGGGTGGAGAGTCTGTATAGACTACAGAAAGCTCAATGCCGCTACAAGAAAGGATCATTTCCCCTTGCCATTCATTGATCAGATGCTCGAAAGGCTGGCAGGTCAGGATTACTACTGTTTCCTTGATGGTTATTCGGGATACTTTCAAATACCCATAGCCCCTGAAGATCAAGAAAAGACAACCTTCACCTGCCCGTATGGAACTTTTGCCTACCGAAGGATGCCATTTGGTCTATGCAATGCACCTGCCACATTCCAAAGGTGCATGATGGCCATATTCTCAGAGTTCTTGGAGAAAAGCATCGAAGTGTTCATGGATGATTTCTCAGTTTTCGGGCTCACATTTGAAACATGTTTAGCAAACTTGGATGCCATACTGACACGATGTGAAGAGACAAACTTGGTGCTCAACTGGGAGAAGTGCCACTTCATGGTCAGGGAAGGGATTGTCCTTGGACATAAGATCTCCTCCAAAGGCATAGAAGTTGACAAGGCCAAGGTAGAAGTTATCGAGAAGCTCCCGCCACCAAACTCAGTCAAAGACATAAGAAGCTTCCTCGGGCATGCCGGCTTCTACAGGAGGTTTATAAAGGATTTCTCAAAAATCTCTAAACCCCTTTGTGACCTCCTAGCCAAGGATACCAAATTTGACTTCACCCAGGAATGCCTTGAATCCTTTAATACCTTGAAGGAATGCCTCATCTCAGCTCCTATTGTAGTGTCACCGGATTGGAATCTTCCTTTCGAAATCATGTGCGATGCCAGTGACTACGCAGTTGGGGCGGCTCTGTGTCAGAAGAGAGACAAGGTGTTGAGAACCATTTATTATGCTAGCAAGACCTTGAACGACGCCCAGAAGAACTACTCTACAACCGAAAAGGAACTTCTGGCGATCGTCTTTGCACTAGATAAGTTCCGCTCTTATCTCTTGGGTAGCAAGGTAATTGTACATACCGACCATTCAGCTCTCAAATATCTCTTCACCAAAGAGGATGCCAAACCAAGGCTCTTGCGATGGATTCTGTTGTTGCAAGAATTTGAAATCGAAATTAGAGATAAGCCAGGCACTCAAAATGTTGTTGCTGATCACTTGTCTCGTTTGGAGACACCTGAAGAAAATGCTCCTATAAATGAACTTTTTCCAGATGAAACAGTATTCACCATTGGAGAGACCGGAGATCCATGGTTTGCCGACATTGCAAACTACTTGGTAAGAGGAGTAATACCATTTGAGCTTACATACCAGCAGAGGAAGAAATTCTTCGCTGACGTCAAACACTACTTTTGGGATGACCCTTACCTCTTCCGAGTCTGTGCCGACGGAATGATCAGAAGGTGTGTACCACAAAATGAAGTTCACAACATTCTCAACCACTGCCACTCTCTCGAAGCAGGAGGACACCACGGACCAGCGAGGACAGCGGCCAAGGTACTACAGTCCGGATTCTTCTGGAAAACACTTCATAAAGACTGCCATGCCTATGTAGCCGCTTGTGACCGTTGTCAAATGCTGGGGAACATATCCCGAAAGCATGAGATGCCATTAAATGTGATGATCGAGGTTGAACCCTTTGATCTATGGGGCATCGATTTCATGGGTCCTTTTCCCTCCTCTCACTCCAATCTCTTCATCTTGGTGGCAGTTGACTATGTCACCAAATGGGTGGAAGCCATTGCATCCCCCACCAATGATGCCAAGGTGGTAACTAAGTTCTTAAAGAAAAACATCTTCACAAGATTTGGGGTGCCTCGAGCAATTCTCAGTGATGGGGGATCTCACTTCTGCAATAAACAATTCGATGCATTAATGGAAAAATATGGAGTGAGATAAAGTATCCCTACCTTACCACCCTCAAACCAATGGACAAGCCGAGGTAACCAACAGAGAATTGAAATGGATACTGCAAAAGACCGTGAACTCATCCAGGAAAGATTGGTCTTTAAAACTCGACGATGCACTATGGGCTTACCGAACAGCATACAAGACTCCCATAGGGATGTCTCCATACCGTCTTGTCTTCGGAAAGGCTTGCCACTTACCCGTCGAGTTAGAACACAAATCCTTTTGGGCTGTGAAAGCCCTGAACTTCGACCTAAAGAGTGCCGCTGACAAGAGAAAGTTTCAACTCACCGAACTAGAAGAATTCAGGGAAGATGCCTATGAGAACAACCGCATCTACAAGGAAAAGACTAAGAGATGGCATGACAAAATGATCCTAAAGCGGGAGTTCCATGAGGGTGATCGAGTGTTGCTCTACAACTCAAGATTAAAACTCTTTCCGGGAAAACTAAAATCACATTGGTCTGGACCATTCACCGTCACCAAAGTGACTCCATATGGTGCAATCGAGCTCAAAAACATCAAGGGAGAAACATTCATGGTCAATGGGTCCAGGTTGAAGCATTACCTCGGAGGAAACATCGGGAAGGTTGATGAACGTCCTCTTTATTTACAAGAAACTCAGGTTTGATCTAACCTCACATGGTCTAGCCAAAGACCGAAAAGACGGGCAGCTCATTGGGAGGCAACCCAATCTTCTTACATTTATCTTCTTTCTTTTAGTATTGATTCATGTTTTTAAGTGTGCTAATTACTTTATTAGCTATTTTTCTTTGGTTGTTTGTTGTTAAAATGTAGGTTTGATGATGGAAGAAAAACAGAGAAATAAGAAGACATTCCTTCGGTGCACTAAACAGGGTGGTCCGGGACTTCAACCACATCCTAAGTCCCGGACCAGAGGAGTAGATGAGTTTCGAACTGAAAATATAGGGAGGTCCGGGACTTGATACCCAACTTAAGTCCCGGACCAAGAGCAACGGAGAATCTCGACCTATTTTAATACATAGGTCCGGGACTTGAACCACACCCTAAGTCCCGGACCGTCTGTCGATGTTAAAAAAAAAAATATACAAGCACACCCGTCGTCTTCATTCGTCTTCTATCTCACACTCGAACTCCTGAAATCCCTAAAATTCCCTCTCACTCTCATCGCCGCTCCACACCAAACACCACCCCAATCCCCTCCAGTTCGCCGTCGCCGTCCCGGCAACGGAACCACACCCAACTTCCACCCTCACCACCTCTCCATCCTCGCCCAACCACACCAGCACCACCACTCTCTGTCGCCACTACATTACCACCGCACCTTCGACCCCGTTCCATCTCGCACCTCAACCTTCGCCACCCACATTCCCATCTCAGACAACAACCGCATCGACCGTCACCACTCCAAAACCGACGCACACTTCACTCGCACCAAACCACCCTCACCACCGCCCTCGCCATTCTCTTCGCCAGTCACCCGACCACCACCTCACCTCGACTTCGCCAGCCCGACCAACACCCGTCACCCGACCACCACCTGCCACCTCTGTCGCTCTCGAATTCGACCTCTGTTGCGCCCATCTCACCACCACCGAACAACACCACACACACTACACTCGCCCCCTGTCCCGTTCGAACCGCGCCAAACACACCACCAAACCAAACATTTCCCATCCGAAACAGAAATGCCACCGAAGCGCGCTCGAAACAACACCGCCGGGGCTTCTTCTTCATCAGACGCTCCTCCACTCCGGGTCCGGGAGACAGTCGATTCCGACTTCATCAATGAAGCGGCTAGGAATTGGTACCATGCTCGAGAGAAAAATACTACCTGAAAGGTCAGTGTGTCCGACCTTAATTGCTGAATTTGATTTAGAAGCACTGTTTAATGCACGTGGATGGGTACCTCTGTTGACTCGAGGGGGGAAATTCTACCCGAGACTGGTAAAGTTGTTCTATGCTAATGCAACGGTGAGTGATGACGGGGATACTATTACTTCTGTGGTCAAAGGCAAAAATATCTCTGTGGATGCTCTTAGCATTAGGCGTTGTATGAACTTGCCCATAGCTGTTCGGATGCCGACTGCGGAGAATAGGGCTAATATGCAATTATTGACTCGACAAGCTAAGGCACACTATATTAACTTGATTGTCCTTGATCCCGAAGTTCAAAATCGGCAGCGTCGGAATAACCGGGACAAGCAGGTTGTCACAGGGGATAAGCTACCCACCCCTAGAGAGCGTCTGCTTTTAGGGATACTGATGTCTAATGTTCGCCCCCGGGAGTGTGCCGATTTGAATGAATATGACTGCTGGCTTATGCGTTACATCCTGGACGACGCCTATGCCGCTGCAGGGGTTCCTCCTAGTATGCATCGCATCATCTTTACTTCTATGCGCCGGGTGGTTCAGACCGATCATTCCGCCTCTCTCCCATTTCCACACCTCATATACTCGTTACTGGCTGCCAAAGGGGTAGATGTGTCTGATGAGGAGCCTCAGTACCCTCGATCTACTCTCGATATGACCATGATGAGATTCTTCCAGTGGGAGAAGAACGACGGGCAGTGGGTGAAGCGCCGACGCGCTGCACGCGCCCCCGAGTTGCTGAGGCTGCTGATGAGGCTGAGGCTGTTGATGAGGTTGAGGCCGCTGCTGATGCTGCTGGTGGTGAGATCCCGGACTTCCCGATGCCTGCTGATCCGGCCCCGGGTTATGAGCAGTTGCTACACGAGTTCAGACTGGAGGGGGACCGCTACAGCATACTTTGACGGCTTTGCGAGTCGTCTGGATGGGTATGGTGAGAGGCTCACATCTTTAGAGACCCGTCATACTGAGTACGAGGCTCGACAGGCTGCTCAGTTTTCTGAGTATCAGGCTCAGCAGGCTGCTCAGTTTGCTGAGTACCAGGCTCAACAGGAGGCCCGATTCCAGGCTTATGATGAGCGCTTCTCCCAGTTAGAGTCTTGGCGCATGCCCCGGCGGTAGTCTATGATTTGGTTTATGCCCCCTGCTACATCAATTCATCTATCTTTTATTGCACTTTTTGATTTTCAGCTGACGTTGACGTTTGTGATGTTTTAATGTCTTTTAGCTTGCTAGGTTGCAACTTCTGGTGACCTTCGTTTTCTTTTTGGATTGTTGTTGTTATTTTGGTACTCCTGCCACTTACACTTCGTGGTTATGTTCACTGCTTTCCTTGCAAATATCTTGTCTGCTGCTTTGTGATATTCAAACAGGACTACCAACATTTTGTGTGCAATATCGAAAGAAAACAAAGGAGACTCTGCCAAAATTTCCATAACCCCCCTTTATCATAAGTGTGGGGACATCATCTTCATCGATTATTCAGGGGAGTCCTATTCTTTCTTTTGCACTATAATCACATTCTAGTAGCAATGCGGACATTGCTATTCTCAAAGTGTGGGGAAGTAGTAAAGGGGGTTGCACATCTAATTATTTGTTTTCTGTGGCTCCTGACTATACTTATTTTCTCTTCACTAACCTTTGATGACCCTCCACAAAAAAAAAAAATTTAATTCGACATACTTGGTTTTCAGCTGTTGTCAGATGCATCAGTTAGGAATAACATACAAGTAGCAAACATTTTTGAGATTTAATCTGAAATTTCGGTCATAAGAACTTTGGTTATACTGCTTGATTGTCGGTTTTGGTTAAAATTTTCATCTATTTCCTTCAAATAAAAGGTGAGACCATCATGTGACTATTTTGTTTGAACTAACTTGGGGCTTTGGGAAAGTTTTGGAATGAATGGAAGGAAAGGACAAAGGCAAGGTACTCCTCTAATCTACTCTGAACCAGAACAGGCCTCTCCATTCGGTAATTAAGCTCTTGGAGTGTCTCATCACTTATCTACCTAAGATCATCTGATCTGGGATAGAAGGCCCAACACCGCTACAAGGATGGGGAGTAAAAGTCTGAGGGGATGAAATGAATAATGCTTACTCAGAAAAATTGGAAGGAAAGTTCTTTCATGCTAAACAGTTTGTTGCAAATTCTTCCTTGATTATGAGTATGTGGCAATGAAAGGTAATGTGGAATATGACATTACTTCTTGCCCCTTGTCGTCCAATGAATTGTGGAAAGAAAAAGGAAAGAAAAGCCCCGAGTACAGTTTGGATTAAACAGATATGATGATAATCTCATGCATTTGTCAAATACCCTAGCTTCACTGTTTAAGAAAACTTGCAGTACTAATCACTGTTTCTTTTGACTGTCTTTCAGCATTAGATTTCCTTGAACATTTTCCTGACCTGATAAATCCCCGCTTTTGAAAATCTGGTACATTATGCTTGCAGTAATTGCTTGAGGACAAGCAAAGGTTAAGTGTGGGGACGTTGATAAGTCAGGAATTTACCTATTTCTAAAGGGTCTTTTGAGACCCAATTTGTTATCATTTACTGCTAAATTCCTGTCTTATGAGTAATTTTATGTTCTTGTTGCAATTGTTTTCTTTTATGGTTTTTATGTGCTTTTTCATGATTTTAATCCCAAAAGGAACATTTTCATGTCATTGTTAGAGATCATAGTTTTCAAACAAGCTAAAGGAGTCAAGAAAAATCTTCATCGGACCAACTTCAGGCATGGTCCGGGACTTGTTCCATAACTTAAGTCCCGGACCACACAAGAAGGAAACTCTCGAAACAAATACAGGCACGGTCCGGGACTTTGTACAAGACTTAAGTCCCGGACCACACCAGAGGGCAAGTCTCGAACCAAATTAATGGGGTGGTCCGGGACTTTATACAGGACTTAAGTCCCGGACCACATGCTGGAATCGATGGTCTGCTGCGCCGCGAGAGCGAAGAGAATTTTATTCTCTTCTTATTATATTACCACCACCCCATACGCCATTATTTTCCTTTCCAGACTACTCCCATCACGTTGGTTTTGTTTTCCATTCTGTCATCTACACACGAACCATTTCCACCAATTTTCTATATTGCATACCCATCACCTCCACCCAACACAACACAAACCAGCGTGACCCAAGTGCTATAAATAGAACTCATTTCCTTCATTCAAGACACACAATTTTCTACACATCTATCTCTCCCTCCATACTTTCTCCATATCCATCTAGTACGTAGTATTACTACTACTACTAATCCTCTTCATCCCATTACATCCATACCACCACCTACAGTCCATACAACACCATTCACTTCCTCCACCTGACCACACAATATTCATCCACACACCCCTCCATTGATCATCCCATTTCCACCGGAAGATAGAAGACCAAGCAGGAGAAGAGAAGGAAGAATTGCTCAACCACCTTTATAAACATGGCTTCTTCTATCCCTCTCTTAGTTTTATTTATCATTATGCTTGAGTAATTCTATTAGCACTTTGGGATGGGGGTATGAACTTAAATCCCTCATCTATGTTGTAAACCTACACTTTATTTATTGTGGTTGTTTTCTCTCTTTTATTTCATTAATGTTATAACCTGATCATTTATAGCATTTGTGGTAATTTCCAACAACATATGATTTTGAGTTGGGAGTTGTGACCGAAAAAAGAGAGAAACCTTAGATTATGGCTAGCTTGATTAGTTGGTGAAATTTAAGGCTATTAATATGGACTTGTTATTAATGCTATCTAGTGATTTGAACTCTACTTGATTAGAGAGTTAGAAGCAAGCTAGGTAAGATTTGGTTTATTCATGATTTGAAGAACCTTTACATTAGTCCAGATAGACAACCTGAGTGAAGTGGGTTTACTAATATAATTGGGGTGAATTTAGGGGATTACAACCATCCTAAAGGTGCTTTCCATTCCAATTCATTACATCACATTTTATCTACTGCTTTTATTTTACAATTCCTCTCTGAACCAAAACCAATACACTTGCCTTCGGCTAAACCCCCTTATTTACTGTTTTATAACCGATTACCGAAGCTAGGGAGATCGATATACCAATTTCCTAGTGGAACGACATCTTTACTACTACATCCGACTAGGGTTCACTTGCCCTTTTTCTGTGCTTTCAATAACACCATCTTAAAACTATCAACAATTGGTATAGATGAGTAGCCTTAGAAACTCATTCTTTTGGAACTTAGAAATGATGTAATCGAATATACTCTAATACTCGGTGATCCATTGATGTAAGTATTTGGTGTATGGTATTTTGGCAAGTAATTTAGTAGCTCGGTACGTTATGTTCATCAGACCGTGACTGTAAGTATTAGTAGCCTAGCTAGCCGTATGGGCGGTTAGCGGCATTGTTTCACCCGCCGTAGTAAGTATGTAATAATTCCGCTGCGAACTCGTAGGATTAGTAGGACGATTAGACGGTAAGCATAGGATTAACGGTTGGGGTGTTACAAAAAGTGGTATCAGAGCGTAGTAACGCTCTGATGTCCATAGTACCGAGCATAGGGGATTACCGAGTTAGGATTTCAACCGTCTTAAGACGGATACTTAGAAACCTAACTAGGAACTACCGTTGTTAACGACGGATACCCTTAACGTTCTTGTGAACGATACTTTGCTTAAATTCCAAGACCTTTGAGTCATATCTTGCGAGCCTAATGTAACTGTTAAATATTCAGATGTCAGGCAGAGGTCCAGGTCGCCCCAGAGGAGGGGGCAATGACGGACCCGGCGCGCAGGCGATAGCTGAGATCGTCGCCACCACGGTAGCGCAGATGCTACCACAAGTAATCCAAGCTGTACAATAATCCCAGCAAAACCAACAAACTCAAGCGGGACCAATCCCTCCCCCGCCACCCAGAGAAGCGAACTGGGTAAAAGCTGTAGCGGAACTCCGCCCTCCCTGCTTTAGGGGCGAGAGTGATCCGGCTAAGCTCGAGGCCTACATCTCCGAGATGGAGACGGCTTTCGAAACACTCGAAGCTCCTGCTGGAGTTCGAGTCAGAGTTGCAGCCTACTATCTGAAGGATGCAGCCATGGATTGGTGGAAGCTGGTTAAGCACGAGCACGTCAGTGACCCCACATTCGACTGGGATTCCTTTGCATCTCTCCTCCGTTCAAAATACTACCCTGAGCACGTGAAAACAAAGAAAAGGCTAGAGCTAGACGCCTTGAAGATGACAGACAAGATGACTGTCGGTGAGTACTACCGCACCTTTACCTCTATACTCCGTCTCCTCCCTGATCTAGGATACACCGGCCAGGTGTTGGTCGATCGCTTCTATGGCGGTCTGAGCCATCGCCTTCAGTACGGTATGGGCTACACCAGATTTACCTCCCTTCAGGTAAATAACGGTTAACCCTTAGAATCATTTCAATTCCTTAACTTCCTTGAATTCTTTGAATCTCTCTCTATTCCTCCTTAAATGAGAATCCCGGCTAATACCTGAGATTTCAGGAGTGTTATCACGCGGCTTCTCGCGTTGAGATCACTTGCCAGTTAAGGGATGAAGAAACCGCGCTGAAGCGCAAGGCTAACAACAAAAACACCAGCACTGAGGAGCAGAACCAAGGGAAGAGCTGGAAAAAGAAGAAAGGGAATTTCTTTCAGCAATCCCAAAAGAAATCCCAGGGTGAGAGCAGTGCCCATGCTGAGCAGGGCAAACCAGCTGAGCTTCTTCAGCTTGGTTATTCTGCACCGGTGGCAGCCAAGCCACTGAGATCACACCCACCTAAGGGTAAATTCCTAATCCAATTTGTATTCGTATAAGTATCATATCTAGTATATCCGCGCACACATGTGCTAACCCTCTAACCTCAGGTTCTAGCTCCGGTGCCGCCAAAACCTTCTCCGATGGCCGCACCTATGTGTGCAGAAAGTGCAACCAGGACCATCCTGGTAAAGTCTGCTTTGGGAGAGACATCAAATGCTATAACTGTCAGAAGCTGGGACACACAGCTAATAGATGCCCAGAGAGCACCAAGCCGAAGGGAAACTTTCAGAACTACAGGCAGAGAGAGGGCAAGGAGGTGGCATCTGGCGATGCACCGGCCCAGCAGGCACCTCAGGGACAGGGATCCCGGGGCCCTCAGAGGGGCGCACCTCAGAGGCAGCCTGTTCTCCATGTTATTGACCGTGATGGGTCCGGTTCGAAATCCGGCCCAGGTAATCATCTAAACCTTTAATCCTTGAAATAGCATGCCTAGTAGTAGAGTAACTGTATGAGTGAATGCATGAGTAAATAAATGAAGTGTATATTAAGCATGAAATGAAGTAGTTGAAACTAGTACTCACCGTAGATGAAATTTGTAACCATAGGAAGCTTTAGTATCTGTTACCCAATACCGGTAAACTTGAATCAAGAAGAGATCGACATCACCAACCACGACTACACCAACGAAGAGTGTCAGGTCATCCGACCAGGTATGATCTTATTAAAGGGATACCTGACACCCGAAGCGCAAATCTCAATCATTCGACGATGCAACGAGCTAGGAACGGGTCAAGGTGGATTTTACACACCCGAATTCCCCGGTGGAGCGAAGATGAAGCTGAAGATGATGTGCTTGGGAAAGGACTGGAATCCTTATACCAAGACGTACCAGGAGACACGAACACAAGACGGAGCGACACCACCGACAATACCACCAGAGTTTCAGACCCTCATCACACAAGCAGTAGAACTTGCACAACAATGTGAACCTGAACCGATCCCCGCACTTGAAGCGGATCTCTGTATCGTCAACTTCTATGAGAAAGAAGGACGACTTGGGTTACACCAAGATAAGGACGAGACAGCGGAATCTCTTGAACAAGGAGTGCCCGTAGTGTCTTGGTCCATTGGTGATGACGCCGTATTCCTGTATAGCGAGCAGAAGCGTGTGGACCTCGCACAGAAACTTGTATTGAGATCAGGAGATGTCCTAATCATGGGTGGAAACTCTAGGATGCTGTATCACTGGATCAACAAGATCAAGTTGAATACGGCACCGCCGGCAATAATCAATGCCACACACATAAAACCAGGACGCCTGAACCTTACCTTTAGAAAGTATTAAATTCCTAGTATCATGTAATCTATTAGTAATGTGTATTAGAGACACGGTATGTATGATGGTTGGTTTATCAATAAAGAGCAGTGTTGATTTAATTCCACTTGTGTCCACCATCAATACTTATCCAATTGTAAATCCAATAGGTTGTGGACTCGGTACCGAAGGTAACCTGAGCATCCTCACCGAAGCACAAGCCGGCAAGAGCGGCACCATTCTAACGGGAACCTTCCCAGTAAATGGCATTGATGCCAATGTGTTATTCGACTCCGGCGCCTCTCACACTTTCGTATCACCATCCCTTGTGAAGAGGTTGAAGCTAGATGCGGATGAGCTACCGAACTTCATGGTTACTCTCCCATCGAAGGAGCGAGTAAAGTGCACTAAGTATTATCAATCAGCCACGATCCAAATCAAAGGCGAATCGTTTCCCATTTCCTTCATCGAATTCAATGGATTGGGATTCGACGTAATCATTGGAATGAATTGGTTGGAGCGGCACAAGGGTAGAATCCTCTGCGCCGAGCATCGTTTGCTGCTCAAGAGTCCTTCTGGGGTTACAGTATCTTACCGCCAGAGACCGAGAGAGCCTTCGACCACACTTATATCTGCCATGGCCATGTACCGGGAGCTCAGAAAGGGCCAAGAGGTGTATCTTTGTTATGTACAAGACCTGGAGCGAGATCTAGAGTTCAGTGATGAAGTACCCATTGTATCCGAGTATCCCGATGTATTCCCTAAGGAGCTACCCGGCATGCCACCACCGAGAGCAGTGGAATTCGAAATTGATCTATTGCCAGGTACTGGTCCCATTGCTAGGGCACCGTACCGCATGGCACCTGCAGAAATGACCGAATTGAAGGAGCAGTTAAGAGACCTTCTAGACAAAGGGTTTATACGCCCGAGCGTATCACCCTGGGGAGCACCGGTCCTCTTCGTGAAGAAGAAGGACGGTAGTCTCCGACTATGCATTGACTACCGCGAGCTGAATGCGGTCACAGTCAAAAATAAATACCCACTACCACGTATCGACGACCTATTCGACCAGTTGAAAGGAGCCTCAGTCTTCTCCAAGATCGACCTCCGTTCAGGGTATCATCAGATTGCAATCAAAGAGCAAGACATTGAGAAAACGGCATTCCGTACCAGATATGGCCACTATGAATTCACGGTGATGCCATTCGGTTTGTCAAACGCACCGGCAAAATTCATGGACCTCATGAATCGATTATTCAGTGAGCAGTTGGACACTTCAGTGGTTGTCTTCATCGACGACATCCTTGTATATTCCAAATCAGCAGAGGAACATGAAATTCACTTGAGGAAAGTGCTTGAGACACTGCGCGAGAACCAGCTGTATGCGAAGTTCTCCAAATGCGAGTTTTGGCTTGATCAGGTATCATTCCTTGGGCATGTCATCTCGAGCGCAGGTATCTCGGTTGACCCTTCTAAGGTAGAAGCTGTACGATCATGGCCTAGACCCAAGACTGTTACCGACATTAGGAGCTTTCTTGGTCTAGCCGGTTACTACCGGAGATTTGTAAGGGACTTCTCGAAAGTCGCTAAGCCCATGACTACACTGATGAAGAAAGATTCACCGTTTGTATGGACACACGAGTGCGAGCTATCATTTCAGAAACTGAAAGACTCATTGACCTCAGCGCCCGTCCTTACTCTTCCAGAGGGCACAGAGGGATTTGAGGTATACTGTGATGCATCAGGCAAAGGAATGGGATGCGTACTCATGCAGCATGGCAAGGTTGTTGCTTATGCCTCCCGCTAGCTGAAAAAGCATGAGGAGAATTACCCGACTCACGACTTAGAGTTAGGAGCCATTGTCTTCACCTTGAAGATATGGCGACACTATCTCTATGGGGTAAGCATCACCATCTACTCCGACCATAAGAGCTTACAATATGTATTCACTCAGAAAGAACTCAACTTGAGACAGAGAAGGTGGATGGAGTTTCTCTCAGACTACGACATCAACCTGCAGTACAAGGAAGGGAAGGCAAACGTTGTAGCCGACGCCCTGAGCCGTCGAGCACACTCGCTCCATTCGCTACTCGCTTCTTCTAGTTTGGTTGACGAGGTGCGAGACGCTCAGTTGAGCGACCCTTACCTAACCAAAATCAGACACAAGATTGAGAATGGTACCTTTGAGAAGAAAAAGTATGATTTTAAGCTACATGAAGATGGTTTGATTCGGTTGAATGGCAGGCTATGCGTCCCCCGAAGCAATGCTGAGCTAAGGGATCGCATCCTGCGAGAGTCACACTGTTCCGCATTATCAGTCCATCCGGGAGCCTCCAAGATGTACAAAGACATGAAGAGGTACTTCTGGTGGTCTGGAATGAAGTCAGATGTGACGGAATTTGTATTGAGATGCTTAACATGCCAGAAGGTAAAATTCGAACACCGTAGGACTCCCACCTGCTAGGGGAGGACTCAACATGATCTGGGTAGTAGTAGATCGCCTTACCAAGGTTGCCAGATTCATACCGATGAAGGACACCTGGAAGGTAGTAAAGCTAGCTGAGCTTTTTGATAAGGAGATTATCAGACACCACGGAGTCCCTAAGACTATAGTATCTGACCGCGACACCAGGTTTCTTTCGAGATACTGGAGAGCTACAAGGGAAGCGTTGGGTACAGAATTGAAGTTGAGTACTGCCTTCCATCCTCAGACCGACGGTCAGACAGAGAGGACCATCCAAACACTGGAGGACATGCTTCGGGCATGTGCCTTGAACTTTCAAGGGAGTTGGTTAGATAAGCTTCACCTTATCGAGTTCTCGTATAATAATAGTTATCACGCCTCGATTAAGATGTCACCTTTCCAAGCTCTATACGGTAGACCTTGTCGTACACCCTTGTGTTGGGATGAGTCAAGTGAAGCGGTCATAATAGGACCGGAGTATCTTGAGCAAGTACAAGCCGAAGTGCAACAAATCCGAGCTAACATGAAGGCAGCCCAAGATAGACAGAAATCCTATGCGGATGTGAGACGTCGCGACCTTGAGTTCGCCGTGGGCGACCAAGTGTTCTTGCGAGTTTCACCTATGAAGGGTGTCTTCCGTTTTGGTCAGAAAGGCAAGCTAAGCCCAAAGTTTGTAGGGCCGTACACTATCACCGAAAGAGTTGGTTCAGTAGCCTACAGGTTGGCATTACCTGAGGACTTGGGACGTGTCCATGATGTATTTCATGTGTCACAACTCAAGAAGTATATGGCTGATCCTTCTCATGTGTTGGAGCCCGAGAGACTACCCATTGAACCGAACATGAGATATGTGGAAACCCCAGTGAGAATCCTTGATAGGAAGACCAGAGACACTCGCCATAAGTCTATACGAATGGTGAAGGTCCTATGGTCTAACCATGATGTCGAAGAAGCGACATGGGAACTCGAAGATGCCATGAAGGCTAAGTACCCACAGTTATTCATAGACTAGTTAGTCTAGCATTTAGTATACGGGTACGGGTCGTACCCCTTTTAAGGGGGGTAGAGCCCTTTTGCTTTTGCATTGCTTCGGGGTAAGCATTGCATTTTGTATGGCACATGTAGTGCAAGTGAATTTAGTATGGATGTGTATGTATGTGTAATGTGTAATGAATGATGTGCATGTGCAATATATGGTGTATTGGTGTAATGTGTATTGTGAATGGTAATGGTGTATTGTGTATTATGTATGTGAATTGTGTATGATGTTGAAAGGTGTATGCTTGCAATGTGGAATGAAGTAAACACCTCATAGGTGTAGTAAGACACATTATGACAATTGGTGTGCATAATGAGTAGAATTATAAAACCATTAACCTTGAGCAACTTTGAGGGCAAAGTTTCTTAAGGGGGGTAGATTGAAATACCCCGTAATTAAAAATAGTGATTAATTAGGCTAATAAGTAATTTAGAGGCTTAATTAAGTATAAATAATCATGAGGGAACAAATCCCGAAGAAAACGGATCCTTAAAATGGATTAAAAGCATTAACGAACCTTAAAGCACGCTTTTCGAGGTAACCGGGAAAACGTGTCTTTAAGCGGGTCAAAAAGACTCGTAACAGTTTTGGTCGACTAAATAATCATTAATAAATATTAGTGAAGCTTTAGGACCAATAAAATCAATAAAACGAGAGATTAGTAAAAACTGTCAAAAACGGGAAGTTGTGGGGTAGAAATATAAATAGACCAAACTTATGTGTCCACTTTTAAAATAAAAAGTGAAGTTGTGTGTGTGTGTGTATGCCAGCCGATGGGGACTCCCCCTCTCACACTCTCTCACACACTCACTCTCTTATTTACAAAACAACAAAAAACATAAAGTAACCCCACTCACCTTTTACTCTCTCTCCTCCAATTCATTCTCCTCACTCACGTAATGCCACTCACCCTCACTCTTCATTTCCTCTCTCTTCTCCAAACCGATGGCAGCCATGGGAGCTTGAACAAACACACACAAACTCCTCTTCTTTCCTCTTGTAACTCCCTCAAACATTCGCCAAAAATTATAAAAATACCACCATTGGAATCCTCTCCTCAAGAGCAACATTCCTATCTTTCCAAAATCCAAAAACAAGCATTTTCGTTTTCATGGGTATGTCCCATTTGGAGCTTCAACACCACCATTAGAAGGCCCTCCTTCTCCTTGTTCTATTAAGGTAAAAATATCTTCAAAAACTCCATCTTTTTCTAGCCTCAAAGGCAAAACGAAATTCATAAACTAAACCCTTGTTGTTCCTTGTGTTCTAGCCGATTTTGGCTTGTTGGTGGAGTTGGAAATATTGTTCTTGAGCCACTCCAAGCTTCATTTGAACCCTTGCAAGGTAATATAAATTCTAAACCCTAGAATGTGCATTAGAACTCAAACAATGTTTAAGGTTAGTTTTAGTATTGAAAATATGTATGTTGATGGGCTGTAGCATTGGAGGTTTGGTTTGAAAACCGGTAGAGAGAGAGAGAAGGAAGGAGAAAGAAGAAGAGAGAAAATCTAGAAGAAAAACAAGGTAAGAATACTCTTTTGTGTAACTTGGTATATATATGTATGTAACAGTTTTTGGAAGTTTGAAATGAGTAATGGAATGGTAATGTAGTAGTAGTGTAATGTGTAGGAGAATATAAGTATTTTGAAGCCTTAAAAGATGTGTAAAACTTATTGAAAACAATTTAAAAACTGTTACAAACAGATTGGGAATTTAATGTTGAGTGTAGGAATTTTTGTGAGTGTTTTGCATTAGTATTTGTATATGAGATCTTGTATATGGTTGATGTTTATAAACAGGTGGGAATGAATGAAAATGTGATTAAAACAATGTGGTGAGAGTATAAAATTATAGGGGAGGTTATGTCAAAATTTATATAGGATTAGAACACTTAGAGAATTAAAACTAGGTGACTAATGTGAGTGTGTAACAGATTTTGTTTGAGATGGATAGGGGGTAAGTTGAGAGAGATAGTTAAAGTAGTTAAAATGCATTGGGAGTGTTAGAAATGACATTAGGAGAGGGAGTTGTAGTTGGGGAGAGTTAGAGGAGAAATCTGTAGCATAATGTAATAAGGGGAGAAAACTGCATAAGTGTTGGAGTGAAACTAGGAAAATTGTGTGTATAAGTTAGTATAGGATTGTGTAGGGAATTAGGAAAGGATTAGCATGATTTAGGGTGTTTAAATTGCACAAAAACATGTTAGGATGCATGTAGGAAGATTGGGGAAGCAATGGGTGAAATTGGGAAGGAAAAACAAAATCTGTAACAAGGTTCTGGAACCGTCCGACCCAGAGTCTGGATCGGACGTGGGTCGGACAGGGCTTAAACAACGAGATGTAACTTTCTGGAATGGTCCGACCCAGAGCCGGATCGGACGTGGGTCGGACATGGCATAAATAAACAAACGTAAACATTCTGTAATGGTCCGACCAGGGCCGTGGATCGGACGTGGGTCGGACAGGCAAAAAAATAGTGTCGAAGTTTCTGACTTCGTCCGACCCAGACGGTGAGTCGGACGTGGGTCGGACGGAGCTTAGACTCGAGACCCAAAACCTTCTGGAATGGTCCGACCCAGAGAGTATGGGTCGGACGGAATAGTGCTGGGTCGGACAGGGTAATTTTCTGGGAACGAATCTTACTGGAATGGTCCGACCCAGGGCTTGGGTCGGACGGTGGGTCGGACGGCCCTATACTTACAAAAAAAAACAGTAAGCTTATAACTAGTATATATATATATATATATGTATACCCACCTATACATACGTTATATATGGGTATGTAAATTATGGACAAGTAATGGAAAGTAAGTAAAATAAAATACGAGTGTAGGGAATGTAGGCTTAGTGAATATGGATGTAACATAAAAGTAGTTGAGTTAAGATAATGGTAGATTAATCACTCAATTGTGTGTGTATAATAGGATTTGATTTGTGACACCTGGGAAGACGTTTGGAAATACGGACAACGGTGAACAGTATGGATTCCTCATGCCCCGTATACTATCTTGGTTACTCTGATTTGTGTGTTGTGTGCTAATTGATCACCAAATAGATATTGCACGAATCGGAGTTAATATGCATACTTGTGAATATAGTGTTGTATGTGGTGAATATTTTCTTAAATTTTAGTTTGTATAATTCATGAAATGTTTGGATGAATATGAATGTGTGTATGATGATGTATTATATTGTGACCGATTGTGATGTGTTTGGACTTCTAACTTATTCCTAACAAGCTAACCATTCTAACTTAAAATGGTAATTAATTGGAATGAGTAGAAGTCCGATATAGTTCGTCGCCACCGTGAGGATGCGGAGTCACGAGAGGTTGGCTCCAATTCCTGACTCTTAAACGGTCCGCGGCCAAATCCCTTAAGTGAGTAGCATCCGGATTGGTGAGTCAAGTAAATCCCGGAGGTGGGACGGTGTGTCCCAGGGCCGGAGGTCCCGACGACTTAACTTGAGTATAAGTAAGTAAGTAAGAATGAGTAAGTAAAGTAATTGAAAGTAAGTAATTGTAAGTAAGAAAAAGTAAGTAATGAGTAAAAGAGTAAAGCATTCCGATTAACCCGGATGCATAATTTGGCTAACCTCGTGAAGTAAGTGAGATGTATGCTATGATATTGTTGCCTTGAATTGTGTAATGAATTGTATAGCATGTATGTTGTATGAAAAGCATGTATGTATGAAATAAATGAACAGCATGTTTAGTGGACGTCAAATAGTCGGCGTGCCTAGCTAGCACGCGGTATATGCGGAGTCTATATGCAGCGTTTGCTGAGCCCCTTGGGGCACCATTTTTACTACACGCAGGTACCCGCGAGGGATGAAGATGTGAAGACCTAGTTTCATTTCTTTTATCTTCTTTTTGGAATGTAAACACTGGATTATGATGGGTGTACTAAGTAGTACATGGCTATAGCTTTGATTAGCCGGTGTACCATGGGGTACACCCTTTTTGGATTTTGATAGGATGGGATGGTATAGATGAGTATGCCTTAGAACCTCATTCTTTGGAACTTAGAAATGATGTAATCGAATATACTCTATATACTCGTGATCCCGATGTAAGTATTTGGTGTATGGTATTTTGGCAAGTTATTTAGTAGCTCAGTACGTTATGTTCATCAACCGTGACTGTAAGTATAGTAGCCTAGCTAGCCGTATGGGCGGTTAGCGGCATTGTTTCACCCCGCCGTAGTAGTATGTAATAATTCCGCTGCGAACTCGTAGGATTAGTAGGACGATTAGACGGTAGCATGGTAAGGAGTAACGGTTAACGGTTGGGGTGTTACATCTATAATACATACTCCATTCATCAATCAAATACAGCAATGCTCCATTCAATACTTACTCCTCCATAATCCATACAATACAATATACTTAACCGAGTTCCTACTATGACCTTATACAATTACAATGTCTCTTCCAAGTTCAAACATACTCACTAAGAGTCTACATCTACCATTCTCACAACTACTTACTTTCTAAGTACAAGGTGTGCCGCCGGTCTCTTACCTTGACCACATCCGTTCGGGTGCCTGCACACTAAAAACGTTCCCCCTAGGGGGTCAGCTTTCACTGCGCATGATAACCGCATACCCCGCGTACTAGTGAGGGTACGCCGACCACTTGGTCGAATACATGCAGTTCATTTTCATTCAACATACATGCATACTGCTCTTATACACATGCAATAAACTTACGCACACATACATATAAACTTCATTTCATACAAGGAATCGATGTAACCCTTCAATACATACTTACCTTCTTCCGAATACACATGTCATTACATACCAAGTACAGTTCTTGTTAGCTTCATTGGTCCACCCGGGTTTAATTGGGTGGAGATTACTCTTTACTCGTTACTTCATACATACGCATACAGACGCTACTCATACTCATACTCATACTCATCATTACTTACTTACTCTTACTCTTACTCATGTTAAGTCGTCGGGACCTCCGGCCCTGGGGACTACTTCCGTCCACCTCCGGATTACTTGGACTCCCAATCCGGGATGCTACCCACTTAAGGGATTTGGGCCGCGGACACAGTTAAGAGTCAGGAATTGCAGCCAACCCTTGTTACTCCGCATCCTCACGCGTGGCCGAAGCTATATCGGACTTCTACTCATTCCAATTTACTCACTTAAGTTAGGAGTTAGGTAGTTAGGAATTAGTAGAAGTCAACATCCAACCACATACACACTACATTATTCATATACAACATCCATACAAATACAATACAATATACAAGTACACACTACAAGGTACAATTACACTATCATCAATTCATATATTTCATGAATTATACAAACTATTGTTCGACAAATATCGAACAATGTCAAACACGCACAAGTAAGTGCAATATAATCTGATTCATGCATTTATCTTATTAGGTGGTCAGATAAGCACACCAAATCGGGTAACCAATTAGGATACAGGGCATGTAGAAATCATACCTTTCACCGTTGTACTTGGTATCCCAACGTTTCTCCGGTGTTCACAATCAAGCAAGTTCCTATGATATACATGTAATTGAATGATTACTCTAACTACAATGAAATTAATTCGATTACTCTTACATTTCCTAATTCATACTTACTACGTCTTGCATTCTTTACACTTTAATATCTCATTTACTTCTTTTTCAATTACTTATCCATGGTTTACTTCATCGATAATAACACTTATATCCACTTACTAGTTATAACCCTAATAGTTTTTTTTTGTAAGTTTATGGGTCGTCCGACCCCCGTCCGACCCAACTATGGGTCGGACCGTTCCAGTAAGTTTCGGTTCAGTTGTCCAGACTCCGTCCGACCCACTGTCCGACCCAGACTCTGGGTCGGACGAGTCAGTAACTTCGTCCTCGATTTTTTTTGCCTTCCGACCCACGTCCGACTCACAGCCCTGGGTCGGACCCGTTCCAGAAAGATTTATTGCCGTTGCCTACCCCCTACGACCCACTGTCCGACCCAGACTCTGGGTTGGACGGAGCAGAACCTTGCTACAAAGCCCATTATTTTTCTTTCCCATTTCACCCATTGGCTCCCCAATCTTCCTACATACATCCTAACATGTTTTAGTACTATTTAAACATTCTAAATCACCTTAATTCATCCACCAAATCCATTACTAAATTCCATCAAACAACTTACACAATTCCCTCACTTCTCTTCCAACACTTGTAAACAGTTTTTGTTACCTTATGCTACAAATTTTAAAGCTCCAATGCTCATGTCCAATACTTCTACTACCAATACCATTACTAGCATCCCAAATACATTTCCAAGCCATTACAATTACCTATACCCAAGTCCCTCTCCTCTTACCAAATCTTGCACACTATTTCTTCTTAGTTCTACAATGCAATTTAATACCTCTTGCTACAGATTTCGGTTCCCAACGCTCCTCCATACATAATTTCCTCTCCTAATGCCATTCCAATGCCGACAATGCATGCCTCTCCTCTTCAAGTCTACACCCCTCCCAAGGTCAAGTACATAAATCCTCCTAGTTTCTCCAATGCCATTCAACAATTCTTGCTACGATTTTATATCCTTTCATTCTCTTACCACAACTACTACTCCATATCATTAAACATCTCTACAACTCCAATACACACCTTGGTTTTCCCATTCACCAAGTCAATCCATACATATACTATTTCCTACCAAAATTTTGCCATAGTTTCCTCTACATTTTCTTACTCTCCACATATGTATTTTCTCACCAAACTCATTCCTAATCTAGCCAAACCACAAAGGGTTCTACCAGCACACATACAAAATCTTAGTACAAACCATTACTTCCTCAATCCACATTACTAATGCACATACACCAATACACTTGGCTCTAATGCCTACAATTCACATACTAGTTCACAAATACTCAACTTCCCAAAAGACATTAATAATACATTATTTTGGTTCCTTAATTAGTTCACCCATTCCCATTACTCTAATGCAATTAGAACTTAACATTAGGAAGGACTCTTACCTTGAGCTTTAATTCCTTCCTTTCTTTCTCATTTCTCCTCCTTCCTTTCTTGCCCAAATCGGCCATGTGGGGAATGGAGTTTCCAAACTCCATTCCCATCACCCAATGAACACAAAACACTACAATTAATATACTAACCCTTAAATTAATGCCAATTCATTGAAGTGTTGAAATGAAATTTCTAGGGTTTACCTTTGGAGGTTTTAGAAGGGGTTTTAGCCCTTGGTTCAAGAAGGTGAAATCCACCGTTGCTAGTTGATATTTTGCTCAAAGGAGAGAGAGAAACAAGGCATTACAAGAGGCAAAAATCGGTTATGAAGAAGGTGAGAAACATGAGTTTTTCATATAGATTTTTACCTTAATGGAGAGAGGAGACTCCAAGCTTCATTGGTGCCATTTTCTCTTTGAATGGGGAAACCCATGGAGATGAACTTCCTCATTTTTGGATTTGAAAAGAGAGAAGTGTAAGGATATGAGGGGTTACAAATATGTAATTATTTTTGTGATTGGAGCTCACATGGAGTAGAACATGGGAGAGGAAGTGGGAGTTGCCATTGTTGTTGTTGGGGGAGCTCCAAAATCGCACCCCAAGGGAGGAGGAAGAGGAGAGTACGATGGAGGGGGAAGAGGAAAGAGAGAGGTGAGTGAACATGTGAGAGTGAGGTGAGAGGGAAGGGAAATAAAGTAGTTTTTTACTTTATTGCTTTTTTGCTTTTTGGCTCTCTTATTTAGTTAGCTAGTTACATGTGTTGTGAGGGAGTTATTTGACTGATAAAAACCGGCCCCCTACAGTTATATTAGCTGGAGCGTTTTTTTTCGTCTTTTACAGAAAACACTCGTTATTTTACCCGGTTTAAGTACTGTCCACTAACCGGGCCGTTTTCCGGAATTTTCCCGTTTCTTTATTTTTATTGGTTATTAAGCTTTCATAAATTCTTAATAATATTTATTTAATGACTTATAATTTTTACGGGTTCGTTTGACCACTTAAAATCACGTTTTCGGGTTTTCTCGAAAAACATGCGTTAAAGCTCTATTAGCGTTTAATACATTATTTGGATCCGTTTTCTTCGGGAGTTGTTCCCGTATATCGTTTAGGTCTTATTAAACCTTTAGAATCCACATAATACTCTAACCGAGGTCTCATACCTCCTATGGTTATTTAACGCTTATTTAGCGTTTTCGCTTTTTAAGAGTTTATTTATTCTTTTGGATTTATTTTTCCTTACTAGTATTAATTAGGTACCATTAGGCCCTTAAATACGTATTAGATTAATTTTAATCCCTATATTTAAGTTCGGGGTATTTCAAATAATCCTAGATAATCTTTCAAAATTATCTTCAAGGGTTATTAGCCAACCATATGTTAAAACTTCATAAAATAAATATTTTCTGTGACTTCTCAAGTTTCAATTGTTTTTATAATTAACTATAATATTCTAGATGAACCATTAGGTATTTACTTCATAAAATTTACTTATTATATATCTACATAATTTCCCACAAGGCCGAGTTTAGGAAGTACTTATCAATTATAATATAGCTCCAAAATCGGATTTCTCCATCTTAAAATTTATTTTTCAAGGTAGGGACTCTATATATATATTTTAAGTCAAATCAATTAGTCTAGTGAAAGTTCACTCACTCTTGATAATTATTTCTCTTAGGGTTTGTTCTATATAAGTATTACTCTGATCATTAAATCTTAGTACTCTCTCAAATAATGGTGTCTTTTGGTAAATATCACTCTTAGTGTGACCTCTAAAATTTTATACATGCATAATGTTAAACTTCCAAGTAAACTTGAGAATTTCCAATCTTTAAGTAACTCACAATTTCTCACTAGATGCTCAATATTCCAAGTATTTAAGGATCAATGATATTTAGTTTAGTGTTACTCATGTGTTTCACTCCATAGGTAAATTTTTTCACCAAGGATTTAACTCGGTAAACTCTTTACATGCATGAATTTAGTACTGGATCTTAATATATAAGTTTTGAATTGTTCATTGTGGCTAGTAATGAAATATGCCTAGCTCAAGATTCCATGATGGTAACGTCTTACCACCACTTCCCCTCAAGTTCAACACAATCCATCACCTGCGTAGAAGATTATATACGGTTAGATGACAAGGCTTGTCTAGCCCCTAAACTTCCAGAAGTGGGTGTGCACCCCCACTACTTTCAGCCTAGAAGTTCGTCGCACCAGGCACTTCCGTAAGTGTTAGGTTTAGGTATTTTCTTTCTAAAGTTAGCATAGAGTTTTAGTGTGGTTTATGGGTCCGGGTGTATGCTACTAGTTTTGTTAACTTAATAATTTTCTAGACTTAAGATTTATCCAAATATCACCTTTAGGCAACATTTGTACCAAGTAATTCTTGAGATTTATTTTTAAACCTTAAAGGAGTTGAAGTACTTCACATAATATCAATACTAATTTAGTTATGTAAAGTTCTATTTGTATACTGTTTTCAACCAAAAGTATTCTTTAAAATTCTAGGAATTTGTGTACTAGCTTTTAAAGGATTGCATTTTTAGCAATGTATTCTCCATGAGTATGCTTTTGAAAAAATAGCTTAATATTTGGTTTATCTCAACCAAAATCTTATCGTACTTAATATAGGATGTTCCAGACTTATATATATATATATTTCTGTAGTTTATTGTTGGAACGGTATAACAACACATCACACTCAACAGACATTCACAAAAGAAAAGTGTGTAAAGGAATCATTCACAATTCCAAGAAGGGTTAGGAGTCGTGCCTTACTGGAGTCCTCACTTCCCAATTCTACCCCAGTTCCCCAGTTTTAAGTGCACCTATAATCTAAGTATTTCACTCGGCTTGTTTTCTCGGGTTCAGAGCGTAACTACGCTCTGATACCACTTTCTGTAACGCCCCTACTTACAATAATACAGCGGAATATAAAATCTCTACTGGCGTTTACAGACCATCGGGTTCCAAACACCCGGCACCAAACCTCACCAATTACAACTTATAAAATTACAAAAGCTACGGTCTGAACTCGAGAAAAACAATATAAACATAACTACTAGTAAAATAAAATAACTCTCCACAATCCCTAATTCCCATCCCAGTCACTCATGCCCTTCGTGGCCACCTGTATAAACAATTAATACCTATAAGATGAAACCAGGCAGCCCACCCCGGAAGGGGTGAGTCAGTTCCCTGGAATGGAACTGGTACAATTCTCCAAAATAATATTTAAAACATAACTCTTCAAAATAAACAGTAACTTGAAATTAAACTCTTGAAAGTAAAGCAGGGAAACAAGGCACTTTAAAATCACCAAGCCCAAAGACAACAAGTTAAGGATAAAGATAAATAATAGAAAAGTAAAGTTAGTGAAACAAAACCACCTCATGTGTTAGTGAACATCCATTGCCTTAGTTAAACCCAATTCCCGTTAGGAGTAGAAAGACTCAGATAGTCACAAAGGACTAGGAATGATAAGATAGATCCAAGAACCAGTAACTCAAGAATGGAATAATACCAATTGGGAGAGATGGCCCCCACCGCCAGATATAAACGTCCGTATGGACGAGGGATATACAGCCCCCTGCTGTCAGATTAAAAATGTCCTGATGGACGAGGGATATACAGCCCCCTGCTGTTAAATATCAATGCCCCTATGGGCGAGGGATATACAGCCCCTGCTGTAACCATTGAAGACGCGCGCACGTCGAAACATCAAGAACCAGCTCATGGATGAAATGATATCCAGAGTCAAAGAAGAATTTACCAAAGTTGACCTTTTTCCAAATTCCCACTAGATCACTAACTACCTAGAGCAATACCAAAACACTCAGTCCTACAGAGTGCAGAAGCGTAAACCCTAAACAGTCAATGTCTAATGGAACAACCAAAAAGAAGGAACCAAAACCCAAGTGAGTTTCACATTCAAGGCTCAGTTAGTCACACAAGCCGAGTTAGTCACACAACCATTTCCTTTTAGAAATTCTCTTAAAGTCAGTTAGCGTTTTTCAAAAACATTCCACAAGTCAAACAACAAAAATATAGGAGTAAGAGAAATCGTACCTGGTCAACGTTGTAGCAGTTCTAGTAAACTCGTACAAACATTCAACAATTCTCTGAGGAACATTGAAGATAATTTACTATCAATAACCTGTACCCTAAGTTAAACTTAAATAATTTCCTCTCTCTTATTCTAAATCTCAATCATCTTATAAGCCTTCGCTTAAATGTTATGTATAACCATTGACTTATTTTAGAAGGTTGTATAGCCTAAGGAATGTATTTATTAACACCTGTTAATTGTTCCACTCCTATCCACTTTATTCATAATTGACCACAATCCTCACATTCAAGACTTTTGAGACCTTTATATCATAAATGTGTTTACATTATACAATTAAATCTAAGAATTCAATAATAATCTTAAGCTCAATACCTTTACTCTTAATTTAGAATAAACATTGTATTATGACCTATGATGGACTCATCTCATAATACTATACTATTATCTCACAATGTAAAGATTATGTATTTAAACAATATCTACTAGATAACCCATTATGATTAAGTCTTCCCCTTAACTTAATTAAGATCTACATCTTGTATATTGGAATCATAATGTTGTAGATACATTTTAAATATTTACAAAACCTAAGGTTTCAAAGGAGTAACGTAATAAATTATTTCCCTTATTATGTTTCAGGATAAACATTATATCTTACATAAGGTAAAAAAAATTATCTAAGAATTAAATCCCCATTCATAAGTGAAATTGCCAATTATTTAATAGGATCATCTATTCTGAAAATTCTCATATTTTATATTCAAATAACATATCATTATTTCCCATTACCGTAAAGTATATCAATATAATATCTTATGTAACTTAGTTTTATCTAATAAAAGGTTCAAAGGTTTTAAGTATCAAATTCCTATTTATAAACCTTCTATAAATTCTAACTACTAAATACCTCACTTAATTGTAAACTCACATCCTAAGTATTGGTAATAAATGTTATAAATGTATTTCATATGGCTTATCTAATGCAAGAAACTTAAGGATTATTATTTAGATAAATTTCCAAATCATAGTTTAATATAGTTTTATACCATAATCCTTTTAATGACTTTATCTTAAAACATTAAGTTATATTCCAATACCATAAATGTTAAGAAATGATTAAATCTAGACTTACTAATCCACCTCACATCTAGATGTAAAAGTATTTTATTTATTTTATTATTGTATATATATTAAGAACATTTAGATGTAAAAGTATTACATTTATTTATTAATATATAGTAAGTTCTATTTGTGTAAAATCTAATTATAAATATTCCTAAATTTAACTTATTAATTTCTTAACCTAATTATAGATTTATATTGCGGTCATTGACTAAATATATACATGTATTTTAATATGGTTTATATATAAACCTTGGAAATTCAAAGGTAACTTTTTAAGCCTAATACATAACTATAATTAATACCACCTCATATAATATTCTTCTATTAGTATTATGTAGAGGTTTAGTTTAACTTATTAATTCCTTCGTATTATATTTCCTATAAGGTATCTAATTTTATTTATGTTTAATGTGTATATATTTACATATACTAGGATTTGTTCAAAACATTATTTATATAGTTTTATTGTATTTACTTATGTTTATTAACTTTTAGGCATAACTACCACCGATATATGATTTAATAAATAAAATGTTTGCCTTTATTTATTTAATATATGTATACCTGTATTAGAATTTAATTAATACATCCCCTATGTAACCCATTATATTAAACTATCTTATTACTACAACCTTTAACTGTATTCCAAGTATGTTTCATAAAGTATATTTTTACTATTCTTAGGATACTAACTCTTATACTATTTAGTTATTATAAGTGTTAATTTTTAGCTTATGTTTTACTCTAAGTTACTGCTTCATTCCCTTTTTATAACGCGTAAATAATATATATTTATTCCTAGTTTAATTAAAATATTAACTCCATATAATATAATAAATAAAATGTAGGATAATTCAATTCCTTAATTTATATAAGTTTCTACTTAAGTAAGTATATATACAATATGTAAATAATTTCACTTCTCTTAAAAGCTAATACCAAAACATTTATAAACTTACTGTTATAAAATGTTAATTTAGTTTCCCTTATTTCCAGCTTAAAAGTAATTAACAAACCATACTATAAATTTTTGGTTACATTAAATAATTATTCCTTAAGTTTAATTAAAATATAACTAGCCATATACAATAATTTTATTAAAAATAATAATCATTAATAATTAATTACCTTAAATGTAATTATATACTATTATAATATTACTATAATTTAATCATATATAAACCTTAGTTAAATCATAAAAATACTTCATTTAATTTAGCCAAATAATTCCAGAAAACCCGTAACTTGCAAAAATCATAACTTATGTTTAAAAACTCCAAAACCATAATAATTTACATCAAAATAAACTAGATTAAATAAGGAATCTATGGTTAAAATTTCAAGTCAAAATACATTCGGGAAGATATTTAAATTAACCCAACAAGTTAGGACTATTTACTGGAATTTTATAAACTTATAATAATTATTTAATAGCACGATCTAATCTCGGCCGTCTAAATCCTTTAAAGCGAGATCGACGGCCCCTGAACGCCGTGTTCTTCAGCGAACCCATATTCAATCCCGAGTACTAAATCTCCATTATCTCCTAATCTACAGAACGAAATCGAGTGATTCTTGTTTCTATAGTTTTGAAATCTGATTTCGGTTCTATTGATGCCAATTTCCCCAATTATAATGCAGTATTCATCGAGTTTCGAATTCAGTTCGAGGTTAGGGTTTATAGTGGATACAGAATACGATTCGGAAACAAATCCAACAAATTCTCCTAATATATCACGCAATTGACTAAATTGGAACATGGGTTAGGCCGGTAACAAGATTTAGAATGACCATAACGGAGCAATTGATCGGAAACTTACCGGAGTTGTGCGAATTGTGTGAAATCGAATCCGAAAATCTGGAAAAATTTGAACTTCGAGCAATTCACGAGGCCAACTTTGAGGATCTATAACTAGCAGTACAAATCAAGTTAGGCTATGTGTAAGGGCTCATTGGAAAGAGCAAACTTAGATCTACGTATTGATATCAAGAACTAATCCTAACTCGCATCACACAGAAAGAATTGAAGCTAGAAGTTGCGAGTTTACCTTGCATTTTCTGGGAAGAAAACTGTGATTTTATGTGATGGTGAAACCGAGACTTTAGACACCTTTTCCTTCCAATCGGTTGAGAATTGGCTTAGGCCA